>OX388326.1:19087612-19687612 GCA_947579605.1 Athripsodes cinereus
ACAGCTCCCCCACATGTATCATCCCGGTCCAGTCTCTTATGTTGCGCAGCCAACACGTTTGCTTTCTACCAGGACCACGCTGCCCCTCAATCTTCCCCATCAGTATCAGCTGGAGCAAACTATACTTATCGCCCCGCAGAACGTGACCCAGATATGAAATCTTTCGGACCCTTACATCCTTATGTAAATATACACATTTTTTACTTATGGAAACTCCATAATTCAAACGGAGTGAGTAAGTTTTTTTGTAAGTTTTCTACAGACGTAAGTCTAGTTATTGCTGTCTTCGGATGTGCACGCGCTATTTGAGCTTATTTTATCTATTTGTACGAATGCAATGGACCGAAGTCCATAAAAGAAATGTGGGTGAGCTGTTCCGTGTCTCGCAGGATAGACAAGCCTTTGCCAGAATGATTGCCAACGTCGGGGGGATCTGATGCGGCACGGGAAGAAAAAGAATATATTTAGAGAATGAAACAGGTCGATATTACTGAAAATACCTTATACTAAAATGATAATTAAAAACACTGTTACTTTCACTGTATAAATTTTATATTTGTTATAGGTAGGTCTTTTTAAACCAAACTTTGACACCTTTTCTATTTATGCCACTGATGATGGACTAGTTCCGAAAGGCATCTGCCAAATTTAAAATTTATACAGTGAAAGTAACCGAATTATAATTATAATTTTAATATAGGTAGGTAGGTACATTAGTAAAAATTAACTTTCATAAAGTAAGCACCTATAAAATAGAATTGATGCTTAATTTAGAATCCATATAATTCCACTCTCGCTCAAACTGAGTATACCAATAGACATAATCATGTCGCAAAAATAATACATCAAAATTTAGCAATTAAACATAATCTTTTAAACTCACAAATAGTTATACCTTATTATAAATACAACCCGGAATCGGTTTTAGAAAATCAAAATTACAGGCTCTATTATGATAAAACCATAATAACAGATAGACAAATACCTACATCATAATATACCCGATTTAGTATTACATGATAAACGTAATAAAATAACGAACCTAATAGATATCGCTGTCCCGAATACACATCATATACAAACAACCGTCGCAGAAAAAATACGTTAATATACAGAACTAGCAGGAGAAATAAAAAATATTTGGCATTCTAGATCCGTTTATATAATACCTTTAGTCATGTCAGCTACAGGGGTAACTCCGAAATCTTTAATAAATCTTCTTCTTCTTTTCGTGTCGGTCAGCAACAGAGACACCAAATTTACATCTACACTCCCATTCCCTCAATAATTTACAAAAATTAGATTTACCGGTTAATTTGTATATTAAAATTCAAAAATCTATTATAATAAACACTTGTAATATTGTATAAAAGTTTTTGAACACAGATATTTCAGGCACAATGCTGGTATTTTGATCCCGCGTTTTTAGCCTAATCCTTTGATATCCTGTATATCTGGATAGGTGAATTTTTCCCGGCATTAGACTGTTAAGTTTTTGTGTGACCATGACTGATCATATGGGGACTTATGTATCTGGTTGTATAATGCTGAGAAGTGTGGATGGCAATTCTGCCGCCGCGTAAAAAAAATTATCTAAACTACTACTGGAAAAGTGTATGATTGTAAAGAAATAAGACTTTTTGAGTGAGTACATAAATTTGGCCACCTTCTGTAAACATACACGTTGGAAGGTGACAGAGTATAGAGTTTACTAATTAATCAAAATAATTGCCAGCAATTAAAGTTAAAATGATTTATTATAATAATCAGAATTCGTGTGTTATTATTATTATTATTAATATTATCATATTATGAATATGTATTATTATACATAATATTAACTAACACACTTACATACTAATGTGTTAACGGGTGTGTGAATTTGAACCATGGATGAGTGAAGTGTTAGAACATCACATTAATTTAAACGTAAATATAATAAAGCACTGAAATCAAAACATCTGTAGGACTAGATTTTAAAATATGATTTTAGCCATGAATATGTGTTTAAAATTAATTAAATGATAGCCATAAAGTCCTTGGAGAATAGAACAGTAGGTCTAATGCGTCTCTGCACTGAGAAAAATACTCAAAACGAATCATTGGTACGGTACTATCAGATTAGGACCAGAGATCGTACAAACGATTCATTGGTATAAATCTATAATATTAACTCTTCGCAAACAAATCATTGGTAAATTTATCCACAACTTGTTTGCGAAGAGTTAATATTATAGATTCGTACTAATGAATCGTTTGTACTATCTCTGGTCCTAATCTGATAGTACGTACCAATGATTCGTTGTGAAATTTCGTTAGTATTTTTCTCAGTGTGAGTGGTTTTCCTTCATAAATCTGTCAGAAGTTCTTCATTTTTATGAAAAGATCATTTCTATTTCTTCGCAGCATTAGTCTATATCGTGTTATACCTTTTTATGCTCTTGACAGGTTTATTTTAGAAATACTCTCTCCCGTTATTTTCTATGAGTCTCCGCGAGCTTTGCTTTTTCCAATTAAGCATCCGGAGGCTCCGAAATTCTCTTTCACAAGTTTTAAATTTTTGAGTAGTATTCCACAATGCACTTCGCGATCGATTTCGGTAAACCATTGACGAATGATACAATATTCTTAAAAGCCCTATTGACAGTTTCATGTTTGTGTTTTGTTCTGGTTTACTGAGTATGGGTACTACATGCTGGATGCTTCCAAGTGAAATAACGCCTATATTCTTCTTCTTCTTTTCGTGTCGGTCAGCAACGACAAATAATAAAAACACCAAATTCACATCTACACTCCCATTCCCTCCCAGAAAGCAACGACCTCTCTTGCAGCTCCCCCTAGGTGAGTTCGTCCCACAAATTCCTCCCAGTGACACTGTCTGGGAGCCATTGGGCATGTCAGGAGGTGTCCAGTGTCTTGCTCCTCTCCACGGTCACACGCCGTGCTCTCAGCCAAGCCCCATCTCTGGATGTTCTTTCTTTTATATTAATATATAGCATGACCTTTTTCTAGGTATTTTTCTACCGACATCTATATATAATATATCTATTATCATTTTTGATTCTGTATCATTGATATTAGCTTAGATGCGAACCTGAGATGTCGCTAGGCCTTACTGAACTTACATATTTTCTCACTTCGAAAATGCTGATACATAATTATAATATGTATCGATGCTATTTTTTTTAACGATTAACCATTGTAAAACATTATTTAACCTTCAAATTGACCTGGGTTTGGGTGTTACATGTATAATATACACATATTATGTGTTTAGTGCATTGTACATTATGTGCACCGTTGTGTACAAGATTTAGACCCATAATACAAGATTTCAGTTGTTAAATTAATGTTTATTGTTGTAGTAGTAAGTATATATTTATTTCAAAGTTGTTTTTATTTATTTATTTCTTTGACATATCTAGTGTAAAAGTCGTAATCTATGGTGTTGTGAATTAGATTTTAAGTAATGATTTAAGTTTCGCGCCTCAGAACTTTGTGATTATTACTTTGAAGGTAATACGCAGTTATCTACTTATATTAATAAACGCCAAGAGATTTTCACAACAAATATTCTGGGACAAATTCCTTCAAATCGAAATAATTTCAGCATTTAAATAAGGATTCAAACTAGGCAATTGTTTTCATGACAAGTATCAAAAACTTATATTTAAATGTTTGCTTCAAAATAAATGTTTGAAATTTCCCCTTTTTTAGTTCCCTCTCTTTTCCGTTTGTTTTCTAGAGTCCGCTTAAGACAAGCGTTCAAACAATGAAGACACTTGTCTGAAAGATATTATGTTATAATAAACATGCATTGACAATTCACACAGATCGAGCTAGTCCCAAATTAATATATGAATCTTGAATGATGGGTACTAAAGTAACGCGACGACACACATATACAATGCACTAAATACATATACATGTAACACCCAGACCTAGGACAATTTGATAAAGGTCATTCTTTATATTGCCCCGGCCCGGGAATCGAACCCGGGACCTCGCGACTCAAATGCAAGAGCGTTACCTCTGCCATCATTATAGGTAAGCAGCTGGTTTGCTGGCTACTTTTAGATGATAAAAATTCAATGTTTATAATCGTTGCGAAATAGAGTGAAGAATAAGGATATCAAAAGAATAATTGGATACGAGAAAAGTGTTATTGTGGGTAGAATGTGTGTAAAATAAGTTGGAAGATGTCTAAAGACATCGCTCTTGCAATTTTTAATCTATTTTATGTACAATTAGACGCTTATTTCAATTAATCAAATTATGGTTATTCTACTATGTACCTATTTGTGTAGGTATATAGGTACCAATAGGGGCTGTAATTACTTTTAGTTACTTTTGAATGATAAAGCTCATAAAATAACCCGTTTTAAGTTTCTTAAAAGCTTTTAATCATGTTTTAGAGAGAAGCGCATTATACATACAAACATACATACATACATATATACACATCTTTAGGTATGTATTTATTTATACATTTAAACATAGGTAAGTAACTATGAAAAAAATATTTAAGAATCACATACTTAATTATTATAATTTTGCGCATTTTTAATTACGATTTGTGATTAAGCAAAAAATATTTGTTAGTGTAAAATATTAAAATTCAATAGGTACTTAAAGAATAATAATATCAATATATATATCGATATAAACAAAGGTCGGTCGGTGGATGGCGCTGGTAGTAGCTGCCTGAAACCTCTGATGTCTCATTTTTCAAAATTAAATATTATTATCTTATAATTGTTCAAATTAACAAAATTTTAATACATTTTTTTAGTTTCAATAGTTTTATAAAGTTGAATTTTTGAGTGTTATTATTTTTACACTAGTTAAAAATTTCAAAAAAAATTTACACTAGTTAAAAATGTGAATTAGTGAATAATATTTGTGACAATTAATAATACCTTCTATTGGAACTCACATAAAATTCATGCATTTAAATCAAATTTGTGACAATCACAAGTGTTTTCAAAATTTTATAATAGTTAAATAAAAATAATAGGCGCCCTTGAGACGGTCTAGGGACTGTTAATCGGCGTCAAAACAAAATCATCCATAATCATCATCATCATCATCACATGTCAATAAAAAGTCCAAACAACAATTTTAATGCCCTAATGAACAGTTTTTAAAGAGTATGCCTAAATAAAAATGTTCGCACATATATGTACCTCTTTTTGAATATGCAACGACGGTATATGTATGTAATATTATAAAGAAACGTTATTTTTTTTTAATTTAAAGGAGGGTAATAATAATAATAATAATAATACCCACTTGTGATGTGGTTATCATGAAGAAGGATTTTTCATTTTCTTTTTATTTATTAGAATGGTAAACGGTACCATAAATGATGATTGAGAGATGAGACATAAAAAAAATATATCACTCTCTGCAGAAACGTGTCTCTATTATGATAAGCGCAATTCTCTACGCCAGGGATTCGCAACTTTCGCGGGTGCAATTGAGAGTGTATTTAGTTTAGTTAAAAATAATTAAAAAATAACTAGATGAGCAATTTATGACAATTGACAACAATAAAGGTGGACCTTTTTTTAACATTTGGTGATTCCAGTTGCGATTAAAATTTCTGCCTCACCCCTAATCAGCAATCATTTCAAATTCCTATATCGGTAAAGAAATTTCTAAATAATTGCTGACCATCCTGGCTATAAAGCCTATTTTATCTGATTTTGAAGACTCTTGTTTTAAAAAAAGAATTTGAATTTCTTTATGAACTTAATCGTATTTTTCTTTCTTAGTTTTTGAAGAATCTTGGATTATTTAAAAATATTCGATTTTGTTTTTGATATTCGAGATCTCTGCTATAATCAGGTATTTTATTTATTTATTTATTTATTTTAACACAACAGCAAGTAACTTAAATCGTAGTAACAAAAAATAAGGCCAATTACAGTGTTTACATATACAAACTTAATTTACAAGACACTTAATACATACAACGCGTATATATTATATTTATATATAAAACAATAAGATAAAAACAGTAAGTAGAATCAACTAATAATAGGGAGAGAGACAAAAATGAAATGATAATACAACTGTTCAAACAAAAATAAATCAAAAATCACATGTGCATGGTGTGCACTACGGCCCCTATGAATTGTCCCCGCGACATTGTAAAAATTTGACATTTAACATATTTGATTCAGAAACGATGAAATATGGCATAAAAAACAACTAAAATGTGTTAAAGGTAATTCCATGATGTGGAGGTAATGACCTGTATCTTTTAATTGTATACAGCAAGTCCACTGGTTTAGCCATTTGATACCATTCTTTGTAATGATACGAAATATTTGTAGGTCCTATGGATGAGTGTCCGTTCAGTCACTGTACTGTCATCCTTGTATACTGAAGATAATCTTATCCAATTTATATGATTCCTTTATGGTTTTATTACAGAATGATAATAATCTAATATATCCTGCTGCCAAAGCACTCTTATAATATCTTATTCCTATCCCTATATTGTAATGCGTCCATCGTCGATGGATCCATGAAGCCTCTCGTGTGTCAATTTTTCGAAAAAAAATCGATATTGATAAAAAATTAATCGTCTGACGAGCCGCATCTACTGGTGAAAATAAAACCGTTTTGCTGAGATATTCATGGAAAAGTTATTGAGAGAAATTACATAAATATCTTTTGTGCTGTTTTTTCTGGATGATTCGTGAAAAGTCACGTGTAGGTACTTTAAAATGATTCTGTGAATTATCAGACACAAAACCTACTCTTCTTGTTATACCAATCATTCTTATCAGCGATTGCATCTCCACTGCAAATATTCCAATTTAGTCCTTCTTCAACCACGTCTATGTCTCGCTTGCATAGGTTGGTGATGGTACCAGAATAGTAATGTGCACCAGCATTTTTACCATGTACGACACATTGCCATTACTGACAATAGGTTGAAGTGCACCGTTCACTCTAGTAGCAGTCATTTTCCTTCTTTCAATGTCCCTATCGCATCTTCCATCTCTCGCAAACAAACTTCCCAAATATACCTACATACATACCTACTCGCTAACCTTTATCTCACAAATAGTTTTATCCTTCCTTCTTTCAAACATTAAAACTGTCGTCATCCTAATATTAATTTTTAAGCCATTCAAACTGCACCAATGCAATTAAAATAAAATTTAAAAAAAAATGTTGTTTACGTACAAAAGTAATGTTTGATATACCGTTAAAATAATTCAATTACCAAAAAAGTATTAAGTAATAATCATTAAAAAATACATAATTAAAGGATATTACTTAATGGATTTAAAATTATAAAAATAAATAACACATCCCCTCCCACCTCCCTATTCCTCCTCTAGTTAATAATTCGCATAATAATGATGTCATTAATTTTCAATTAGTAGTTTTATGAACAAATATATTTTAGTTCTGTTATTTTAATTGTTTGAAGGTAAAAATTCATAAAAATTAATTGTGAGGAAATTAATATGTTTGTATTTCTCGTGGAGCTCTTGGCCAATAGCAGACCCCTCACTCTTTTTCATAAAGTTTTATTTTATCCTGTAAAAATTTAGTAGTTACCTTTATTTTGTTAACATATCCATTATTTATAAGTTATTATAATATTACCAAAAGCATTAGAATGGTTTGCTATCGACACTTGACAAATACAAGATTTTTTCTTTAGGTAAATCTCATTAAAATTGATTCTGAGGAAATAAATATGTATACGTTTCTCGAAAAACTCTTGGCCATTAACAGACCCCTCACTTTTTTTCATAAATTTTATTTTATCCTCTAAAATATGGGTTTATGCTAAACGTCACCAATTGTTGTGAAAACGAACGACCACAAAAATTTTTCTAACCAAGTGTACAAAAGCTCTTTATGTTGAATTCTACTATAAAACTATATTTTTCAAAACAGTCAAATTCCGTGAACTATTGGGAAAATTCTAGACTGAAAACAGACAAAATATTCAATTAGTTGTGGGCTGTTCTGATATTTAACTACAACATTTTTTTTCAGGATTTTTTCAGTTTCGATCCCAGGCCATTCACTTAACATTTCAAAGTCAACATTGATGAAATATTAGAATACAATGAGAATTAAGTTCTGAGATAGAGGGAAAAATGAAGATACCAAAATAATCAGGATGTAGATGGGAGAGGAGTGTTATTGTGGAATCTATGGTCGTGCGAAACCCTTGTTTCAATTTATCTAATTATAACATAACATACATAGACAATTCACACAGATCGAGCTAGTCCCAAATTAAGATATGAATCTTGTATTATGAATACACATATATACAATGCACAAAACACATATACATGTAACACCCAGACCCAAGGCAACTTGAATTATGGAATTCTACTACCCGAGGAGCACCTGCCACAAATCGGTCTCCCATTTTTTTCCCATAAATGTCCTGTAAAAGGCAGGTTTTCGAAAAAAATCGAACATTTTTACATCTTATTTACAGCTGTAATAAGATTTTTTTATCATCCTGAATATCTTAATTTTTTGTTGGCATTTAGAGGATGGCTTGCACACTGAGAAAAATACTAACGAAATTTCACAACGAATCATTGGTAGGTACGTACTATCAAATTAGGACCAGAGAAAGTACAAACGATTCATTAGTACGAATCTATAATATTAACTTTTTCCAAAACAAATTGTTGGTATTTTTCTCAGTGCACGTAAGCCATGATGGGATAGTACCTACATAGTAATAGTGTTATGAAAATAATATAGTCTACTGTGTTTGATAAAATGTTGGACTTGAATAGTTTTTTTTTATATAAACAACCATAGCGTAGGATACAAAACTAGTAAGTATCTATAAAATAATTAAAATCGTATTTATAAATTTGTGTTTACGTTTTAATTATGAAATATTTACTTTGTTTTAAGCCACTCATTCGGATAATTTAAATACCTAGGTACATATCATTGAATTTCACAAACAAAAGTATTTTCAATTTAAAAATATTTTTTTTAAATTAAAATCACAATGCAAAAATATATTATATAAAGTAAGTACATACAAACATAATATTATTCGGAAGATTTGTCAGAGTTCTTTGTTTAAAAGGATACTCGTTATTTTGAACACATTTTGCTGGTTTATGTGCCAACTTTTTTTTTATCTATTTGTATTACTTATGTAATAACTGTATGTTTGCTTGTTTCAACTGAATGTAATCAACATGCAGATTGTTCAGATGGAATGAAGAAGTTAGTAGTTAACGTCCCTCAAACGTAAGGAAGAACCCGCTTAAGGAGTATACTGCGATACGACAGTGAGCCAAGTGCATTATCAAAATCACATTCGTGTTGGTATTTTAAACTCGTTATAAAAATATCTTGAATTTAATACGTTATTTATAAGAAAATTCACAAGTGGGGTAGCCAGCAGACCAGCTTCACGCAATAAATACGCTAGCTCTTTTCTTCGTGTCAAAAAAAGAAGGAAAAGTCATGATGGGTGGCAAATCTCGCCTCCGAATTCAAGACGTCAAAGTTTTTATTTTTGCGAACACCAGCCTTTTACAGGATACCCAAAAAGCTTTGAAAAAGAGAGAGAGATTAATTCAGTGCCAGATGCTCCACGGAACAACTAAATAAACATCTAAACACAATGAAAATAATAAATATATTGTAACACAATAATTTTAACTTGATAGTGAGGGAGATAATATGTACATATATACTAGGAGGGGGGTACACTTACTACTCAGTGCCTCATTAGCTTTGCATTGAAATGCAAATGTTGATTTATTAAACACTATTATTATTAGTAATATAATCATTTTTAGATATGTAGTTATTATGTACATACTATGAATCATTGTTAATAGCATGTAAAATTATTCACGCTCTATTGATTACGTAAATAATAATTTTAACTAACTAATATAATGTTGCTACATGGTTAAAATTGTACAATTATTAATTTTGTACAAAGTCTATTTATTTCTTATGCAGTGTATATATGTGTAACCTATATTTAGAATGGATTTAGTTAATTTTCTCACAAACTTTGAGGATGTGTGTTGTCTATCTGATAGAGGGGTTGTGAGACAGTCACATATCTACTTAATATGTAGATATGTGGCTTGATCACGTGGATACGTCAGCGTGTTAAGTAAAACGGGGGCGTGTGTAAGAAATTGAATGAATGTACTGGAAACGAAATTTATAGGAAGGATTGATCAATAATAGCAAGAACACTTGCTTATGCCTTGGTAGTCTCCAGACTGGATTATTGTAACAGCCTGTACTTTGGTCTTCCTATGGTGCAGCTGAATAGGATCCAGGCTGTATTCAATGCTGCTGCAAGACTTCTCCTGAGAGGTCGAAGATTTGAGCACATTACTCCTCTCTTGCACAACTTACATTGGTTAAAAGTAAAGCAACGAGTGGAGTATAAGATGTGTGTGATGGTGTTTTCGGCCTTGAAGGGTGTATTACCATCTTATTTGTCGGAGATGTGCGAGATCGAGACCATCAGTGAAAGACGGCTCATGCTTCGCTCAGCACAGGGTGAGACAAAATGCAGACTAATTGAGCCATCTCGATCTCGCAAAACAGGCTTTGGAGATAGAGCGTTTAGTGTTGCGGGTCCCAGATGTTGGAACAAGCTGCCTCTGTGTCTGCGAGAGGAGAGGAGGAGGGCGAGAGGAGGAGGTTTTAAAAGAGGGCTAAAAACACACCTTTTTGCTGGGAGTTTCGGGTGATGGATACGATATATGGCGCCCTTGAGGTCATGTTATGAGTAAACGGTGCTTTGCAAATTGTCCATATAATAATATATGGCAAAATGTTTATCTGCCTGCCTCACCTAGGGTACGGCGCGGCGTGCGGATATAGATGGATAGATATAGTTTATTAAACTATTCTCAGAGCAGTAAGGTTTAAATCATTCGTAATCAATAGGTGTGGATACAATACATTAACTTTTATGTATTTGTTATTTATTTATTTATCAATAAATATGTAAAATCAAACAATAGAAACAAGTTAGAAATAGGATTACCTATCCAACTAGATAGACCAGGGCCCGTAGTCAAAACAACTTTTTAGCGTTATGTTTTCGTTCAAATGTAGATGACGTTGAAACAAAATGTCAATTTTCGTAGCTACTTGCGTATTTTACCTACCAAAATTGACACGTTCTCGCAACGTCGTCTACATTCGAATGAAAACGTATGTATCGCTAAAATGTGTTTTGACTAGGCCTACTGTTCAAGGACAATCCTTTTATTACAACATGAAAATTATACATGTCAAATCTATAAACAAAAGTTAAAACTAGAAAATAAAACTCCCCTTTCACGACACAAGCTTTTAGTAGCTTACTGTGAAAGGTGTATAAGGTTGTATTTGGGTTTATAACAAACAAAACCCAGATATATCTTTTTTTTAAAAAAAAAAAAAAAAAATATGTACGTATCTACATAAAAGTAAAATTAGCATATGTAATTATAATTATTATATCAACAATATAATTTACTTACAAAAGTTGTTGATCATAGGTTTTTACTTACTTACTGCTAGCCTTCTTCTCTCCACTGCTGGATATAGGCCTCTTCAAAACTTTTCCACATTTTCCTATCTCGAGCAACACGATACCACTGTTTCCCCATCATCTGGACAATATCATCAACACATCTTTTTTGGGGTCTTCCTACGCTTCTTTTGTCCTCCCATGGTCTCCATACAAGAATTCTGGAAGTCCATCTGCCATCCTCTCGTCTTACCACATGACCAGCCCATTGCCATTTCAGCTTGGAGACTTTATCAACAACGTCAACGACTTTTGTCTTTTGTCGGATAGTTTCATTTCTTATTTTGTCTCTCAAGCTGATACCTAGCATTTGCCTCTCCATGGCACGCTGTACACACCTCAGTTTTCGTTTGCTCGCAAGTGTTAGCGTCATAGTTTCTAGCCCATATGTAATCACTGGCAGGACACACGAATCGTAAAGTTTTCTCTTGAGACTTATGGGGACTTCATTATTTTTAAATATATATTTAAGTTTTGAGAATGCAGGTTTTTACTACTGGCTTTTAAATGAGAAATGGTTACTTCTTTCGGGCTGAGTGGCCGTGGTATTGAGTGTAATTTGTTAAACAACATTTCACCCACATCTGTGGCGGGCATCTCCAGGGGTGATGATATAAGAATGATGTCAACTCTGAAACCTTGGGTAACAAACTGACGTCAAGAACACAATTCTCATATAAACTTTTTACATTAGTTGTCAACTTCGGATATTTTTCTTCCGAACAAACATATTAATAAACATATATATTTATTTAAAAGAGGATAATTAGACCAATGATAGTTTACACAATGCATCGGTTAACCCATTCGCTGCCCCATCACTGATATAAGTCCCAGCTTATCCTAGCTTATCACGTAATCCTCAATAAATCTAATGATATTTTCATTGATAACAGATATCTATTGTGATTATTATTATTACTATAATCAAACGTAATAATACGTTATTTAATTGAAATATCATCACGGATTATTGTTGAGATATGACATATTTATTTGTTTATTCAATTCATCACAATACATGTAGGTACATATATTATATCCCTCGTTTATAAGCACAACGTCGTAAAACGAAAATTAATGCAAGTGGACATTGGTTTTTTATCGACGATTTAAATTGAGTTGGGCGTGTGTTTTCGACAGGATCATTGGTGGGTAATTCAACTGAATCGGATATTTGATTAAATCTGATTATTTTATACTAAAATTGAGGTAGATTGAGGGGCAGCGTGGTCCTGGTAGCGTATTTTGAAAGTACCTATACAATGCCAGTACGCATTCATAGTGTTCTTGCTATTTATGTTTTCAAATTGTGTAACGAAAAATAGTCTCAGAAAATATACACGATTTCTGTGTAATTGTCGTGTATACTTTCTGACGCTGATTCAGTGAAGCGTATTTTGAAAGTATACAACGCCATTACGCACAGGTTTGGACTTCTCGCGTACCTATAGTTTCAAATATTAATAAGCATACCTATATATATTTTTTTAGAAATTATACATGATTATTACGTAAAATATTTATGCTTATTAGGTACTACTTGAAACTATACGCGAGCAGTCCCAACCTGTGCGTAATGGCATTGTATACTTTCAAAATACGCGTCCTGGTAGAAGGCAACGTCTTGGCTGCGCAACATAAGATACTGAACCAGGATGAGACATGTAGGGGAGCTGTTTCGGGTCGTGCTGGATAGAGAATCCTTCGCCAGAGTGATTGCCAACATCGGGGGGACCTAATACGTTATTAGAAGAAGAAGAAGATACAAAAATAAATACCTACATCTCTGCATGGCAGGCATACGGGTAACGTCTTCTTCAATATGATCTATAAAAAATATTTACAAGTGGGATATTCAGCAGACCAGCCACATGCAATTAACATGCAAGCTGTCCTCTCCAATAAAAATAAACAAATCTCGAAATTTAAGATATAAGATGTCTTTATTTTTACGAACACCTGCCAAACTTACGTAAAAGAAGAAATTAGAAATTTTACAGAAAAGGGTGAAAAATCTATTTTACATTCGAAACGAGAAATGAACAAGAATAAATTATTTGTATAATTATTTTAACCAAAATGTCCGTTAAAAAATAGATGCTAGCTACATTGTACGATAAAGTTTTAATCCAACAAAATCAAATTAATAATTGATACATATTAAAAACCGATTTCATTGTTAAGAGTATGTATAAAAAATAATCATAAAATAAAAAAACTAATAATTAATTTAAAATCTGTGGCGAATAATAATATGTTTCATAATCCACTGACCCACCCTTCAAAGGATTATCCCCATAACTCATCACGCGGTGAGCGTAATTCCCTCATATTTTTGGTAGAATAAACTGCAGCACTATGATAGTGAAAATATTGAAAATATTTTTCGAATGCATCTTTATACTTGTAGCTACTGTATGCACTAACGGGCTAAATTCTATTTTTATTAAACTTCACACAAACCTTCTTTTTTCTCTTTGTAAACCCATATGTTTTTCACACTTCATGGGCCCTTGCAGTAACACTTTTGCTTTTGAGAAACGAGGTCCCGAGTTCTATTCCCGGCCAGGGCAAACGAAAAATGGCCTTTTTCATATATTGATTATGTCGGTGCCTACGTAGTAGAATTCCATAATAAGGTAATTCTAAACAAGTGTTTCCTTCTACTATACATAAGTTATTGAGATTGATAATGACCTGATAAGTCGAAAAACGTCTCTCTCGTGATCAATAACCTATAGTAGAAGGAAACACTTGTTTCAAATTACCTAAAAGGCCTTTTTCAAATTTTCTTGGGTACGACAGGAGCTCAATATGCGAAACATACTATCCTTTGGGTATGTCCTTTGATTATGGATGCAAGAGAGGAAATGATTCTAGTTTGGGCAGGTGTTTTTAAATGCCACGAATGATGCACACTTTAAGGTATTTGTGAATGTATGGGTGTCAAGGTTAGGTCCTATTTAAGGTATTATCAGATCCTAACTATCCGGTATATCTCAGAGACAGATTCCAATTTGCCGCAGAGCATGGACTTCCACTCAGATCTGGGAATAATAGGCTGCTTTTAATTCCTTCACATCATTCCGATTATTATTCTTCATCTTTCAGCATTCACAGCGCTAGACTCTGGACCCAGCTTCCTCCAACAATTCGTACCAGCTCATCGTTTTCTTCATTTAAAAATAGATTGGTCTCTAGATGATATTTTATGTAACTTGTTGACACTTGATAAAGAGCTCTTTCCCCCCCCCCTCTCCCTTGTCCTCACCAGGAGTGCACAGATATCAATTTTTTGCACATGTATCACATAGTTTAATTTGTTTTTATTATAGTATTTTATTTTATCTTATGTATGTACCTATTATTATTATTTATTGTATGTATGTATTATTTATGTATGTATAAATTATTTATTTATATATTTAAAACTTTTTCTCTTTGGGTTCCTGTATTATTATTTTTTTATTTTTTATTATTTTTATTATTATTTGGGTAGGCAAAGACCTATTTTTTTTATGTTAATGTTTTAGGGTTGATTGGAAGACGTTGCCTAGCAACAAGTCCGCCTTTTAGCCTAATTTTTGTTAATTGTCACGTTTTGTAAAGTTGTATTTTATTGTTTATGTATTTGTGTAAAATTATGGTCAATAAAGATTTATTTATTTATTATTTCAGGTTGGATCTGCTACGTCAGCTGGTTCCACCGCTCACTGACGTGGTAGGGTCGGAGGCGTCAATTGATGGACTGAAGAGAGTTGAAAGATGAAATAAATTGTCACTTTAATGGATAATAATTTGAGGCTATCAGTGCAAAAGTAGTGTTACCTCAGACTATTTTAGGGAAAATGAGGAAATAAAATTTGGTTAAACTATATTGACTTTTTTGTGAACATTAATTTAATTGATTTATTCATTACCTAAATGTGGCTTGCTCCACTGTTGCATTGAAATTTCATAATGAAAGGAATGTATTTTACACCAAAACCGTAACCAACAAAAGTTGTGAGTTACACTACTTTTGCGATCTGGTTTGTGGAAGTGTTTTTAAATGCCACACACGCTTCACACTTTAAGACATTCGTGGATGTGAGGGTCGCAAGATGGGATCTGCTACGTCAACCGGGTCCCCCGCCCACTGACGTGGTAGGATCGGAGATACCAACACTGGCATAGTGGTATTAAATTAGAGAGAATTAAAATATTGATAAATCGTCACCTAAACGGATAAATAGGAGTCATTGGACTCCTGCAATATCCAAGAAATAAAGTTATTTCAACATTTAACTTTTGCGATGATAGCCTCAAATAGGAGTCTTTGGACTCCTGAAATATCCGGGAAAAGAGGTTATTTCAACAATAATCATGGGTCTGGGCGTAACATGTTTATGTGTATCGTAGCGTAAGTATTCATAATATAGTACTCATATCTTAGTTTGGGACTTGCTCAATATGTGTGAATTTTCTATATTGTTATGTTACTGCATCAATGATGTGCTAAGAAATGTGTTTGGCTTTGTCAAAGTTAAGCGTCACCTTAAATGTTAAAGAGTTAGAAACGTCTCGACCGCATTCCCTTATTGTACATCATTCATCATTGTATCTTTTATGCAAACCGTTTGTACATTGACAAATTACACTTAAAACTTTCACAGTACAAATTGCATACATACATACATCATGTTAAAGTTTATTCTACTGCATTCACGTCTGAAAAGCTCGTCTTCGTTAAATATTTAGATCTATCGCTATCTGCTTGTTATGCCAAACTTTACTATGTTCAAATTGCTTTACAACTTATTCTCTTACCTGTTAAATCATAACTTAATTGCTGACGGGCTAATTACTTGGGGTGTAATAAAAATAAGGGTTGTTACAAACATAGGACTGTATTATACCATACAATACCCTCATGCTGTATCCCAAGTGGGGTAGGCAGATAGGACGGAATGCCATATAGACCCATGTTTACATATCTGATTTCTCAAACAGACAAGCTAATTTCCCTATCCCAATACTCTGCAATTCTCGAGAATTTTATCCACGTGATCAAACAACGTTGTTTTCGAACTTCCGCGCTTTCTCACACCTACTTTTTCAGATATTATTTACATTCTCTTCATCATTCTTCCATCGTCTATTCATTCCATAAGGCCAAACTACCTACCCTAACTTATTTACACGCATTTCTTTTTTTTTTAAAGATATAGGTATCTGGGTTTTGTTATTAACCCAAATACAACCTTATAAATAAATAAATAAATAAATAAATAAAAACTTTATTGAAAAAAAATTATTTCAAATGGCGGGTTTATTGCCGTGGGCAATTTCTGCCAACCAACCACTTATACACCTTTCACAGTAAGCTTAAAGCTTGTGTCGTGAAAGGGGAATTTGCCGGCACCTGGATCGGGATCGAACCACGGTCCCCTTGTTCACGAGGCCGAGACTCTACCTCCAGGCTACCGGCGAACTCATTTTATCCACAACACTCTTCTTGCGTCCGCTCATTCTTCTAATGTCTCCTCATTCCTCACTCTATCACAAAACGTTTCGCCAGCAATTCTTATCAGCGATCCCATCTAAACAACATTGATTCCGCTTTCATCCTTTTACAACCACATCCAAGTCTTGCTTGCACACATGAATAACAGACAATCTGAGGTATAATAAAATACTTATTATCTTTATGGGTTTCGTGGAGCACCCGGCAAAGAATTTAGTATTAATTATTTATTTATAAAACAAATTATATAATGAACGAATGAACGAAGTAAGAATGACAAAGAAGATATACTTGTCTGAAAGAAAAGGTGTGAGGAAGCGCGGACGTCCGAGAACCACGTGGCTTGATCACGTGGATCAAATTCTCAAGGACGGCCGCGTGTTGAGTAAGAGGAATCGACGTGCGTGTATGAGAAACTGTATGAATGTGGAGGAAGCGAAGGAAGTGTGTAAAGATAGATCTGTGTGGCGTTCCGTTCTCTCTGCCTACCCCACTTGGGATACGGCGTGAGGGTATAGTATAGTATAGTAGTGTGGCGACATCTTCCTGAAGTATCGAGAAGCACGTGAAGAAGATAATTGCTAAACACCTCGGTATTTAGTTAGACATTAGTTTTAAACTATAATAGGTAGATGGCGATGAATGTTTCCTAACAGTAGTATAGAAATTTACAGTGATAGGCAGAGAGTTTTTCAGAGCTCTTCTGAACGTTAAGCTGATAACATCTTCTAATTTAAGTACTAATACACATTACTAACTTTTATTGTTAACTTTTACAAGGTGAATAAACTTTAGTGAAAAAGAATATTTTCATGTAAGTAAAGCATTACTGTTTCATTTCGTTCCTTCCTATCACAGTATTTAACTTCTTATAACTATTGGAATCAGATCAATTATCTTACTTATCCAGCCTTCTGCAAAAATGTATATGGAAGATCGGGAAATATGTACACAGTGAATCTGTGAGGATATTTGGGTCAATAACAATCTATACCAACAACCTGTTCCTCCATAGTAGTAAATTATATAAGTATTCCACTGTTGACATTTTTAATTTTTGCGAGTAGACTTTCAAGAGCTTCCTTCCGAGAACTTTTACTTTTGCTTCTCGATGAGAGTGGAAGCTCCTTAAGGCAGGCTCGCAAAAAATTATTAAGTCAACAGTGGAGTAACTATAAACGTATTTTGTTTTATTAATAAATCTGTACCTTAGAGGATAAACCACGGGAGTCCACTTTTTACCACTTTTGAGTTAACAATGCGAATATATTGGTGACAAAACGTTATGTTAGTGGGTAAAACACTATAGTCCAAAGTTGTTGGATTATATGATTTTTCATTTGTAATAAATATATGAAGTCCAAATTATAATGTAAATGGAAAATCAACGGAAGTCCCACATACGTTATAATATTCCATCAGGCAGAAAAATCATAGAAAATTTTGTTAGTGCTAAAATCACGGGAGTCCAACATGCGTTGTTTATATTAACTATTTAAAACAATATTACTTCAAATCGGTGCCACAAATGTATGTGCAGATATCGTTAGAGGACAAAACACGGAAGTCCATTTTATCTATAATTATCAATAAAATAATTATTTTTATTATCAAATATGAAAATATAGCCTATCAAATGAAGATATTTTTTTACAGACTAAAATTATTCCAAATATTATGATGTTTTGAAACTTGAAAATTCATATAATTGCCTCTCCTGCACATTTATTGTAATGTGACTCCCGTGGTTTATCCTTTAAGGTACAGAAATTATTAAAATGAACTTCCACCAAGAACCTTCGGTCGATAAATTAAACTTAATTAACACAAATCATTTAAAAAATCATTCATCAAAAAGCATTCCTCATCACTGTATGAAACACTATGTTAAAAATATAACGGCGATGTGCCAAAAGAAAAAAATATGATATTCGTAAACGAACTGATAACTATGATTTGTATGTAATGTTATTTGGGACCTAAGTAGGTATTAGCTAATAGGTAATCCAGGTTAAGATATTATCATATCTGTATTACTGTAATATTAACAGTATAGGGATAACATTCCTATAGCAAAACCATTCTGAAAGTTTCAGTTTTAGTTCCGGAATCTAATCATAACTCCTTCCTTCAGCTCCTGTAGTAGGTAATGCACATTACAGATTGTACATACATAATGTAGTTACATGCAGAGAGTTTTGCTTCCCTCTTCTGACTCAGTACAGAGGTAACATCATCAAATATCAGCAGGTACCTTTAATAAATTTGTCTGGTTTCAGAACACACACAATGTATACTTTTAATAAAAGTATAGGTAGGTATGATGTGTGAGTTTGTTTGTAAATAAATTATTTTTTTAGCAAACCATCCTGGTATAATATTATTCGGAAAATCGGATGTATTCAATATAACTGCTTGCTTATTTATATTTTTTATTTTATTTTGTAAGTTGTGAGATATTCAGTAGGTACTGAATTTTATTTAAGTATTTATTTATTTTATATTGCAGTATTAAGAGTTTTAGCATTTGGAATGTGGCTCCATCAGTGAATGATCAGAATTCCTTGGACACACATGGTTACCAATACCGAAGTCCTGAGGTGAGCTAGAGTTGACAGGGAGCTGTTGTCAACTGTCAAGGCTCGGAAGGCTTCACACCAGGATCATGTATTGTGTGGGGGGATGGTTTACTTTAATCTTCACTGTAGACAACATTGGTTATAATATTTAAAATCAATAAAAAGTATCATGAAAATATCAGTTATTCAATTCAATTTACAGATGGCGAGTAAATCGCTATAATAATTCGATGGTTTAAAGCACAGAAGACACATGTCCACATTTGAGAGTTTAGAGAAAACAGGGTTTGAAAGTTTGCGATTCAATATTAATTAACTAATTTTAAATTAGTTCAGAAGATATCCTTGGTGGAAATGTGCTTTTTAAGAATCAATTATGTCGATATTAATACATTCTCAAATTTCTTATGTGACATGTTACATCTGTGCACAAAAAAATGATAATTTAAGAATGTTTGGCATCTGGTTTTTGTTAAATATTTCGATAATGATATAAGTAATATTGGTAATTATGTAATCAGGACATAGACGACGTTGCAACCGATCTTGTACATATATTAACTCATTTTACCTAAATAGTGGACATGTGCCTTTTGTGCTTTAAACCATCGAATTATGATGTCCTTCAAATAAACTGTTCATATTATTTAAATTACCACACATAATACCTATATATCAAAGTACAAATTAAAAAAAAACCATACATACACATTAGACCATAATTTATGTTGAAATAATAATAGTATGTTGAAATTACTTTATTTGTCGGATATTTCAGGAGTCCAAGGACTCCTATTTATATATTTTTATGAGACCATAATAAAAATAAATCGACTGACCAACTCCATTACTAAACAAGTTGCAAACAATCACTGCTACTCTTTTAAGCCACAAATAAATAACTTTAAAAAATACAATAAATTAAAAATTCATTGTTTAACTATTGAACGGAACAAAAACAAAGTAGATTTATTTTTATCAGTGCGATTATTATAATAATATAGTGCCTTTATTTCACACTCTGTTGTGTTTTACAAGCATACCAAACAATATGTATAAATATGCCAAAATTATAAAAATGAAGATTTCTCGAATATAAGACATTTCTACTTGTTGATTTAGGGAACTGGGCAGTAGATATTATTATTATTATTATTATTATTACTGACAAAGAGACGATTCTTACAGGGATCTTTACAGCTGATCCCTGTAAGAATTATATACATAAGTACCTACATACTATACCTACTGTGTTTTCCTATCAATTTGCTGAATATTTCCTATGCCGAGCTGAGTGTTAAACTAGTATTTACTTAGAGCAATACCTACATGATGTAGTGTTGAAATGACTTTGTAGATTTTCCATTTTCCAGACCGTGATCGCTCCCGGAATATAAATTTAATAATTCAAGCCTCCAGAATCATAGGAAAATCACTTACGTTGAAGTTCATAAGTACCTATAGAAAAATTTGATTTATTTTTATTTTTATTTTATTTATTAGTAAAAGTACATAACAGATAACAACTATAAATATGGTTTACAAAATAGAAAAAAGACGTTCATAACTCAGCTGTCATCCACAAACATGTACCACAGATTAGATTCTCGAAACAAAATTAAATAAAATAAAAAGATTTGTTGAATGAGTACCTGCTTCCACAGTGTTCTTGTTCCATGGAGCACCTGACGAAAAATTGGTCTACCACAAGTTTTCGACTGTCCTGCTAAAGACAAAATAAGGACATTTTTTATCTTATATTAGTTTGCTTTTGTACAATTTTTTTTTTGTGAAAGTTCCCTATTGCAGTACATAATAATATGAAGGTAATGATTATAATAATAATATAATACCTTTAATCATGTCAGCTACAGGGGTAACTCCGAAATCTTTAATAAATAATTTACAAAAATTAGATTTACCGGTTAATTTGTACATTAAAATTCAAAAAACTACTATAGTAAACACTTGTAATATTGTAAAAAAGTTTTTGAACACAGATATTTTAGGCAAAATGCTGGTATTTTGAACCCGGGTTCTGCAGGACTACCCTTGACACAATCTACGTAATATCCACATAATACGATCTTAATCTAGTCTTGATCTTGATCATACGACGCACGAAGGGACTATTGTCAAAAACACCGCGCTACCGCTACCGCGTGATCGGTATGCGTGCATTTTTAACCCTACTGAGCCCAATCCTTTATTATCCTGTATATCTGGATAGGTGAATTTTTCCCGGCATTAGACTGTTTTGTGTCTACGACTGATCATAATATGGAGACTTATCTGGTTGTACAATGCTGAGAAGTATGGATGGCAATTCTGCCGCCACGTAAAAAAAAACTTTATTGCACAATAAGGAGCATACATAATTACCAAGTCATAAAACAATGTCATACAGATAAATGACATTGTGCAATTGGCGAGTTTAAACAACCTATGTGCCTACTTGTTTATATAAGAGTTTTATACTTAGGAACAAAATAATTATTATCTCTCAAATATGGTGCATAGAATAAAAAAAAACTTTCGTAGATTATAACACATTTGTAGATACATGTAATCACATATTACATAATATGATATTTTAACGATAGTTTTCTATGGAGTCCCGGGTGTCATCCGACACGGGTATTTGCGGATAATATAGTTTTTCATAATAGATGGGATACTCCCACGGGACACTCGGATGATGGTCGAGTGGAAAAAGGGGGTAAGTTGAAATTTTACAAAAAAAGGAGATATATAAAAAAAATATGTCGAAAATTACGTGCCTATAAATTCTTATAATTCAAGAGTTTTTGTGTCTTCTCTGTGGATATCCATTTTTAATTTTAATTAAGTAAGTATATTAAAAATAAAAAAAATATAGAAGTCTCCCTGAAGATGCCTACAAGTATAGGCGAAAGCGTTCGGTGTCAATCCTAACAAAGAAGAAATTAAACAGTCTTCAAATAATATTTTTTGTTTTATTTTTTTTTACTTATTCTTCACTGTACATTGATAAGAATTAAATTTACATAATAACACATTTAAATCAAATGCAATCAATATCCTACAGAGGTGCATTTTATCGCAGATGCTCGATTTCATCCAACTAACCCAAGTGGATAACAGTAATATTACTGTCTACTGTAGACATTTTAGCAATAATTTCAAGAGGTGGTCGATAGCCTGAAGGTAGAGTATTGGACTTTCAATTAGAAAACCCGGGTTCGATTTCACCCGCTGCCTCCTTACTCCACTTTCACGACACAGGCATATCGCTAACTGTGATGGTGTTTGGGTTTGTTTTAACTAATCCAGATTCATCTGTAAAAAAATATATCCTTCAGCAATGAGACATGCCGCCCAACATAGGCAATATAGGCATATATTATATTCAGTTAGTTGACTAGATGAATACCTTACTTATGGAGATGTTGTGTGATGTATCTTGAGATGGATTCTCCATTAAACGGCGCCGAATAAATCATCCAATATAATAATATGTATATATATATAATGAGTTACAATCCATTGGATTGGTCTGCAACAAGCTTGGTTTTTCTTCTCCATTCGTCTCTATTCTCAGCCAGTCTTTTTAGCCCTACGTAATACGTAATACTATGAGCCACAGTTCATGTCTCTCTTCAGTTGGTCCATATATGCGTCTCTTGGTCGGCCTCTACCATTTGTCCCCTCGGTCTTACCCTCTGCGATGGCGATGAGTAGTCCTGGGTGCCTGATGTTGTGGCCAATCCAGTTAGCTCGTTGTTGGCTGATTCTCTTAAGGAGTTGCCTTTTTTTTCAAAATCGTCCCCCAATAATATGTAATACCTATAATAATACCTTAACCTATTGATGGAAATAATATTTATTTCTTCTTACGTTAAAAAAAAATACATAAAAGGGTCTATATTGTCCAAGCTTCTCTACCTATTCAACAAGAAAATCGTCGTTGGAAGTGGAAATTAAACATACCTAAATAAATGATAAAGTTTAATCTATCGACCGACGGTTTTTGGTGGAAGTTCTTATAAATAATTTTTAAAATGAAACATTCTTATCTATTGTTTTCAATTTGTCACATACCTAACTTGTAGCGAAGCTTTACTTTACTTTTGGCTGACGATGAGAACGGAAGCTCTTGAAAGCTGTTCGCAAAGATTATTTTTTTTTTTTTAAAAAAAAAGATATACCTGGGTTTTTGTTATAAACCCAAATACAACCTTATACACCTTTCACAGTAAGCTACTAAAAGCTTGTGTCGTGACAGGGGAGTTTGAATAAAGTCAACAGTGGAATAATTATGTTTGTATAACTGTTATATATATATAACTCATGTGTCATTTTAAAAATTATAAATATAATGTATTTTTATCAAAATCTGTAAAGAGCTTTTAGTAAAATATGTAGTTTCTAAAATTACATATTTATAAAAGCATTTATTTGTTTTTCAATTTAAAACAAATAAACAGTTCAAACAGAAAAAAATATTATGACTCAATTAAAGAATGTTCGTAAAAAACATTTCCCAGAAACAATCTGTCGAAACAATAAACAAAAATCTCAGTCTACAAAAATAAATATTTTTTGCGAAGAAATTAGGTAAATAATAAAAATATTTTATTTACATAATTATTAAAATAAATAATATTTTTATGAAGTGTTGCGGCACCTTTCTTAATTCCACGCCCCGAAGCAACCATTGTAACCCCCCCCCCCCACACACACAGATGTGGCAGTAGTTCAGCACGGCCTCCCTGAGTAGCGTAATATTCTCCACCCCCTGTTATATACACCCGGGGGGTGCCTAGGGAAATACACATAAATGATTATTTGGAGTACACAGAATTAATAATCGCGATATAATTTGATGTATCTGTTTGAATAAAAATAAATATAATGTCTTTTATAGACTCCTTCACAGAAAGCAATTTGTGGAATCTCAATATAGAAGATGTACGAGTAAATGGTTTCTCACTTTTTCTGCATATTGTAAGTCGCAGCCTTGAGATAGATGCTCCATTAAACGGCGTCGAATAAATCATCCAACATATTATAATATGTACAATACACACAATTAGTGTTCGAACATGTTTGGATTATTTTATTTGTTTAGAAAATGTTTAACGTCAAATAAAATATAATATGTATGCAAGGATAGAAGGAAGTGGTACTCGATCCTTTCTGCCTACCCCGCGAGGGAAGCGGCGTGATGGTATGCATGTATGTTTTATTCAGTATAGATCAGCACCTGATGATGCGAACTCGGAGTCCGCGAAACCGGTCGTGCGTTAGTCTTACTCAACAGTAACATCTTCTTCTTCTTCTCGTGCCGTATCAGGTCCCCCCGACGTTGGCAATCACTCTGGCGAAGGCTTCTCTATCTTGCGCGACCCGGAACAGCTCCCCCACATTTCTCATCCCGGACGTTTGCCTTCTACCAGGACCACGCTGCCCCTCAATCTTCATTAACATAAAACAATAATAATCAATATTTATTTTTATTTTATTTCATAATTTAAAATGAAGTGTTACAAAGTTAATGCCGATACAATTAATGAAAATGTTTAACGCGTTTGAAAAAGACATGTCATGTCGAAACCTTGATCACTGTGATAAAGTAACTAGTTAAGCTATTTTTATATGTATTTATATTTATGCTTTGTTCACTTGGAGAGCATTGAAAATAAATCATAATAAATTGAATATTGCTATAAATATATTACTTAGTGTATTATTGTTTAACCGGACTTGTCTATCATAACGTGACAAAACCAAACAGATATTGGAGAACCATATCTACACAATGAAGCATTTAGTTTTATTTTTATTTTGTCACTTTATCCTACTACTACTACTATATTATTATTTATTTATCGTGTCGAAACCCAGAAAGAAAACCAATCAAACTGATCTCCAGTAGGTACCTACTGTGCAAAACGCACAGCAGTTGGAGATTCGTCAAAAATATCCTCCATAGTACAAGTACTACTACTATACCAATTAAGGCATTGAAAATGGGTTGTAAACGTCATTGCCGATTTTAAGATGTTAATCTTTATTTTTTTTCAATGACACTATAAGATATATTTAAACACACTACTACAGTGCCCCCAAAAAACAGCAGCATAACAATAAAGTGAAAAATAATAGAAGTTGTAGATGATTATGTTTACCTAGGTCATAAAATAAAACTCGGCAAGGAAAATCAAATAGCAGAAATTTCTCGACGAATAGGACTGGGATTGGCATTCTCTAAACTGAAATCTATATTTGAAAATAATGAAGTCCCCATAAGTCTTAAGAGAAAGCTCTATGATTCGTGTGTCCTGCCGGTGATTACATACATATGGGCTAGAGACTATGACGCAAACACTTGCAAATAAACGGAAACTGAAGTGTGTACAGCGTGCCATGGAGAGACAATAAATGCTAGGCATTAGCTTGAGAGACAAAATAAGAAACGAAACGATCCGACAAATATAAAAGTTGTCGACATTGTATGTAGATAAAGTCTCCAAACTGAAATGGCAATGGGCTGGTCATGTGGCAAGGCGAGAGAATGGCAGGTGGACTTCCAGAATTCTTGAATGGAGGCCGTGGGAGGACAAAAGAAGTGTTGGAAGACCCCAAAAAAGATGGGTCGACGATATTGTTCAAGTGATGGGGAAACAGTGGTGTCGAGTTGCTCGAGATCGAAAAGTGTGGAAAAGTTTTGAAGAGGCATATATTCAGCAGTGGAGAGAAGAAGGCTAGCAGTAAGTAAGTAAGTACTAGTACTTACATACATTAACAAATTTGGTAAGTAAATTCCAATATTCTGGGCTGTTTTACAATTTCCCGAGCTGTGCCGGGTACAAATCTTGTGTGTAATATTAGAGAACATATTGTGGAGTAATGAAATCATACAGCAATTTTTATTATTTATTAATCTTTTTCGTCATCTCGCTTCATACCCTCATAGTTCCGTTAAGGATCACAAGGATCACACTCATATTATTATCTTTATGATTGATAATAATTCTTACAGCATCAGATAATAATACTGCGAAAAAGTGGCAATTTTCGTAGCTAAAATACAAAACGAAAATTGACACTTTCTTGCAACATCGTCTATACTCGAACGAAAATGTAACGCTAGAATCTGAATTGACTAGGCCTATTGTACAAGGGAGCCTCTTAATTCATAATTAATACTAGCTATTACTCAAACATTAAAGACAAACATCGGGAACACATAACTCAAAACCTACAAAATCGAGATGTCTTTTTTTTAGTGTTGAGTCCACGACAGTTCTTCTGTATTTTAATTGGCCATTACTCTCTCTAAAAATAACTTATTACACCTATATATAATGGTGCGTCAATTGCGATCTATCGTGTGGGTGGTGTTTTATTGTCACCTGCTTACTCAGCACCTACGTAGCAATTATAATAATTATTATAGGCTATGTACATTCGTACATATAGCGTCCCGAAGGACTGCTCTTAAGGTGCATGCAGCATTTACCAAATATCATTATATGCGTACCTTACTAATGTATGATTGTGTAATTATGTACTTAGACTGTGTTTTTTGCTTAATTGAATAGTACCTAGTTACCTTTATAGATATAAAGAGGATGTAATAAATTGAACTATTACTATACCTACCCACAGTTCGTGTCCTAAGTACGGTAGGCAAAGAGAACGGAACACTATATACCTAGATCTATCCTTACATTCTTCTTTCGCTTGGCTTCTCTTTACTTTCACACAATTTCTCATCCACTCACGTAAATTTCTTCTACTCAACACACGGTCGTCTTTGAGAATTTTATCCTGGCTGGCCGGCTAAAAAACACCAAACCACGATAACCTCCATGTGTGGAATCTTTTGACTACACTCCTTCGATATCCCTCTAGCCGAGAGAAGCAAATACATTCACAATATAAAACTAACAGTACCTATATTTACAAAGGCATTTCCTTAACCTAGAAAAACAAATCAATATTCAAAACAAAATAATAGAAAATAAAACAAAATGTAAATAAAAATTAACAAAATAAAGATATATCCCACAAGTGGGGTAGCCAGCAGATTAGCCGCAGGCAGTTAATATGCAAGGTATCCTCTCTGTGCCGACAAAAAATAAAGACATTCAGGATCGCTTAATTTAAGATATTTTATTCTTTAATGTCTTTATTGTGTCAAACATTCGCTTTTTACGGGACACTCGTAAACTTACGCAAAAGAGTGGGCAACGAATTCTTTCCCGGGTGCTCCACGAAATATGTTTTATATCTACTATTGTAAAAGGTTAATAAATGAATGGGTATTTTTTTTTTTCAATGAAGGTCAAGGGACTTTGTATCGCTTGTGTCACCGCGACCATAGTAGATCTATTGTGACATCCTTCTGTGTCATATCTCACTCTCAAGACCTACATGGGTCACGTAGCTCACGATTTGTCTTGGTGTGAGAAGCCTCACTTTCTCCGAGTCCAGCAGTGGTCCTCCGAGGATGTGGCTTCGATTGCGAGCGAGTGCGTCACAATTGCAGAGGATGTGGATAGGTGTCTCATTATCCGCTGAACAAAATCTGAATGGGTATGTAGATTTGTTTAGTAACAAAATAACGATGGAAATCTATAGTCAAGTCCTTAGAAAAATAGTAAGTAAGTAGATATTATTGAATAAAATATCAGTTGAAGGATAAAAATATGACACAAGTGTCTTCACAAGTGACTATTTGTCTCCCTTCATCTTATGCAGTGATTGCTGGACAAATCTTTCTGTATGTTTACGATAAAAGCATCAAAGAACAGTAATAATACTGTCGTACTTACAAGTGACACTATTGACAGTATTTAATATCAGAAGAAGTATAGAAATTGTGATTTATCACTGTGATTGAGATATTTAAGTAGCTGTTCAAAATAACAGTGAATATAAAGACAATCCTCAAAGAAAATTCAAATAGAAAAACAGCCTGAGAAGTAGATAATAATTTATTGTTATGAATGTTCAGTGAATTAGTAAGAAGGAAGTGGTAATGCTTAGAAACAGGAGGAGGTTATTATTCATGACAACCTGTCAAGATTTTTATTTATTTATTTGACATTTTAATAACTATTTGTTTATTTATTTATTTTCCTACGACATTTGTTTTTTTTACAGTATCTACATGATTAATAAATTAAAAGTTATGTTGTGACATTTTTTGACACAATTGGATGTCGGGAACTGGATTTTACTTGCTGAAGTGTAGATGTCAATCATATTCTGAACCACTCTACATAGATAAATCATAAGCGTCGAAACTCTGTGTCGTACACTCCTTAAGGAAGTTCACATTATGTATGTATATCATATACAATATACATACCAACATTAATGTTGTTGACCGAAGGTACTTGTTGGAAGTCCATTTCAAGATAATTGAAAAAAAAACACAATATGTAGTTAACTTCCAAATGACTTTATTAGTACGCGAAGTTAATAAAGTCATTTGGAAGTTAACTACATATTGTGTTTTTTTTTCAATACATACCAAGTTAATAATACCTATTCAGATAGGTTGACTATGGATGAGTGTGATTAATTGGAATGATTAATCTAGATTGATTCAAAATTAAAAGTTGTTTTGGTACATGAAAAAAATGTACAGATACAATTCAGTTAAAAACTAAGCAAAACGTCATCAATTACCAAGAATAAAATCAAAATATGTAAAAACAATATACTGGTTGAGATCAACAGAGTGAACAAGCCCTTCCTCTTTGACAGATTGTTGCAAGACTCGTCATCTGGAACCAATTACCCGATAACCTTAATATATGGATAATTTGTAAAGCGCCGTTTACTCATAACATGACCTCAAGGGCGCTGTATATCGTATCCATCACCCGAAACTCCCAGCAAAAAGGTGTGTCTTCAGCCCTCTTTTAAAACTCTCTCCATTCACCTCCTCTCGCAGACACAGAGGCAGCTTGTTCAACATCTGGGACCCGCAACACTAAATGCTCTATCTCCAAAGCCTGTTTTGCGAGATCGAGATGGCTCAATCAGTCTGCATTTTGCCTCACCCTGTGCTGAGCGAAGCATGTAAATCAGCTTTGTTAAAACTAATCAATAACAACATTCAGGAGCAAGTCGAAGACATCACTCTTCCAACATAATAAGAAGCCGTGCTCTTGAGATGGATGCTCCATTAAACGGCACCGCATAATTCATCCGACATATTCACATAAATGGTACATAATTATTATGCAGATTAAAAAGGAACAGTGATTTTTATTCATAACCATCTCTTAACTAGCATGATGATAGAAAATCTATAAAAATCGGAAATAATATATTTTACTCCAGTGTCATATTGTGATAACATAACTAGTACCTATGTAGTCATATTATTATAATATCATATTATAAAAGTAGTACTTTGTAGTACCATAGAACCTAGTATTTCTCTAGTACCTGACCGTAGTTGCAATGACAACAACAATAATAATACATAAAACGTGGTAATATGTCTGCCAGGTGTGTTTGCTATCTGAATAATCTATTAAATATTATTGTGTGTTTGTATGTTTTTATTTTCTAAATTGACACTTTAATTATACAAGACTGGGGTAAAATAATGTATTGTATACGAGGTCTTATCTTTTTGACAGATTTAAAAATTTATATAAAAGGAAATACTTTATTTTTGAAGCTGAAGGACTTAAGGTCCATAAGATTTCATATCTGGGTCACGTTCTGCGGGGCGATAAGTATAGTTTGCTCCAGCTGATACTGATGGGGAATATTAAGGGGCAGCGTGGTCCTGGTAGAAGGCAAACGTCTTGACTGCGCAACATAAGAGACTGGACCGGAATGAGACATGTGGGGGAGCTGTTCCGGGTCGCGCAAGATAAAGAAGCCTTCGCCAGAGTGATTGCCAACGTCGGGGGGACCTGATACGGCACGAGAAGAAGAAAAAGAAGAAGTATATATTTGGGTTTTGTTATAAACTCAAATAGAACCTTATAAACCTTTCACAGTAAACTAAAAGCTTGTGTCGTGAAAGGGGAGTTTGCCGGCACCTGGGATCGAACCACGGACCCCTGTTCACGAGGCTAAGAATCTACCTCCAGGATACTGCCGAACTACTTATATTTAGTAGTTTTTCATTGACTTTTGGCTGACTCCGGGTTACCTAACTGTAAGAAATCGCTTATGCGATAAGCCCGCCTTTTGGTCCTTTTTGTAAACATGATATGCTGGTATATATCATAATATTTTGCCAATAAAGTTTTTATTTATTTATTTAAAATACCAAAGGGACGAACGAGACACACCTCGACTTTCTTTTTAAATAAAAAATACTAACGCTGCTCAGAACTCGCCCCAACACCGATGCCTTACCATATACAATAAACTGTGGACGTATTCTGTATGTCTAGAAGCCTTTTCATGAGCCACATTAGACAAAAATGATAAATACTTGTTTTATTTTTATTTTTTCACTTTCCAAGTTTTGTACCTACTGTACTTGCAGTTAAAACAACCATGAAATATTCAAAGATGGGCTGATTATTGTTTTATTGAATTATGTAAAATTTTATTTCTATGTTGCTCATTTTTTTAAATTAACAAAAAATAATCGTGAGCTGGTTTTCAAGCCGGTCTCATCATCAGGTTTTTGGAATTTTCTGACATTTTCAACATGTAGAGTTATGAAATTCACTCAGTATATTATCAAGCCTTCTGTATTTCTCAGGAAAGCTCCTATTTACATACATACACATTTTCTGAAAGTATTCATTTAACAATTTGACGTTTATTTCCTTTGCGAGGTCAGGCAAATATTACACTAGTTGTGATAATAATAATACTATCTGAAGTCAACGTGAGAGGGCGCTGCACAATCTGTCGCGTTTCTCCGCCGCTTGGGAATGAAGGCGGGCTTACTGTCATGATAATATGCACATTTAATACTACAACTTATATTGACATATTGAACAATGTTCTAACAGATCTGATATTATTTATGTTCTTATTGAATAATCATCAAAATAAATATTTTCCAACTTTTGGATATAAATCTTTGAATTATTACATACCTACATACTAAAACAGGAGAGAGTTGAATTCAGGATCAAATGCTACTTACTCCTATCCCTGCATGTACCTTGTTTTCGTCATTGTCATACAATTCCTCATGCATGCTCTCCTATGCAATGTGCTCAACACGTGCCCATTCTTAAGGATCTGCCCCCAAAGTCAAAACACAATAATTTAGCATGACGTTTTCGTGTCTTTATCGTTGGAATATAGACGGCGTTGCGAGAAGTGTCAATTTTCGTAGCTAAAAGACACAAGTAGCTTCGAAAATTGACACTTTCCAGCAATGTCGTCTATATTCTAACGAGAAACGTAACGCTAAAATGTGTTTTGACTACGATCCCTGGTTCGTAATATAATCATGCTTTTTGATCCATTCTTGCAATTTCTCGTACACGCACGCCAATTTCTCTTAGTTAGCACACGGTCGTCCAAGAAAATTTGATAGACGTGATTAAGCCACATGGTTCTTGGATGCCCGCGTGTATCCAATCCCTCTCTTTCTAATAGGTATATCCTCTCTGTCATCCTTTTCTCATCCAACCGCTCCACATGTCCAAACCATATTAATAATAATTATTTACATGAATTCTATCCACAAAGCTCCTCTCATTCTTCTAATATCCTCATTCTTCACTCTATCTTTTCTATTCTTCTCAGTGATCGCATCTCTACCGCATAGATTACACTTTCGTTCTTCTTCAACCATCACTTAAAGTTTACAGATAAGAAAAGGTAACGATAAACAATGTAGTAGAAGTATGTAAGCGTAGATCTATATGACTTTCCGTTCTCTCTGCCTACCCCACTTTGGACATAGCATATGAGGGTAAAGTATAGTATAAACAAAACCTAAGACGACCGAAACAAGATTCATTTTTAAAATGGAAATATCATCAATATATTCTCGAAAGGAACTTAAGATACAAATTCCATGAATTAATTTAAACCATGAAATACATATTATTATTGAATGACCTTTTACCTACATATTGTATTCCCTTAAAGGGTAAAACAAACCTAAAGATAACGTTGGTACTTATACCTCGCAACCAACCATTGAATTATTTTCCAATCATATCAACCTGATCTCCGAACCTTATTCTTATTTTCGATAGCGATGGAATAATAATATTATTTTAAAGCTATATATATCTACATAAGTAATAATATATTTTATTTTTGAATCTGTTTCCAATCCATTCCACCCTTCTCTCACTCTTTCAATCCTCCGCATCACCCTCTCAGCGCTATCTTTTCCAATCCATCGATATGAAGCGATTCAAGACGTTGCTACACTAACCTATATTAGGGATGCCAATATCATATTTAAAAGCATCTAGAAAATGTTTTTATAACGTGCATTGTGTCATACATCGTTTTCGCATCATTTTTTACATCAACATACGTGAAGAATGTGAAGATATTAACAATATTACTCAACAGACACCTCATCTGTACAACCAACAGATTTTGCAACCTCTCTTGATAGGATCGGTGAACGTGCCATGGGTAAATTTCACTAAATCCAGCCTAAACCGAGTCATAAGCATAATTACACCTTTCCTGTTTCTTACTAAAAGGTGTTTGCACAATCTTTTGGCTGTGCAGATGAGGCATCTGTTGAATAATATTTTCAATATTTTTGTCAGTTTCGTTTTCTACTAGCCTTCGGTATGTCTCCTGGTATTTCAAATGTACAAAGCACACCTTGCGATAAGGATGGGTCGCGGGTTCGATTCCCGTCCAGGACACTATCAAAAAAGGTGATGTTGTCTTTTCTAAGCCTTAATATGATAAAGTTTTCATGAGTTTGTTGTCTCTAATGTTTAGAATTTTAGCACGTAACAATACGTTATTATAAGAATATTGTAGTAGTGAGTAGTACATTGTAGTGAGTATCTCCTCCAAAGGACATAGAGTATTGTAATTTAGGGGAGGCTTTTGTCAGGGGGAGCCCTTAAGGCAAATCTTGAGGCCTCTCTTGGAATTTTTATTTTATATTTCGTTGAGTCTGGATGATACAGGAGCTCTGCTCTTAAGAAATCCAAGGGAAAGTGGTTCGAGACCGTTAATGTTATATGCGTTAGATTGACGTTCTTTATAATATTATCTCGATGTTTCAATGTACGTTTTATCGTCACTTCCACTGTTTCAGAGATTGTAGATAGGACACTCTCTGCTCTTCTTCCTATTGATGTCTCTTACTTCTAAGGGATACGTTGGTAGATTATATTATAAAGTTGGAGATAGCTTCACCGACTTTTACTACTTGACAAATTATTCACAAGAAGACATACATACATACATTTTATTCTTATTATCACACATACAAACATACATACCAATATTCTTATATTCGTATCATTTTTACATATTTTAAAGATATAAATTTTGACTATGGTTAACATATAATTTTTAATTTATTAACTTAATGGCTTAAGTCTTATTTCTCGCATTTTTTAACGCGAGGCAGTATTGTCATTTACACTTCTTTCTCATTTACACAACAAGATGAGTCTCAATATTATGATCAGTCATGATAACCTTCACAAAAACTTAAAAGTCACATACTGTACATAAATTAGAAACATTTCCACAGAGAAATACATTCAAAATTAAGGTCAATTTCTACTAAAGGTTATCCAGTAGTACCCATTATGACAACATAAATATTGATGATCATAGTAAAACGTATCTTTTCCTGTGATTGCAATATTATTTAAATGCATAATTACGTCATGATAATCAACTATGTACCTACCTACAAGAGTAAATCATTATATTATAAATATAATTTGTACCCCTCCCCCATCTCATATCTGGATGCCCCATGATATCTTGTAACAGTGCACAGTGAAAGATTAAAATAATAAATGCAACTATGATCATCAATATACAATTTCTAACTGGATACTATTGGATAACCTATAGTAGAAATTTACCAAATTTAATAGGAAAATCATTATACAGAGGGCGTGTTTATCACAATGGCGCGATCTCTTCCGATTAATCCAATCAAGTCTGAATTTATGCAAAAGTTTAAATGATCTAGAGTTTGTATGTTCACATTGTGAAAAGACATTATATACATATTTGATATCAACAAAAACATAATACTTTACTACATAATACAAAAACATTTTACGTTTACTTTTCAAAATTGATTAAAAACTTGAGAAATTTCGTCACTATCTTGAAAATGTCAAGCTAACTTGAAGAAAGTGTTCGAGTATTAAATTAATGGTGAAAATCAAACAGTGTTTTTTTTTATATCAAATATGAAATGTTTAAGTTCACCATGCTTTGGTTATGCCATCCAACCACCCACCCATCAACAAAAAATATTAGGTGAATTGAAACGAGTGTTTTTTCTACTATAGAAAATAACTTCTTTAACCTGATTAGTCGAAAGACAATTTAATTATTGATTGAGTCGACGTTGATTTTGTAAAACTCCATTATATAAATATAGAAGTTATATTTACAATTTAATTAGGTAGTTATGAAATTCTACTATGTGTGCACCGACACAATTAATATTTAAATTTAAAGGAAGCTCTTGAAAGCCAGCTCGCGATCAATAAAGCCACAGAGAATGTACTAAATAAGTGATTTATGTTATTTATTTACATATCCACGGCGTGAGCCTTTTACATGTTTAAAATTACACAAAAAAAAACCAAACATAAAAATCTAATTTCTCATTCAAAACACAGTTGGAGCAAGACAATAACACAAATTGGCGAACAACAAAACACAAATGGGAATCAATTCATAACATCAATCATTTTTGCCAAATCACAAATATAATCTATAATCAATTTAACATGAAAAAAAAACATGAACTTTCACCATGAACCGTCGGTCGGTCGAAAATATCAATAAAGATATATGACACTCAGGATGGGTGGAAAATCTCATCATTGCTCAATTTTAAATACAAAAATGTCTTTCAGTTTTCGAATACTTTCTTAATACAGGGAACTTGCAAATTTTCATTGCTGGGTGCTACACGGTACATAATTCTATTTTGCATTTGAAATGGGTCATAATTTGTAATTGATTCATTTTATTTACATGTTTATAAAGCAAAACATAAAAAACAAAATAAAATGAAAAACTTTTATTAATGGTCATGTATGTAAGCTTTATACGAGCAGATATATTTTTTTATTATTATGTACATAAGTCAGTAAGCTTAAGTAGTGTCTGAGAAATCTCAGTGATCTTCCAGTCATAATGTCTCAACGTGTAAACCATTCTACTGTTCTAGTAATAGTAGTAGTAATAATAATATGTAGCCAACACTCTTAGTATATTATTCCTACCGTCCCAGCCCAACTCAGCCTTGCGGAGATCCCACTGTCACTCAAGCAGTGAAGAGGGTTACTACAACCGCCTTACAACTACCACAGCGGAACAGGAGGGGTACTAGAGAATAAAGTAATAAAGAAAATGCAAAACTTAAGAAAAGCTACAAACTTACATCTATTATACCATCACGACATATCTCACAAGTGGGTAGCCATCAGATAAATATATCTAAGAACCCACTGGCTACCCGGATAACGCAGAAGTCTGAAAACTTCCATTTATCCGAAGTTCTACGCTTAACAAATTCTAATCTTGTCCACACCGGAGGCGTAATAGCCAGCAGATGTTGGATAGTCAGCAGAGTGTAAGTTGTCCTCTATGTATCATTAAAAATGAAGTTATCCAGAATGGGTGGCAAACCACATCGCCGAATTCAAGATATAAAATGACTTTATTTATTCAAACATCTGCTTTTAAGAATCTAGAAAATTGAGAAACTATTTTTTCGGATGTTCCATGGTTTAATATACCTAAGCTAAAAAAATATGAGTCTTGCCATCCATTCTGAATGTCTATAATATTGTGAATAATATTATTATTTACCTATACTATTTTTTATCTGTCACTGTCCTATTTTTTAAGTAAAACTTTCTACATGTAATATGCCAAAAATCTAGTTGTTAGGCAATGCAACTATAGATCATTGATATACTTACTTACTTACTTCAGCCCTTTTAGTTTTTGGCCTCCAAAACAATAGATCTCCAAGTCTTTCTATCTTGAGCAATGGATTGCTAGTCGTCTTAAGCAGTTAGCTAATAGCATATATCTTAGTTAGCAATGTCAATGTGTCGAACATGGCTAAAATGCTTGTGCACAATTCCATTCTGGTACCGTCACTTACGTGTGCAATCGAGACATGGACGTGGTTGAAGAAGGACGAAAGTGGAATAAATACAGTAGAGATGCGATCGTTGAGAAAAATGGTTGGTAAAACGCTGCGTGATAGAGTGAAGAATGAGGATATTAGAAGAATGAGCGGATGCAAGAAGAGTGTTGTGGACAGAATGCGCGTGAATAAACTACGGTGGTTTGGGCATGTTGAACGAATGAACGAGGTAAGAATGACAAAGAGGATATACTTGTCTGAAAGAAAGGGTGTGAGGAAATGCGGGCGTCCGAGAACCACGTGGCTTGATCACGTGGATCAAATTCTCAAGGATGGCCGCGTGTTGAGTAAGAGGAACCGACGTGCGTGTATGAGAAACTGTATGAATGTGGAGGAAGCGAAGGAAGTGTGTAAGGATAGATCTGTTTGGCATTCCGTTCTCTCTGCCTACCCCACTTGGGACACGACGTGAGGGTATAGTATAGATAGTATAGTATATGTCTTAGTCAGCCTATAGGTCTTCTGCCCTTGGTATACCTTACAGAATACATTCATAATAAATACATTATCGAATAAAATATATTTGTGCGCTAGAGCAAAAACACTTTAAGTTTCCTACCTTAGCACCCCTCTGTGCTCGCCCTTCCACACTCATTTCTCCTTCGACAAAAGTCTTGAGTGAACCTTATACCCCCTCTGTGTGCAGTCTCTCATCCCTTTACACATAATATACACGCACACCCTCTAGCCGCAACTAAACAAAACACATGTGAATATGGTGAATATGGTTTTCACAGGATATTTTGCAATCTGGGAATTTTGAAAGGATTTAATCAGAAATTGTGTAATTTGTCATTTTTCTTTTGCTGTCTACACTCCCTAGCTTTTTTAAGTTCCCGTTCTACGTGTATATTATTCCTTGTAGTCCCCGGTAAGGATAATATCTCCCATTCTTTAATGCAAATTTTTCAGAGTCCTGCATAAGACACATACCTACTTATTCAAAAAATACTACTCCTACTATTATACCATCAAAGCACAACACAGAGGTAGTAGGTAGCCAGCAGAACAGCTGTATGTTACAAACATGCAAGCAGTTCTCTTCGTGCCAACAACAAATAAAGACATTCAGGACGGGTGGCAAAACTCATCTAACGGATAAGAACAGGATAAGTACCAATTCTATGCCGAGTGCTTCACGGTTTAATTATTCATAAAATATCTTTATTTCAGCACTGATGTATGCAAGCGAAACTTGGACATGGCTGAAGAAGGACGAGAGTGGAATAAATGCAGTGGAGATGCGATTACTGAGAAGAATGGTAGGTAAAACATTGCGTGATAGAGTAAGAAATGAGGACATGAGAAGAATGAGTGGATGCAAGAGGAGTGTTGTTGATAGAATGCGTGTCAATAAATTGAGATGGTTTGGTCATGTGGAGCGAACGGATGGTGTAAGATTGACGAAGAGGGTGTATTTATCTGAAAGAGAGGGTGTGAGAAAGCGCGGACATCCAAGAACTACGTGGCTTTACCACGTGGATCAAATTCTCAAGGACGGTCGCGTGTTAAGTAAGAGGAATCGGCGTGCATTTATGAGAAACTGGATGAACGTAGAAGAGCGAAAGAAATATGTAAGGATAGAGCGACATGGCGTTCCGTTCTCTCTGCCTACCCCACTTGGGATACGGCGTGAGGGTATAGTATAGTATAGTATAGTAGTGAGGTATGCCACCCATCCAGAATGTCTCATTTTTATTAGTCTGCAGAAAACAGTCCACATGTTTATTTTTTTAGTAGTGTCTGTGCACACGTACCTATCTAGTAGAATTCCATCTGATTGATAATGACTTGATAAGGTGAAAGATAATCTCTCTCTCTTGATCAATTATTTAAAGTAGAAAGAAACACTTGTTTCAATTCAATAAATGCATGTTTATTAATTATAAATAAAACACTTATTTATAATATATTCAACATGAATTTCCACCAAATACCATCGGTTGAAAATAATTATCAACTTTAGCATGTTTATTACTCGTAGCTAGTGATGTGAGAAGAGAAAATTCACCAAAGAAATTTCTCGAGAACCAGAAATTTCTCCGAGAATTTCTCCTCTGATGGAAGAGAAATTTCTCTCCATATTTTTTCTTAGTGGTATTATGACCTTTCGCCCAGTACACTTCGCAGCCAACTTGATTGATCCTTAAATTTGTGGGGCTGATTAAGGCCCAAATCAGAGGTTATTAACACCTTTTCCATGTACGTACCTACAATTTTTTTTAACTTAAATATGGGCAAGTGAAAACATCAAGATTTTTCATTAGTTATTAGCACTTTTTTCTATGTAGGTACCTAACATTTTTTTTGTTTCCATAATAAGTTGTAGCCATATTGGTGACAAATTGTCTCAACATTTCTACATTGATTGAATAAAGAAGGTATTTATTATTATTATTATAGGTAGGTACTGTTAAATAAAAAATTAAAAAAATTCTCCGAAAATTCTCTACTTCGAGAAATTTACCGAGAAATTGTTCGGTAAATTTCTCGAAAAATTATTTCTTGAGAATTCCATTACACTACTTGTAGCTAGGTTCCTAGGTATTGTAGAATAGGTCTAATTAGTTGACTAATTCTATTTTTTACTTGTATCTATTAAATGATCGTATTTCTTGAATAAATAAATTAGGTAAGTTCTTTTTGCACATTATATTATATACCTATTATCTTAAAAAGTCAAAAAAATAATTGATGCCTTGCAAACAAAATTTGATTGTTCGCATTACCAATTTTTCCTTAGCATTTCTTGAAAATAAGTTGATGACAACTAATATTGGGTTTTATTAGTATAATTTTTTTATACCTACAGCATCTGAATTGTTATAAATAGCAATTCATTACAAAATACATTTTATTGAGCCAAGACTATACATAAGATAAAAAACGGACATATGAAATCAAACTTGAGCTTGACGACTAACAGTAGTGTACATGGACACAACACGCGGACTTCAAACAATATAAGAAACATTATACCCAGAACAAATAAAGTTCGAGATGGTTTCTTGTACTCTGCTGTTATGATTTATAACAGTTTGCCTGACCAATTGAAGAAATGTAAAAATCCTAAGGAGTTTGAAAGAGGATTCAAGAGTTAGTAATGACTTCTCAATGTTTGTGATAGTGTTTTGTGTTTTTTGTTTTCAATAGTGTTGCTGTTCTGTGATTTCTTTGCTCTGGTGTTTGGTGTTTTACTATAATATCAAATAATTTAAATTTATGAATTGTTTTACCAGATTTGTAATACTGCACGCCTCTGACACCAGCAACCTTAGTTGCTGTTTTGAGGTATTGTTTATGATTGAATAAAATTGAATAAATTGAATTGCTGATTTACGTTACAATAGATGTTGCCTTCAAGACAGGACAACCACTATAACTAGGTAACAACTTACATAGGTTGTAAATAATAATAAATGTGGAGATGGAAGACACGAGGATCAGTCGGTCGGTTGATGTTGTTCTGGCTGTCTGTCATTCAGGATCTATATTTATCTATCTATCTGCATGGAAAACAATAGCAGCAGTGACATATAAGATCTAAGTTGAGATGAGGATCTAAGACGTGGTCTTATCTTGTCGCCTGTAAGAATTATTAGTAAATACCCTATACATATTTTGTCCATAAACATAATATTATTTAGATCTAAGGAAGATAATAATATTGTGTAGCTGAGTTTCGAAATACGCTATAACACATTTTTGTGATTTGGAGAAATTCGATAAAAATTAATATACAAGCTAGTATTAAACGTACTTTCCTGAAGGCAAACAAGTTTGTTAATTTATCAGGTTGTTAAAACAGTTCAATTTTATTTAAAAATAAATTTTGTTATTGAATAAAAATAAACTGTTTATTTTATATACATAAAAATGACTCTTTGGCATCATCATGAGGACTCCTTGGCGAAAACGTTTGAGGTAAAAAAAAAATATTTGGAAATTATACATGTTAACACTTTGGAAATTCATATAATAATGAATTTCCAAAGTGATAACACAAAAATATTGGATTTTTGAAATAAAATTAATAGGTATACAGGGGGCGAGTTTATGGCAAAGGCGCGATCTCTTCCAACTAACCCAAAGGTACATTATTTATTAATTATTTACTGTACATTGATTACAAATTATAACACAGAAGGCATACATTCAAATTAGATACAACGTGAACACAGTAACACTAGATCATTTGAACTATTTCCATTAATTTAACATGAAGTTCCACCAAGTACCGACGATCGACAAAAATAACTACACTTTTTTTTTAAATTAAAAAGTTGATTTCATATTTTCCACTAGCTTCCGGCTTCCGTTGAAAGTCGTCTATAATATTATTATTGCAAGTTAGTTCGCCAGAGAAGGAGTTCGACAGTCCGCCCCAGCATCGCTTTACTCTGTATTTCTGTCTATTTGCGAGAAGTTTGTGCGGGTTTTTAATAGTACGAATATAGTTTGTACTAATAATATTATCTTTAACACGTTAAGTTTAACAACACGAGAAGAAAATAGCGCAGAGAGAATGATGCAAGCGGTAGTAATACTATGCAGTTGCTACGGGGCAAGATGATGGCGTCATATTAGATATTAATTTATTGTTTTAGGGGTGGAAATACATCATCATTGTGACATCGAATGTAGGTTGATTTAATTTTTTGGTGTACACAAGTTATATTCAGGCACTAAACTAACATTCTTCTTTACGTGTCTTATCGGGTCATCTCAACGTTGACGTTTACCTGGAAGAAATCTTGCCTCTCTGTTCTGGGCAGCACAAAACAGCCCGTCCACACTTCTCATCCCGGTCCACCCTCGAATGTTCTGAAGCCAGGAAAGCCGCTTTCTTTCAACTTCTTTAAACATGTACCTAGGTATTAACAACATAAATAAGTACAAAAAAAAGGTAAATCTTTCAAAAGCCAGCTATCATTCAACATCATGCGCCACAATTAATTAAAATTTGTAAGATGTACTATCAAGCATTCACTGTGTCGATGTTAAGGTTAAAGAATACTATAACAAAATTCATTTATTTAACATGTTAATTTTTTATTGCGAGAAACTTCGGTAAGTTTTCATGGACATTAACAATCTAATTCTTCTTCTTCTTCTCATCCCACCGCCATCCGCTCCTGCATGAAGGCCTTCTCCATTTGAAAATATAATATTAAATTGATTGAATGATATAAATTGACAATGCCCTGGAAATATTATATATGAGTGAGTACTATAGATGAGTGTCTATTTTTTTTTATTTAAAATATCACAAAGACTCTCAAACTCAACATAATATCTTAGCATTTACTCATAGTGATCGATATATCTGTAACAGATGAAGAAATAGGTAGATATAGTGAAATACGTCAAGAGAAAAAAAAACGATGAATATTCATTGATTTCACTTGGCATCCTTAAAATTCATTAAATTTTAATAAATTAGTCATACAGTGTGCTTTCATCAAAATTTCTAAAGTCGCTGCAGGCTTTGCAGTCTCTCTATGTTATAAAAGTTATTGCGGGTATTACTGCTACTGAAAATCACGCTTATATTAGTAACTATTCGAGCGAAGTATTAAAAAAAGAGAATTTTTAATTAAATTCTCGTTCCGTAAGCTTAGCCAATTTGACCATGTTATCTTTCATAGAATTTTATTTGTTTAGAACACTGAATTAGGCTTTTGGCGAAATGCACACGCAAAATAAATTTGGCTTCATAAATGACACAATAATATTACTTAAGGCCGATCTTATAAACATCCGTTAGTTACATAAGCGACGAAATATACCGAAAAAAGAAAAAATCGGTAACTTTTGCTTCTTATAAACGTCCGTTAGCCATATTTTGGTAAAAATCTCTAGGTTAGTAAACCGACTGTTTTGGGAACGGTTTTGACACTTAAACCGTCGGTTTATAAGTCAATTTTTTTTGTTCGCTAAAGAAAAGGTAATTTCTCTATAAGAAATATTGTTCTTGAATTTAAACAAAAAAAAATATTTTCAAACGTGATTTCGCAATGCTGCGAGGTTAAACTTCAATAATGCGTGTGTATTTGACCGTTGCTATGCAAAGAAAAACAATAAATCATAGCAATACCTTTTATAAGACACCCATCGGTTTGTTTGGCTTACAAACTGCCATCCGTCAGCAACTTACCAAAATGCTAACGGATATTTGTTAAAATGTATATAAGATCGGCCCTTAATCAACCAAATTAATATTTGTTAATTTGATATTTTGTATAACTTTAATTGTTTCTTTGATTGACTGTATTTGAAATTGTGATTTATTATATATTATAAAATGTGTGTATGACGAGTCCAAGTGCCTGCATAATAGGGGCCTAGGGACAATAAGAAACAATAAACAATGGTGACTTGCAGCGATGGATTGGCTGTCAGCGATGGAGTCAGGACTGTAAAGGAAACGACGCAGCTCACACAGTTGGAGATTTACACACACACCAAGCCACATGAAAAGAAAAGTAAATGAGTTAAACAATTTTTAACATCAACAGTCTATGTACATATTGTGATGACCCTACCTATTTTAAACCATTCTAAGCTCCGAATTTGCAACATCCTAGCTTCTAAACTATGCCTACTGTAATAATTGATTCCCAAACTAGAAGTGACAACCCTATTCAGCTAGCTAAGAATTGTATGAATTTTCGCATTGTTGCAAATATACGTACGAAATATCGCATTCCTAATTGAATTAATTAACGAATTTTGGCCTTTCGTGATCGTCTCGATTTATCTATTAACTATTTTCATAGATTTAGACCCAGTACGTTGTGTTTTGACGATAGTTTTACCTACGTTGTGTATTTTTTTTAAAACGCAAAATAAGTCACCTGAAATATACATTTCAATAATCAAAAAGAACAACAAAATCACAAAATCAATTGTTTAATTTAAACATGAATTTTGATACATATTAACTCTGAGGTCAACTTTGACGTCAGATCACTTACCTTGAGATACTGTAAAATAACATAATAAAAATAGTGCATAATAAAACATAACGAAATATAACATAACAATCATCATAACATAAAATCCAAATAATATTATTCTATATCATTACGAGAATGTTGTATGGTAACTGGTTGCCGATCTATGTCCCTACATAAGATAACCATTTCATAGTTTCTATAGCCGATGTATGTACATATGTCCTACAACATACCTACTAATTCGTTGCGTCGTAAAGGACAGTGGCGCACCCAAAAACATAACTTTATTACTTTTGAATATTAATTAAATTTCAACACAATTGCTATGACATCATTTTCAGAGACTAACTACCATGTTAGTGCATGGAAAGCATGCTGTGTCCATGCTAAAGGAGCGCCGCCTTCGCTCCCTCACGTCTCAAAACTCGCCATGCCGTACTTTGAGCCCGAGTGCACTAATCTACATCCCGAATATATAAAATAATATATAATATGTATACTCATTTGAACATGCAGCTATATATATAATAAGAATAATTATAAATATATGTTAAGAAGCTTTGTCTTGGACCCTGGCGGGAAACGGGGCAAGACCAGTATTGACCCTTGTCTCGAAAGCTGAATCGAAGAGAGGGGAGCAGGGCTTGCTAACGGTACACCTACATTTCGAAGCAGGATTAGGACTGGAATTGTTAGTATATAGTATATGTTTCTACAAAGTACATAATACGTCTCGTGCATAATTGTATAATAATAATGATAAATATGTGGTTACGAATAGATCAAACCCACACTATAGACACAAGGTAGCTAGTCTAGTGTCGATAGGCAGAAGGGATCCATATCCATAAGGTAATCTCGACAAGATTTAGCTATAAAAGACTACATATTTATGGTGAGGTGAATTTAGGTATCATGTAAGTCAAATAAAAATATATTAAGACCAATAAATACATAAATATTACTTATGATTAGTGTCATGCAAAATGTCAAATTTGTTCCTTCCATGATATCGCAGCGATTACAGCATGTTGAATAAGTAGAAAATCCAGTAAGTTCGTAGAATACAAATGACATCCGATGATAAAATATGTAATTAAATTAATAATCAAATAATATCCTTCTCAACATATAACTCCTCTTCAAACTGTATACTCCATCGTTATGGTAAAGTAAATTAAATAAAAGTATAATATTGGGTAGAGCGGTGCGCCACTGTTATTAGTCTAGTTCTAGATGTGTCGGACCGCGCTATATAAAATCAGCCACAGGTACATACATACATACAATAATACTGAAAATAAATGTACATATAACACATAATTCCTTCGTTTTCAAAATCCGTAAAATAATAAATCCTTGAGTACAAATATTGCCTTGTAGACAACAGACATCCTGAGAGTATCCTAACACCTAGATATAAATAATAAATTAATAATATTAAAAGAAAATCTTATCTTAGACAGCTGGCAGCATCACGGATTTTAAATGCTAATTAAAAGTAATTTAGGATGATCTTTATATATTCCCAATTGTGGAAATATCACTAAAAAATAATGTACTAACTACTACGAAGGTGGGTAAATAAATATTAAAATATATCGAATTCAAACACTGAGATTAATATGATTGAGTCCCACCTCTCCCAGGCTCAAAACTAAACTGCCACGAGTCATCTATCCTCCCTCTTCAGGTACTGAAAAATGTCGACCCAAAGCAACAAAAAAAAACTACATCCATCTCTTTATGACACACACCAAAATATACCTGTCTCTGTCTCCTACATAGATAGATAGATCATCATCATCCACTTGAAATTAAACTAAGTTTCATTCCTATATTAATTACCTACTACAAATATTCGATCTAGGTATATAAAAATAATATATACCGTCTTGTATATATTCATTTCATGACATCCCCCCCTTGAGATTACGCTGAAGACAAAATGGATGAGGCATTATCTCACAAACAATTTTTTATTTTCTAATCATTTTTCATAATTATTTAATTCCAACTTTCGAGTCCGCCCCTGTTTATTCCGATAGGTCATAGGTACCTCGCCAACTGTGTTCCTCTATTCATGTCATCAATAATAATAGTACAACCCCAATGCATCCACTTGAGAAATACTCGCTCAATATTATTGCCCTAACATAACATACTATTTATTTTATTATTTTGTGTTTCGTTATTATTTTATGTCGTCACATCTACAGAACATAAATATAATAATAACAAGATTGTTCTTATACTTTAATATCCAAGTTGCATTTTGTTAAAATTCCTTTTCATGTAATCACACATCATTATAATTATTCATAGTCGTTGTGGTTCTTTATAGTCCATATATGCATTCTTCAGGGTGATCCAATTCGCTGGTAACACCAATCCTGTACTACTAGCCAGATGTCTCACATCCATGATTCCTTTGCTGATGCAACCAGTAGTCCTGCAGCACACAACTGATACGCAAATCGTCCTCTCCGTACCGACACAAATTCAAGACATTCAAAAACGGCGGCAAACCTCATCGTATCCAAGATGCTAAATGTCTTAACTTTCTAAAACACCCGTCCTCCCACAGGGCACCCGAAAACTCACGGAAAAAGTGGGAGACCAACTCTCCACCGGCAGCTCATACTAAATAACCATTCATCTCTCAGCACCATCACGCTGCGTCTCAGATGGGGTAGACAGAGAGAACCGAACGCCAAATCCCTCCATCTAGGAATACGTCCTTCGCTTCCATCACTGCCATACAATTTCTCACACAACGCATACCGATTTCTTCCACTCAACACGCGGCCGTCCATAAGAATTCGATCCACGTGATCAAGCCACATAATTCTACAAGTAGTGCAACATCCTCCCGCTAACCAGCAAAATGTGTGATAATATGTCGACAAAGTGCCTAAATAATATCAAACGCAAACAGCTAACTCGAAATACCTATAATTACGTAAATTAAATCACCTATAATAATACCACAAATAATTTAAAAGGAAGATAACGTACTATGTTCTTGAACATCCAGGGGTAAGTGGTGGGAACCCCTCCCTCAATGTGTTTACGCACATTCACGCATATAAGATACAGAACGCAATATTTAAACGAGTTGCATTGACAATATCTACATAATACATCCCAATATGTTATTCTATAATAGGTATATAGAATTACCCTCGTCTCCAATATAACAGTCACCTAATGTATATACCTACATATTAAGTATATATAAATTAATCGTCCTCATTCATTTCAAAAGTCCTGAAAAAAAACACTTATCTATTTCAAACTATCACACACACAAATAAATATAATACACACAACTGTAACCCCATATGCACATATCATAGTATTCGTTCCACTTGTAAAATAATATTAAAACTAAACACTTCATAATTCACATTTAAGGGAAATAACTTCACTCTAACACTATTGAATAATAATATTATAATATTTGACACCACAATTTAAAATTATAACACACTAAATAGTTTATTCCATTTGTGACATCTATAGATCCACAAGCGATTCTCAAACTTGTACATCATAGCGTTGTCCTTTCTTCTCAAATTACTTCTCTTCAGCGACTTATGTTATTGCACACCACTCCTTTTCGAGTTGACAGAGATGATCCAATGCTACGCAATCTTATCTATCACCCTTCTGGTTTCCAATTAAATTTGTATCATTGCTATATACAAACTTCTTTCTAAGTTTCCTTGCAAGTAAAACATGTTGTTATCCTACCAACAGATATTCAACCTAAATACTTTTTATATAACTTCGTATACTTTATGTCTCAGATTTCCTTGTCCCATTCAGACAATATCATAAAATCAGTCCTACAGTATAAAACCCACTGATTGTATAGTAATAATAATAATAAAAAAGACGATTTGTATTTGGCGCTGCTCCATGGTCCCGTTAGGTACTACAATATACCGTATAGTTTTTTGTCATTCCAGTAATAATATTATTTCCTATCTCGTTCTTGGTTTAAAATAATATAACGTTTTAATCATTATTATATCCTAAGATTGATAGGTTGTACATCTTATTTCTCTATTTGAAGGATATGATGTGTTATATCAGCGAACGCCAGCCTCTTTTCTTCTTAGAACATTTCCATAAATTCGTTTCTTCTTCCAGTCCTCAATTTTGAAATGATAGATACCACCTTTCAGGGTACACAAAGAGTTCCAACGTTTTCCAAGCCCCGGACTCTGGAATGCCCCCCCCCCTGGTTAAAAAGAGTATGTTTTCCGTGTAGACTGTCTCTCTCCTTAGCCGATCATCCCCCCTCCCCTAGCCTGTTAGAATGAAGATTCCCTATTTCTTCCAGCTAACCGTTTAACACATAGCCGTAATCATAATCAATAATCATTCGGTTATTGCCTTCTTATCCGCTCCATGCATATATGATGGTACGTCATCCGATAATTTTAAAATCCGGTTTAATATTATTTCAAACTCAATAATATATTCACCATTCATACCTCAACCATAAATTTATTTCACACCCCAAATAATTAACTTGACAGAATTCTTAAAGTTTAAAAACAAAACACTTAAGTTACAAATAAGATGTTTAGACTATATCTCTCAAGCAATAATAATACCCACATATGTACTATAATATCTAAAAATCCTATTAGCTCTAGTCATATACCCATATACATAAAATACACTACACATACATAATATTCACGTTTACTAGTTTGTTTGAAAATATAATAATACATTTTTCTAACACCCAATCTTCTTATGAAAGTACATATTTTTGGTACCTATATACATTATTGAATAAAATAAAGAACTATTCAGGATTTCAACATATATATACCTATCCAATTTTATACCTGAATCACAAGCGCTCTTTATTAGACTATTCATAAGGACATAATTCCGAACGAACTCTTAAGGGTTCACTATTCTTATGCATAATGTAAGATATATACCTATAGATAGCCAAACATAAATATAATATGTTGCCGAACTTGCCTAACACTATAATCCATGGGTAACCAACCCGCGGTTCTCGAAGTAAAATCATCAACCAATTTTCTCACTACATCTTCCAAGAATAGATTTTATCCCCCCCCTCAAAAACCAAACACATTCCTCTGTCCATAACCCAGTTCTACTCCTCAAAACCCATTTATGCTCCCCCCCCCCCTCCAATATTCATGATTTTAGTTATTTATCATCGCAAACCCAAAACCCACTTCTACTCCGTAAAACCCAGTTTATGTCTGCAATGACAGACATAATATTCTGGTCCAAGGCACCATTTGTGATGACCCTACCTATTTTAAACCATTCTAAGCTCCGAATTTGCAACATCCTAGCTTCTAAACTATGCCTACTGTAATAATTGATTCCCAAACTAGAAGTGACAACCCTATTCAGCTAGCTAAGAATTGTATGAATTTTCGCATTGTTGCAAATATACGTACGAAATATCGCATTCCTAATTGAATTAATTAACGAATTTTGGCCTTTCGTGATCGTCTCGATTTATCTATTAACTATTTTCATAGATTTAGACCCAGTACGTTGTGTTTTGACGATAGTTTTACCTACGTTGTGTATTTTTTTTAAAACGCAAAATAAGTCACCTGAAATATACATTTCAATAATCAAAAAGAACAACAAAATCACAAAATCAATAAAACAATTTAAACATGAATTTTGATACATATTAACTCTGAGGTCAACTTTGACGTCAGATCACTTACCTTGAGATACTGTAAAATAACATAATAAAAATAGTGCATAATAAAACATAACGAAATATAACATAACAATCATCATAACATAAAATCCAAATAATATTATTCTATATCATTACGAGAATGTTGTATGGTAACTGGTTGCCGATCTATGTCCCTACATAAGATAACCATTTCATAGTTTCTATAGCCGATGTATGTACATATGTCCTACAACATACCTACTAATTCGTTGCGTCGTAAAGGACAGTGGCGCACCCAAAAACATAACTTTATTACTTTTGAATATTAATTAAATTTCAACACAATTGCTATGACATCATTTTCAGAGACTAACTACCATGTTAGTGCATGGAAAGCATGCTGTGTCCATGCTAAAGGAGCGCCGCCTTCGCTCCCTCACGTCTCAAAACTCGCCATGCCGTACTTTGAGCCCGAGTGCACTAATCTACATCCCGAATATATAAAATAATATATAATATGTATACTCATTTGAACATGCAGCTATATATATAATAAGAATAATTATAAATATATGTTAAGAAGCTTTGTCTTGGACCCTGGCGGGAAACGGGGCAAGACCAGTATTGACCCTTGTCTCGAAAGCTGAATCGAAGAGAGGGGAGCAGGGCTTGCTAACGGTACACCTACATTTCGAAGCAGGATTAGGACTGGAATTGTTAGTATATAGTATATGTTTCTACAAAGTACATAATACGTCTCGTGCATAATTGTATAATAATAATGATAAATATGTGGTTACGAATAGATCAAACCCACACTATAGACACAAGGTAGCTAGTCTAGTGTCGATAGGCAGAAGGGATCCATATCCATAAGGTAATCTCGACAAGATTTAGCTATAAAAGACTACATATTTATGGTGAGGTGAATTTAGGTATCATGTAAGTCAAATAAAAATATATTAAGACCAATAAATACATAAATATTACTTATGATTAGTGTCATGCAAAATGTCAAATTTGTTCCTTCCATGATATCGCAGCGATTACAGCATGTTGAATAAGTAGAAAATCCAGTAAGTTCGTAGAATACAAATGACATCCGATGATAAAATATGTAATTAAATTAATAATCAAATAATATCCTTCTCAACATATAACTCCTCTTCAAACTGTATACTCCATCGTTATGGTAAAGTAAATTAAATAAAAGTATAATATTGGGTAGAGCGGTGCGCCACTGTTATTAGTCTAGTTCTAGATGTGTCGGACCGCGCTATATAAAATCAGCCACAGGTACATACATACATACAATAATACTGAAAATAAATGTACATATAACACATAATTCCTTCGTTTTCAAAATCCGTAAAATAATAAATCCTTGAGTACAAATATTGCCTTGTAGACAACAGACATCCTGAGAGTATCCTAACACCTAGATATAAATAATAAATTAATAATATTAAAAGAAAATCTTATCTTAGACAGCTGGCAGCATCACGGATTTTAAATGCTAATTAAAAGTAATTTAGGATGATCTTTATATATTCCCAATTGTGGAAATATCACTAAAAAATAATGTACTAACTACTACGAAGGTGGGTAAATAAATATTAAAATATATCGAATTCAAACACTGAGATTAATATGATTGAGTCCCACCTCTCCCAGGCTCAAAACTAAACTGCCACGAGTCATCTATCCTCCCTCTTCAGGTACTGAAAAATGTCGACCCAAAGCAACAAAAAAAAACTACATCCATCTCTTTATGACACACACCAAAATATACCTGTCTCTGTCTCCTACATAGATAGATAGATCATCATCATCCACTTGAAATTAAACTAAGTTTCATTCCTATATTAATTACCTACTACAAATATTCGATCTAGGTATATAAAAATAATATATACCGTCTTGTATATATTCATTTCATGACAATATGTAAGCCGTGAATAGAAGAAGCTTAACTTCGAAACCGTTGATCTATACCTTCATACCAATTACCATAATGTTCATACAAAACCATCTATGAGAATATTATCAGTGGTCTCTCTCTCTGGTTTCAATCCTGGGATTGGTTTGCAGCAATTATCTCTTTAATTCTTCTCCACTCCTCCCTGCCTTGTGCGGTTCTTTTGAATTCTGCATAATTATGATGAGCAGCGCATATCCACCAACAGATCCTCCAGGTTCTCTCGGCGTGGGCGTCCCCTAGAGTTTGTCCCCTCGGTCATACACTCCATTACGGCATGCAAAAGGCCTTCTTGTCGTATTACATGGCCGATCCACCTTGCACGCCTTTCTGACAAGATCTTGAGCAGCTGCCTTCCTCCTTCGATTCTTTGAAGAACTTCTTCGTTTGTGATGTGGTCTCTCCATGAAATTCCTAATAATCTTCTATAGGTCCACATCTCAAACGCCTCTAGTCTTCGTTTATCTCTTTCAGATAGGCACCATGTCTCGCAGCCGTAGATCAGGATACTCCATACATAGGTCTTGATGAGGAGTATTCTCAATCTTAGGTCTATATTGTTTGATTCTATTATTTTCGACTTTTTATTTAATACAAGTCTAGCCTGATGTATCAGTGGTACCTGCTCTGAAAACAACTCCTCTCTACCTTGGCTCCTAGTGCTCTCCAATATAGGTACCGCATGCATATATAAGACGTGAAGAAGTACTGCAGAGAGAACACCTGAAAATCATCAAAACCCTATGAATAAAGATGTGGGATTAAAAATAGGAGTCTACAACTCCTGATATATTTTAGGGTGAAGTGGCTCTCTCTTCAACATACCTACCTACATAAAGATATTTTTTGTTGATATTACTGTTGATAATAAGGGAAGTATCCAGGATACTACTACATTTCACAAAAAGCATAAATCAATATACAGATAGGCCTCTCTGTGTTATAAAAATTAAAAAAACTTTCAAGATGTAAGAGAATAAAAATCCTTACCTATGTGTGTAGTTTCGCAAACACTTTAGTTTGAATTTCATGAAAATAATCATACAATATTTTTACTTTCTTTTTAGCATTGTAGGTATATTTTTTTAATATCTGCATGTCGGAGCGAAACTACACTATGTCATGGGACGTCATTTTACAGAATGGTCGTTCAAAGTTTTTTAAACAATTTGCTTTTTACGTATTTGTTAGCATGGAATTATTGGAGAAAAATATTGTGGACGATTGCAATTAAACATATCTCCTCCCATTTTTTAACCCTTAAAGGGCTTCATGTTAAATAACGTTATTTTGGTACTTTTTCTGCAATATACTTATTTCAGTAGTAGGTATGTATTTTTTTAGTTTTCATTTGATTATTTGCATATTTTTTTTTCACTGACTATGACATCACATATTAGTAATGTAGGAAAGATGTTTTACTAAATTAATGTATAAACTTTTCTATAATTGAGAATTTCATATGTACAAATACTTTATTTATGTTTGTAAAAATCTTTCTGAAAACTTAACAAAAAAAATATCAAAAATTTGGCAATATTTTGTTATTTTTGGATAACTGAAAATATAAAGTGTTTTTATATAAAATGAATAATTAAACATGAGAAAAAATAAATACTTTATTCATATTCCATTAATTGTATCGCCATTTACTTTGTAACACTTCATTTTAAATTGTCAAATAAAATAAAATAAATATTTATTTTATTTTATTCGATAACTTTATTCATGAGTCAATTTAGCCAAAATTTGACATAGTCCAGTTTTGTTCGGACGTACAGAATTATTAGTTCAAAAAATAAACATTTTTATGCAAATGTAACGATAACAACCTCCATTAACGTGATGAAAGCGATGATATCTGATTAAAACAGGAAAGCGTTTAATGAATTCAGTGGAAATTGCCTGTTTCCGATGATACACCCCTTGAACAACATACTCGACTTGAGAAAGCATGCTTTGATTAATTTATACTTAATACCTATAGTTTAAAGCAAATAACAAATTGTTATGTTTTGTTGACATGCACAGTCTTTTTTAGTATCGTACCTAGAAAATACTTATATACAGTTGGTATAATTTTACAATATACATTTTTTTAAGGATATGAACCTACAAGTTCCGTGGAACATCCGATAAAAAATTGGTCTCCCACTCTTTCCCGTCAATTTTTGAGGTGTAAAAGGCGTATTCAAAAAATTAAAACTTTTAAATCAAATTCGGCAGTGACAAGGTTTGCCACCCATCCTAAATGTTTTAATTTTTGGTTAACACAGAGAAAACAGCTCACATGATTATTTATAACGAATCGAGAAACTCTAATTTTTTATTTTTTATCTATTCTGAAGTTCATTGGTAACCCCAAGTAAGCTGAGCTATGAATAAAATATTTGATAAGTGTTTTTGAAATTATCGTATTAAGCTGTCTAATTCAAGCATGATTAACTTTTGCTTACATCAGATGACTCATTTTGATCGTTAAACTACTATATTAATGTGTTGAACGATATTTTGATTTTGAATTTTATCGATACATAGCTTTTGCTGCAAAAGCTCTATACCAATACCTACATATTATAGTACAAAGCACCATACCTAAATAAATCATAAATCAAAAGTGGTTTGTTTTGTTCTACTATAAAATACTGCAAATTGTTGTTCTTAAACATTTTGTATTTTCGCGCCACCGGAAGTGTAATAAATGGCGGGAAACAAGACTAATAATAATAATAATAGCACCTATTGTATTTAGATACACAGGATTGGACTATGAAAACCATAGCCATTTCCGGTCGTAGGACCAACTTACCGGATGTTGAATCGGTTGTAGTCGCGTAGTTTTGAAACTTGTACCTTATGCTTAATGCATAACTAGTACTAATTCATATTATTTTATGAAACAAATAGAACAACTTCATACCATACACATGTTTGTATGCATGTAAAATCTGCTTAGATTTTAAACAAAGCAAGAAATGCAAACTTATAGTTATTAAAAGTGTGAAATTTTAATATGCTTTCATGTACATAGGTAGTAGTATTTTTTTATTAATTGGTTTGTGGGGCTTTTGATACAAGATTAAAACTTAACTTAGCCCAGAAACTTAACAACTTATATTTAATGAATTTGAAATGGATACAAAAAAAAACTTTTTAAATAATAAAAACAGTAACTCGGTAACTTATTTAGAATATGTCTTTTGAAGAGAACCACTGCAAAAGGTGCATTGAAAGTAGATGAAAGCTATTTAGAAAGACGTCAATATCTCACTTTTTTACCTATTAAAGAAATTAAAGTATACATACATACCATCACGCCGCTTCCCTCGCGGGGTAGGCAGAAAGGATCGAACGCCACTTCCTTCTATCCTTGCACACATCTTTCGCTTCCGTCACTGTCATACAATTCCTCATGCATGCTCTCCTGTTCAATGTGCTCAACACGTGACCGTCCTGTAGGATTTGATTTAAATGGATCGCCTTTTGCAAACAAGATCCAATCCACATAACAGTCGAATTGAGATATTAAAGGTTAAAGTTTGAACGCGTTTGTAAGACAAATTACAAAAAAAAAAATTAGGTTTGTTTTATTATTTGCTGGATATTCCTTCATTTTTTTTGTTCACATTTAATGCACACAAATTATATGCTCTTATGTAATAAAAATCCAAGAAAATTGTCAGTGGATCTTTTTTGCATAATTACAATCTGTTTGTACAAAATTTATGCAAAAAAGATCCACGACGATTATTATGACCACAACTAGCTACTATGACTAAAACCAAGAGCGCAATAACTATAAATAACAGATCATCAAGTGTGCAGGTGACTTATATGTACTCATATATACCTACATTGACAATACTGTTCAGCTTCCCTCTATATCCGTGGCCTTATGACGATATGTATGCAGTTGTGCACACATGCTAATTTAGTAGATATGGAAGTAAAGAAAGTCATTTTTCAGTGTTGTTTTATTTATTTTGTATGTAAGAAAAATATGCAACTAAGATTCATAAAATGATATTAAAACATGAAAGGAAAAACTCAAAAAAATTAATAAAATAAAACTGAAAACATAAATACCTACCTACTACAAAAATAATGAAATAGTAATAAAATAATCAGAATTGATGGAACGTACTTAAACCACCTACGTTTTGCTGACGATATTGTACTGGTGAGTGAGAATATTGATGAGCTGAAAAATATGATAAAAGAGCTCCATGAAACCTCTCTAAAAATTGGTCTAGAGATGAACATAGGTAAGACAAAAATATTGAATCCAACAAACGAGAGCCTAACAATTGACAACAAATACATAGAGGCAGTAAATGAATACATTTACCTTAGACATAAGATCAAAATTGAAAAGGAAAACCAAACTGCAGAGATACCCAGAAGAATAGGTCTGGGCTGGGCAGCACTTGGAAAATTGAAACATATTCTCACCAGTAAAGATATCCCAAGAAACCTAAAGAAAAAAGTCTACGAAACATGTATCCTTCCAGTATGGACTAGAAACCATATCGCTAACTGCAGCAAGTGTCCACAAACCAAAATGCTCACAAAGATCTATGGTAAGACGAATATTAGGGGTGAGTATGAGAGATAAAATTAGAAACGAAGACATCAGACACCTAACAAAAGTCACAGATATTATGGATCGTGTTGCAAAGCTTAAGTGGCAGTGGGCGGGTCATGTTGCGAGACGAAACGACGGTAGATGGCCTCCTAGAATCCTCAAATGGCGACCATGGAGTAGCAAAAGAAGCATCGGCAGACCGCAAAAGAGATGGACTGACGACATTACTCCAATTGCGGGAAGGAAATGGATACAGAGGGCACAGAACCGCGACGATTGGAAAAGTTTGGAAGAGGCCTACATCCAGCAGTGGAGAGATGGCTGACTAAGAAGAAGAATAAAATAGTAATAAATAGAAAAATGATTTTCATTTATTGAGATATTTCCTCATCTTCGATTTCAAAGTCTGGCTCACCTGAAAATCCATCTATATCATCAAATATTGAAGTGCTACCTCTTAGTTTTTTATAAAAATCTTTCGCATTGTTTGGAATAAGATGCATCATGGCTTTGAGGTCTTTTAATTTCGCCTCTGGAATTTCTTTTACATTTGGCCAAAGTTTTGTCATCATTGTTGATTTGAGTTCAAATATTGGCTGTGAATATTTTTTTATGTCTATTTCTTCGAAATCTTCATCAAAATTTTCCCGCATAAATAATATAAGATAAAAATACATCATGCTCGATCCTATTCACTATAGTATATCCTCACGCCATGTCCCAGGAGGGGTAGGCAGAGAGAACGGAACGCCATATAGATCTATCCTTACATACTTCTTTCGCTTCCTCTACATTCATCCAGTTTCTCATACATGCACGCTGATTTCTCTTACTTAGCACGCGTCCGTCCTTAAGAATTTGGTCCACGTGATCAAGCCACGTGGTTCTTGAACGTCCGCGCTTCCTCACACCCCTTCTTTCAGATAAATACATCCTCTTCGTCATCCTTTCATCTTGCATTCGCTCAACATGTCCAAACCATCTCAACTTGTTAACACGCATTCTGTCCAAAACACTCCTCTCACATCCGCTCATTCTCCTGATATCCTCATTCTTCACTCTATCTCGCAACGTTTTACCAACCATTCTTCTCAGTGAACGCATCTTCACAGCATTTATTCCACTCTCATCCGTTTTCAACCACGTCCAAGTTTCGCTTGCATACATTCACTCTCTCTCTCTCTCTGGTTTCAATCCTGGGATTGGTTTGCAGCAATTATCTCTTTAATTCTTCTCCTCCACTCCTCCCTGTCTTGTGCGGTTCTTTTGAATTCTGCATATGATGAGCAGCGCATGTCCACCAGCAGGTCCTCCAGGTACTCTCGGCGTGGGCGTCCCCTAGAGTTTGTCCCCTCGGGCATACCCTCCATTACGGCATGCAAGAGGCCTTCTTGTCGTATTACATGGCCGATCCACCTTGCACGCCTTCCCGTGAGGACAATTTTGGTTTGAATGTGCGGATTAGTAGGAGTTAAAGACTCCTGAGGTATCCGGGTGTGTGGTGGATCTTTCTTCAATGCACGCCTTTCTGACAAAATCTTGAGCAGGTGCCTTCCTCCTTCGATTCTTTGAAGAACTACGAGAGGTTTATTTTGTTTACACTTTTGCATGATGTGCATGTAATCGTCAATTTCTGCCTTATCACACTCGGATGTCGAATTTTGTTTAGCAATGGAAAAAAAATCAAACCTTTAGATATTAAATGACACGGCAACTATTTTATGCAAAACTTTTCATCAATAATAATAACAAAACAATTTTGCAATAAAGATCCTTGAATTATTTGTAGTACGAATTCGCTGCATTGAATATTTTGCAATAGGGATCCATGGTCTGTTGATCTTGTTCGCGAAATATTTCTGTAGTACTTATTTACTGGATCGAATATTTTGCAAAAGGGACCCATGCTCTGTGGATCTTGTTGGCGAAATATTTTATGGAACGTATTTACTGTATCAAATATTTTGCAACAGGGATCCATGATCTTTGGATCTTGTTCGCGAAATATTTTTGAAGTAAGTTTTTACTGGATCGATTATTTGCAATAAGGATCCATGCTCTGTGGATCTTTTTCGAGATATATATATAGTGCTGTTTACTTAAACTAACGGTTTAGCGAAATAGATCCATGCTTCATGGTTCCTTTTTGTAAATTATATGTAAGTAATTTTACTTAAAGTACAATTTACATTAAAAAGTTCCAAGCTTTGTGGATCGTTGTTGGGAAATTGATATTAATGTTTTTTATGATAAATCCGTTTTATGCAATATCATTCCAAAGTATTTGGTTCCATTTTGCACTGAGAAAAGGTACATCTCCAAATTCAATTGATATTTCACAATAAATTGTTTTGCTCGCCTTACCATTGATATAATATGACATAAAGATCAAATTCAACATTACGTAACATTAAATCATTTTGCGTTTACCGATAACTATACTTCCCAACGATATGTTCGGCACTTACCAATCTTTTAGTTACCCAAACATCCGTGTATGGCGCTAGTTGGTTTAAAATCATTGTCAGGTAAGTACATTATGGCTTGTGAAATTGCCACACGCATAAAAATACATTATGATTGACGAAACGTATTTCAATAGTACAATATTGTTTTATTTATTTGTAGTATTTTCGTTATTATACAAATAATTAAATACTTATTTATTGTTTTTTAATATAATGAATACACTAGAATGGTTGTAAAATGTGTTATATTTTGATAAAAAAAAAAACAATACTTTGGTCATTATTAATTATTCTAATGGCAACACTAATATTCGATGACATTCGTCGATTTTCCGTTCGGTGTTTTGTTTGTTAATTTCTGTCAAACCGTTTTCGTATTTCGGTGTTTTTTTATAAGTGGATTGAGGATAATTGTTAAAATATGACAGTGCAAAACATTTAAAACAAGATCCCTCATAATAGTGCATTATGGGATGAAAAAATCACCTGTCATGGAAATGCAAGGTTGTAATTTCTTCTTATTTACTATTATTTTTGTATGATTTAAAGCATTAATGATTTTGATATTATGTTTTTACTTTATAGATGAAACGCAATGTGGAAAATAACGTGGAATTACAGAATGAAAGTGCACCATCAAGTAACCATTTGGTGAGTAACATTGTTCTAACCTTGAGTGCTTGTGGATGGACTAATTAGGTTATTTAAATTTAATGAATATTTTTTGCTTTACAGATTACAGGATTTAATGTTAAAAACCATGTGATGAAATGAAAGTGAAACTTCAACCATCAATTTGGTATGTAATATTGGACTAACATTGATTTTGTTTGTGAATGAACTAACTTTATTAGTTATCATTTGGTTTAATAAATCATTTTTGTACTTTTAGACTGTGGAGGAAACAAATGAGGTTGTGATTGAGCATATACATTGAAGGAGACCCACCGTCCACCTGGATAGTTCAGAAATCTGGGGGCTTACATTTATCCGACTAAATTTCTACACTAACAAATTTGTCCACACAAGTGGTGCCATAATATATGTTAAGATCAAAAGCATTTACAGCTCAACAAATAATGAATCTTTATAAAGTCCAGTCCATGATGAGTTGTTATGAGATGTTTAATTTGCAATAATTGTTTTATCAACAAGCCAAATTTTTATTGACGATTAACTAAAATTTGTACTTTACAGAATGTTGCAGAACATCAACAAATTGGTGAAAATGTTGCTTTGGATTTGGTGTCACCTACATCAACATCAAAAGTTTGTATACTTCAAATCCTGTTTTTTTAATTTCAATTCTTTTGTTTACAAAAATAACTTTTAGTTATATATTATTTTTAATTTTACAGAAAAAAGGTCAAATGTAATTATCAAAAGGCTAGTAGAAAACAAATTAGTAGAATTGGGGCATTCATACTCAAACAGAAAAAGTCAACTGTCAGCATGAAAAATTTTTGTTCCCATAGAAAAAAGTTGCAGAGAAGAATGCCATAATAAAATAACTCCCGTAGAGCAACAACGTGGTATGATTAGAATTTTTATTTTTTTTATTTATTTTCATATACAAAAACAAAATTGTTTTTGGTTTTACTACGATTTATTTGTTTAATAAGTTACCAGGTTTCGACCTATGAGGTCATTGTCAAACTAAATTTACTATAGGCCGTGTTGTTACTTAAATACTATGTCTTATTAGGTAGGTATAACAATATATTCTTAGAGCTAAGGTTTTATATAATGCAAAAATTATTGAGGGAAATTCAGAAAGAACAGTTGGTTGTGTTGTATATCAATATAATGGAGTTTTACAAAATCAACGTCGACTCAATCAATTTATTTATTTTGTTAATACACTTATTACAAACAAACAGCTATGACAGATTATATAGTATAACTTGAATATTGTATGGTTTGCAAGCCAGTGAAGTTTGTTAAATTATTTTACACCATATTATCAACACTATGTTCCAGCTATGTTCCAACAACAAAAATAAATAAAAACAAAATGCACTCGATTGCACCGATCGAGGCAATAACAATGAAGACAAAAAGAAAAACATTCAGTCGTGAAATGAATACGCTATTACAAAAAAAAAACACAAGCAATGACTGATGCTCAGGGGGGGGATCAGTCCTCTCTGAATAAAAACTGGGGGAGCGGAGCCTCACCACATTCAAGACAATCATCAACCAGAACCCTGAAGAGATCTAGAAATAGCACCTTTGAATTTTGGCAATGATGAAAAGTAAAATTCAACATCCCTGAAGAAAGAGTTGTAATTTCTGCACGACCTTTGGAAGAATCCTATAATACTCGTACGATATATTTATTATGTCTTTATAAATTGTCCTTATTTTTATATTTTTTTCAATTGAAATTTTTAATAAATTATTATATTACATAAGAACTTAATAGAAAGAAATCATTTTAATTTCCTTGCTACTTTTTTTACTTATATATTGATCACAATGTTTATTTGTACAATGTGAATAATTATTCTAATAATATTATTATTTTTGCTAGATTTTTTCAAATAATAATTATAGTGTTATTAGGAAAATAGATCACATTTTACAACTAAACGCGATTAATATTATTGGACTTTTGACAGCTAAGGTCATGTATAGGTACCTACGTAAGTATGACAAGTAAATCAATTGATTCGTACCAACGATTCGTTCTGCAGCGAACTTCAAGTTGATGACGTCACTGTGAAGAAGTTGTTGGTAAATGTACCAATGAATTATTGGTTGCGAAGTCAATAGATCTGTACTAGTGAATCGTTCGTACGAACTCTGGTCCTAATTTGATAGTACGTACCAATGATTCGTTGTGAAATTTCGTTAGTATTTTTCTCAGTGTGCGAATTAGAATTATAGGACAGATTATACATCACCATACTAAACCGTCGTAACATGAGGATTGAATCTTTTTGGCAAAAAATATTTGTCCGTTTTTTTAAATGTGGTAACTTGGGACATGCGTTTTTTTTATCATTCCATTAAAGCTTTCGGCTTGATATTTTTTTATATGATACAAGTCGCAAAGGAGAGTCGTTTGATACATCTAACTCAAAAAATACCTACTTGTGGTTTGGATCTTGTTTGCATAATGCGGTCCATTAATGATCTTGCCATTTAATCCTCGGACGTCCACGTCTCCGAGCACCATTTCTCTCAGACAAATATATCTTCTTAGTCATTCTGTCCTCATTCATTCTTTCTACGTGCCCAAACGTTAAGTTATAAAAAATTTACATTATAAAAAAAAACAATAAATTTTCTTCAAATCTGTAACACTTAAGATGTTTTTTTAAGTATAAGAACTAAAAGGAACATACCTAATGTAATATAATCAAACTATTGTGATTGTTGAAAAAATGTGCATTACTAATACATAATGTATTATTATACATAGCTTCAAAAGTAGCATACTTTTACAAACGCATCTACAACGGCTCGAGGGAGATAATAAAATTTATGTTTTATTCATTCTATACTATTTTAGATAAATACATACACCCACTTTGTTGCCCTTTCATCATTCTTTCACTATACATGTCCAAAACATTACAATTTATTCACAGAAAAACCCAAAAACAAAACAGCAATGCATTGAACCGAACAAATCAAGCAGTACTAAATCAAGAATATTTACGAATTGGTGTGCCTATATGCCAACAGAACAGGAGGGTACCTACATGATGAACTTTCAGTAAATCACGACCTCCCGAAATAAGGAAGCGATTAGAGAGAGGAAAGAGAAAGATGTAATAATTATCATCAAGTACAAAGTAAGAACTTAGCTCCTGATTGTATACAATTATCACGTCAGTACTGTTGTACCTACATAGTATTATTGTAACAGGGTTGTTATGGTGGTAGTATAATATCAGGCGCAATGTGCAACTGACAGCAGGCTGACTGGTGATTATTATTAGTAGCAGTGTCTACACTATGTATGTATATACTTTGCGTGGTAACATAATTTTGTAATAAACCAGTATATACTCGTAAGTATGTTATTTGATTATGACTATATTGCCTACATACCTCATCAGAATGTTTTCCATTTTGTTCGTAACGTAGTCTTAATTTTAAGTAATTCGAAAAATATTCAACTGTAATTCTATAATATATTAGTTTTAATACAATATATTAGACCTTTTTTTTTCTTTTTTTTCTCCATTCATAACTTATGCTGTGATACTGATAATTGTATTGTTCTTTTTTTGTGTTTTATTGACTTTTTATTATGATTGTTGTGTCTTAATTTTCTATACTTGTGTATACATCATATGAACTATGTATGTAAATATATAACATGTAAAAGGCTAGCGCCGTGAATTGTTAATAAATTAATAAATAAATACATAAATAAAATTCACAACAAGATGGTCTTGAGAAGAATAGAATAGCATCAAGATAATAATTTTGTGTTGAGAATGACGACAATGTCTTTCAATTGCATTATTTTATTATTGGAACTGATGATTTGATTTTTCCCATGAATATCGTTATCGATTTCACTTTTGTGGCATTCATTTACCTATTTATTTTCTAAAGAACAAAGAGTCAATATAATTACTAAAAAAACAGTACCAATGCAACATTATACAGATTGTGGACCAAAATAGTTCACTTATAATTACCCAAATATACAATCAGAGCATAAATATATCAACACAAATATTACCAATAACATACCAATATTTTTACACATTCTTCTTTTTAGAAGAAAACATCAAAATATATGAATGTTTGGAGATATAAAATATATGAATGTTTGGAACAAGTGGACGAGTATGTATATTTAGGAAGTTTGTTTGCGAGGGATGGAAGATGCGACAAGGATATCGAAAGAAGAAAAGTAGCCGGTGCTAGGATTAACGGTGCACTTCGAACCATTGTCAGCAATGACAATGTGTCGAACATGGCGAAATTGCTAGTGTACAATAACATCCTGACACCGACACTTATGTATGCAAGCGAAACGTGGATATGGTTGAAGAAGGACGAAAGTGGAATAGGTAAATGCTGTGGAGATGAGATCTCTGAGGAGGATGGTTGGTAAAACGTTGCGTGATAGAGTGAGGAATGAGGATATTAGAAGAATGAGTGGATGCAAGAGGAGTGTTATGGATAGAATGCGTGTAAATAAATTGAGATGGTTTGGTCATGTGGAACGAATGGAAGAGGAAAGAATGACAAAGAGGATATACTTGGCTGAAAGCGCGGGCGTCTGAGAACTACATGGCTTGATCATGTAGATCAAATTCTCAAGGACGGTCGTGTTTTGAGTAAGAGAAATCGACGTGCGTGCATGAGAAATTGTATGGCTGTGGAGGAAGCGAAAGAAGTATGTAAGGACAGATCTAATTGGCGTTCCGTTCTCTCTGCCTACTCCACTTGGGATACGGCGTGAGGGAATAGATAGATACCTAGATAGAGTAGATCAAAATATATACAAATAAGTATAATTAAAATTCTATATAAATCATAATAATCATATCGATAAATACAATAGACAGCCAGTTATTAGTCTCATATCGAGTCCGTACCGGGCATGTGAGCACTGAGCATTCTAGTACAACTCTACATATATTGTTATGCATGCAATACTACTTGGTTATACTATTGTCATTGCTGCTAGGCAGTATGTTCTAATTAATATTAACATGTTTCACCTAGTCTCCACTCCATTCTATTGTTCAGTTCCACATTCAACTATTATCTCCGATGCTGTTCTCTATAATATTATGGAAACATATACTTTATATATATATGTACTACCTAATATGGATTTGGATTAGTCGACTGTGTCTCTCAAAACCATTATTTTATTTTTATCTTATCATATAAATGAGAATCACTCTGCACCTCCCCGCAGTCACAGCTAGTGTCCTCCTCATCCAAAAAGCTCCACCTCTGCTGGTTACTTTTGCACCTAGTCACCCGCTGATGCGGAATGCATGTAATGAGAGTGACCTATTGATGGCGAATTACAAGACGATATACGTCGCTGCATACTGGAGTGGCAAAGTCTATAGTCCGGACCCGAAAAGTAAGTAAGTATTATTTTTCATTAAATATAGGATAGGATACCATCATGGCATATCCCACAAGTGGGGTAGCCAAAGTCCGGACCGTCCGGATCATATTTATGAAGAAGGATATTCAGTCTAGTTGCAGACCAATCTAATGGATTGTAGCCAATTTTTTATAATTTTATTTTAGTGTAATCTTGTTCTCCTTTTCGGTCGATTTATCAATTTTAAAGATTATGTTTTGTCACCATTTTGCCTTTCTCAGATTGCATTATTTCATCAAAATCGTATACAGTAGTGGCCATAAGAATGGAAACGCTTAGAATTTTGTTTAAATTCCTAGAAAATTAAGTTTTTAATGCACTCATTCTTAAAAAAATCAATTTTTATGGTTGAAATGTGTCACTAATATTGTTCTTTTTAAAATTCTTTTATTTTTTGGACGAGTTATCGGTTTTTTACCATTTAATGGTGGTTTTATTTCAACCACCAACATTAAAGAGTTTTGATAGCCCATTATGAGATGCCCTTTAACGAGTGAAATTCTCTTTTTTTATTTATTTTATAAATATTGATGTGATTATTTTAACATTTTATTATTTATTGATTCTTGTGTTGTCCTCACAAAAAGAAAAAAATACTTGAATTTGATCATTTTCATACATTTTGTTAAGCGTTTCCATACTTATGGCCACTACTGTACCTAGGTTAATAAGTTATTTCCTCTAATTTTATTTTATTGTAATACAACTGCAATTGTGTGAGATATCCGGGCAATAAATTAAGCAATGATAATAACAGTTAGTACTAATAAATGTTTTTTTTTTTAAAATCGCAGTCTTTCAGCTTCATGAATTAGATTACTATTTTCAGGAAAAAAGTCCTTACTGTACACCTGAAATTTTTTGCATGACTATATACTACGAAAGAAAATGTCATATTTAAGTCATTAAGCAGTTTGAGAAACACTGTGACCACAGAGAGAGTGCTTTAACACAAAACTAATTACAAGAGTATTATATCCAGAACTCATTGGTGAGATAACTTATTGATTTTATTAGTTTCCCTATGTTTTTAAATTAATCTGTTAAGACAAAATTGCCTACCTTTACAAAATTTATTACATTTTGCTAGCCACCATAATAATAAAATCTCATATTGTAAGTCACGTAAATAGTGGACTTATTAAGTTTTTCTCTGAGACAATTAAATTTATGTTCTTTTTACCATGGAGTATTCTGAAAAGAATAGGAGTTTCGGTTTTGAGTGTCCTGTAAAATGAAGCTATTTTGTAAAATATTATGCATATTTCATATCTTCAGCAATTATGAGTTACATATTTTCCTACGAGCCCCGCATCAACGTTGGCAATCAAGACAAGTGTTTCTATGTTCTGCAAAAATTGGAACATCTCTAGTGAAGTCCAATCTATAATGGTGCGCATCCATGACATCTGCCCTCTACCCACGCCTCAACTTCCTTCAATATTGTCTTGTGCTATGAATTGGAGGAATTGATATTTTTGTCTCCGCAAAATGTAACCCAGAAATGAATCCTTTCGAGATGGATACACTTCGGAAGTTTTCTATTAGCAATTAGTGAAAAAGCTCCGCATTGGATTCTAGGTATGTCCAAGATATGCATACCATTTTTCCATGCATCAACATCTTGAACGCTTCCAATGTACCTACCTATTACCTGTCAAAGACTATTACGTCTCAATTTCTTTATTGTAAATAACAGAAGCATGCAATTCCTACTATATAAGGTGTAGTAATTTCCACATAATACATAGATGTTATTATCTATATACGCATAGGAATATAATAATATAAATTGCAATATCTACTGAGAGAGTATATAATTTGAGATATTAATCTGTAGGGACTGTCGGTACCACTGTGTACAAAGTACCGATGCTATAATATGCCAGAAGGAATACATTGATAATATGGAGTGAGGAGTTGTTACTAAATGGTATCTACCTACATTAGGTACTACACACAATATGTGGAACTTGCTGGCAAGTTGTAACAAGTAAAGGGGTACATATTGCATCTGTTGGGACTTAACGCAAAGAGCCTAAACTTTTTTTTTTATATTACGTATGTGCTGAAATAAAATAAAATAAAAAATTACATTTTAGCATCTTAAAGACGCGTGGTAGTAAAACCTTTTTCTAAACAATGTTGTCCCTACTAAGTTACTTATTTTCAATGACTTAGCATCTTTGTAATAGGAGCAATGTATTGTGAAGAAGGTTTTCATGAAGTCAAAAATCTTAGAAAGAAAAAGCAATTCTCTTCCTCATAAATGTTCCTATTGAAGGAACTAAAATGTTTGACATAATTTTTTTAAATGATAATTCACTATTGTTAATTTAATAATTCTATTTTTCATTCACTGAGTGAAAATTCATGATTAAAGAAAATAGTGAAAAACTAACTGTGTTAGTTATTTGTTATTTTTTTAATTTAATATATAATATTAATAGATATAAGTATAATAAATAAATAAAAATGTTATTTATTACAAACATTGCCCAAAATCAAGCAAAAATTTAAAAAGAATCTGATGGGAATTTCTGCAGCATTTAACACTTAATATTTGTGAACATGGTGCTAAAAAATCAACATAATATTTATGGTTACAATTATTAATGAAGTGTCCTTAACTTCTTGTAACAATATACAGACACCATGGAATATATTTCACTGCTATTCTAGGTATTGTGCAATTGTCTCAGTTCTGTAGAAAGACAACTGTTAAGGTTTATACATCATGTGATAATATTGAAACTTCAGGGTGGATATTCGTTATTTTTTCTCCTTCAAGCTTTCGTTGTCAGTGTTGGGACAATCTCCATCTTTTTTACTCCTTAGTACAGAGTCCAAAAGTTTGAAGAACAGAAGTCATTGAAAATCCACGCAGCACACCTGGAAGTATTAATATTAAATTTATACATACATACATACATACATACCATCACGCCGCTTCCCTCGCGGGGTAGGCAGAAAGGATCGAGCGCCACTTCCTTCTATCCTTGCATACATCTTTCGCTTCCGTCACTGTCATACAATTCCTCATGCATGCTCTCCTGTTCAATGTGCTCAACACGTGACCGTCCTGTAGAATTTGATTTAAATGGTCTTGCCATTTAATCCTCGGACGTCCGCGTCTCCGAGCACCATTCCTCTCAGCCAATTTATCACATTTTATAAGAAGCTTAGACTCTCTGCAAAGAGCCGCATTCATCAATGTGTTGGGCCAAACTACATACTCTTTATTTCGGAGTGAGGGCAAAAGTTTGAAGAAGAGAAGACATCGAAAATCCATGCAGCACACCTGAAAACATAAAATATCAAATTTGACACATTTTATAAGAAGCCTAGACTCTCTGCAAAGAGTTGCATACTATCAATGTGTTGAGCTAAACTTCATATGTTTTATTCCTGAGTACAAAGGCCGAATATTTTAAGACGAATAGACATGGAAAATCCACGCAGCACACCTGAAAACATAATATGTTTATATTATAAAAATAAATTTGATACATTTTGTTAGAAGCCTAGACTCTCTGCAAACAGCCTTTATCTATCAATAATAATTATTATTAAAGTAAAGACATCGAACATCGACGCAGCACACCTGAAAATATAACATGTATTAAAACTGACACATTTTATAAGAAGCCTAGACTCTCTGCAAAGAGCCGTTATCTATCAATAATAATTATAATAGTTCAAGAGGCAACAGCTAACCGTATGTAACAGTTAGGTGTGCATGTTAGTAGGTAGTACATGTGAAGGCTTTTATTATTATTATGTGTATTGTGTAATATTACACTTCCCTGTTGTGCCGACCTACCAGAAGTCCCGATAATAACACATTTACTGTACTCACTTACTTGTGGTGCATACATATGGTACCTTAGTCTATTATTGCGATATTAAACTATAATCAAATCTGACGGAAATTGATCATAATTTCGAATGTTTTATTTACTAATACTACTACTATACCATCACGGCATATCCCACAAGTGGGGTAGCCAGCAGATCAGTTGGCTACCCCACTTGTGGGAGTATCATCAGTACCATCGAGTACCATCAGCATCCGAGAAATAAAGCTATTTCAATAAAAAATTTCACCAGCCTTTCTATATCATTTGTAGAGCATATGTCTCAGTAACAAGATTTTTTTTTTTTTTTTGTATATAATATAGATTAATTGTATAATAAATGCATTTGATTTGACTTTCCACTACTCTCCATCCTGTTTACACTGCATTATTTTCTTTTTCTGAAATTTTCTTTTATATAAAACCTGATAAATCTACGGTTAAGTATTTTTTGAAGGAAATATGAAGCTCTCTAGGTACTTCTGTGTATTTTGTTGGTTTGTCGAGAAAGGATTGGAGTTTTAAAGGAAGGAATTCCGGTTAGAAGGAAATGGACGACATTCTGTGTTATTGTATGTTATAAGGAAAACATAGTATAACATAGGTGATTGTAGAAAATAAATTCAATAAAGAAGATTGTTTCAGATGTACGAAAGTCTCGAAGCTATGTTGGAAAACCGAAATTGTTTTATTTGCAATAAAATGGCATTTTCATAAAATGGTTTCAAAATTCCTTCATATATAAAGGTATAAATCACGAAATTTAAATTTGCAGTCTCTTAGATCCCGTGGAGTCCACGCTCTTTTTTGTATGTTTTTGAGTGTCCTGTGCAAGGCAGGCATGTAGGTAATATTGAGTGTGTAAATGTAAATTTAAATTGTGATAAATGTTATATTAATGCTGTAAAAAAATATTGAGGTGAAAGAACGATTATGATTACTATTATTATTCATTAAATATAGGATTGGATTCAAGATGGGTGGCACACATCATCGCTGAATTCAAAGTATAAATGTGAATCTATGTTTTTTTAGTGATATTATAAAAGGGGTAAACAGAAATATCTCACTTGATGTTACTATTGTGCACTCCTATGTTCATGTATTTTGTATTTAAGTACACAAACAAACCTTCAAAAACTTTAAACCAAAACGTTATCACTTATATATTGTAAAGTATTTTATAGAACAAAGTAATTAAACCAAAAGAAATATTATGTTTGAAAGGTGTCATATGGAGGAACAAACACACGCTAGTAGAGAGTAAAGTCCGAATATACAAAACATGTATCAGGCCAATAATGACTTACGGCGTCGAAACAAGAGCCGACACAGCAAGAACCAAAAGCCTACTCAGAACATCTGAGATGAAAACCTTACGTGCTATCGCGGGAAAAACTCTCAGAGATAGAATTAGAAATACTGAGATTAGAAGGATATGCGACACGGAGGACATAGTGAGATGGAGTAGGAAGAGGAGACGATTCTGGAGAGACCATATAGACAGGATGGCTGAAAACAGGATCACCCGCATTGCTGCAAAGAAGACACCGGCTGGCTCACGTTTGCGAGGAAGACCACCAAAGAGATGGAAAGATAGCTGGTCCTCAGGGTCACAAGAGGGAATCACTTCCGAAACAACAGATCGATGATCTATCACACGAGGAAGAAGAAGAAGAAGAAATATTATAGTTCAATAAAAGTTGCAGATAAAAATTATTAATAAATCTCACAAGTGGGGTGGCCAACCAACAAGGCGTTCAATAGGTACTGCGAATTCAAAAATTTAGGTGAAATAGTTTTTGTTTTTAAGATGTTAAAATACGCGATTGTGTAAACGAAAAATTCCCCAAATGTTGTCCAAACTGCTAGAATGCCGAATGGAACAAAATCGTGAATATGGGGTCGGCGCTAACGTAAATTTTCTTCAGTTTATTATGCCTCCTGTAAAAATTTGTAATTGTTTCGTTCGCCGTATTGAACGCCGAGCGACGAAAAATATCAAAAAATCAGGAAAGGTGGCATACTAAATTAATGAATGATTTGAATCTTCATGTCGATATTTTCAATATAAAAACATACAATGATATTAATTGTGTCGGTGCACACGTAGTAGAATTCCATAATCATGTAATTGAAACAAGTGCTTCTTTCTACTATTGATTATTGATTCCCAGAGAGACGTCTTTCCCTTTATAAGGTCATTATCATTCAGATTTATAATGACCTTATAAGTCGAAAGACGTCTCTGCGAATAAACAAACAATAGTAGAAAGAAACACTTTTTTCACATTGCATAACATACATACAATGACTTTATCTTCAGGATAGAGACTCTTCTTTGTTTCTGTTGTTTCTTTTGGATGATGTGTGATCTATTGTGATTTTTTTCTATCTTGCTTCTTTTTTTATTTTACTTCCTTTTTTTCTATTGAGATAGCCTTGGCAAAAAGCTGCTATGGTCTCAGTGCAGGGTGACATTTTAAAGATAATAACAATAATATTTTTTCAAACAGCAGCTTTTTATATGACATTAAAAAATTGTGTTAAAGTGTGGGAGAACTTTTTTCTTGGCCAGTGTTCTATATAAATTTTAATATTTTGCATATTAATAATTTGAATTTAAAATAATTGTTATCGTTCCCAAACAATTTTCACAGTGTTTTTGTTCATTGATATTTGTTTAAAATTTCAATACGAGTGACCGGAACGTATGAGTGTTTCGGAAGTGTCATTGTCTATCCTGAAAGGGTATCCACCTAACTGAATATAATATGTATATTATTGTATTGCAAAAGTGGAGAAAATTATAGCTCTGTGGGAATGCTGAACAGAAATGGAAGTGTGTGCGATGAAATCGATGTATGTAAAGGTCGAAATACTCAATGCGATAAAAACGTTACGACTATTTTTTTTAAGAATTGGATTTAAAAGGCAGGTGTTCAAAAAACAATCAACCCCATTTTAAAATTATGTATCAACAGAAATGAAGTAATCACATACACACCTTCATTTTGCATCTAATTAATTAATTTATGTTTTTCTTCTTGCACATCGTCATTTACATACCTACTATAACAAAAGCAATTTACATAAAAAATCGAACGAAATCAGTGGCAAAATCATCACTATATTAGTGTTTTTTTTTCCCTCTAACCATGAAATATTAAAACAAAATACACAGTGCAAAAAAAATCACTTACAGTATGAAAAATTGCTATATAAACCAATTAGAGAAAACTTGTGTGTCGTGTTAGTATGATGAATTAATGAGAGAACGAGATCTACGTATGTAGGCCTTTAAAGGTAAAATAAAATCAGGGAAAAAAGTCAATTACCAGCCTACGAAGACATATTTCACCCACCTCATAAAAGGCTCAAATCCCGAAAACCTATATGGACCGTCAATTCTGGGGAACTTGACATTAAAAAACAATGGAAGGAAAGATGGACCACAGGGGAAACTACAAACAAACACCTGGTAGTGGACCCCACAATCCAAGTACCTGATTTTGATCTGCCGAGAAAGGTTTGGGTACAGCAAAATAGAGTGAGGACAGAACATGGATGCTGTAACTACTTGCTCTGGAGGTGGAGAAAAAGAGATTCCCCTGATTGTGAATGTGGAGATGTGCAGAGTGTGAGACACATAGTGCAGGACTGCCATCTCAAAAAATTTAGCGGGAATCTGCAGGACATCCACGAAGCAGGACCGGAGGCGGTGAACTGGCTCTCAACACTAGAGCCAAGACTGTAGAGGACATGACGCAGCCCACATGGGTTAAGATCCATCAACACCGGGCCATACGAAAAGTAAAGTAAGGTAAAATTTATAAAATTAAATACATTCATCTTTTAAATTATCGTGGCACACGGTGTTGGAATCATCCATCAGGCTGACTTTTGAAATAGTTACCTTTTTCTGTACTTATATAATTGTGAAGTGATTGTCTGTTTTATACGTGTAAATAAATTAACTAATGAATATGTTAAGAGCAGAAAATTATACCATTATTGACAAAAGTATACCTAATAAAGACACAGAGAGCAAGTTTATCGCAAGATTGCCGAATCTTCCAACTAATAAATACATGCAAGGTTTATCTACAATTTATTGTCAACTCAATATTAGGTTGAAAAGCTTAAATGAAAATTGACAGAGGAAATGCTTTGTTTTTCATCATATTTTTCCCTTTCAACTTATTGGGATTAATAACATTTTGAACCACTCTAGATTAATCATTACAATTGATCACACTCACTAATAGTCAACCTATTTGAATAGGTATTAACTAGGTAGGTATGTTGTATAATATGATACACATACATAATATGTGAACTACCTTTAGGAGTGTATGACACAGAGATTCGATGCTTATAAATCGACTTAAGGTTTGATTAAGAGTAGTACCTATTCTATAGACCAAGGGGTAATTTTTTTAACATACGTCGCTATTCAAAACCGTCGCGATTTATCGCAACAACTTATTCTGGCAGAACAATGCGGCTGACTGTTATATTATTATCGTTTTGGGATCGCGGGGAACACGTAATAAAATGCATTTATTGTTAGAAACTGCTACTGGTAGATTGTACAGGTAGCTTTATTGTGTTCTACACACATTGCTATTTTATTATTGTGTTTTGTATGTAGATACAGATAGGTACCGATCTGTTATACTATATTCATGTGATATACAACAATGTATGAAGCCGCAAAATCGAATAATACAAATAATGTTTATGTTATGAATTTTTTGACACAATTTTATGTCGGGAACTGGATTTTTTACTTACTAGAAGTGGATGTCAAACATATTTTGAACCACTTCAGATTAATCATTCCAATTGATCACACTCGTCCATAGTCAACCTATTTGAATAGGTATTAACTAGGTAGGTATGTTGTATATGATACACATACATATTATGTGAACTTCCTTAAGCAGTGCACAACACAGAGTTTCGACACTTATTTATTTATTTATTCTACAGAGACACACACAGAGAGTTGATAAAAAATTCATAAAATAAGAAAAAAAGACATTGATCTGGTCACGCCAACCCCCCAATTAAGCGTGTCTACATCATGCACGTTCAAACAAAATTATACAAAAAAAAACAAACATAAAGGTAAAAACAGACTCACATTACCGCAAACAACATATTATAAAAAGGATAGATGAAAAAATACAATTATATAATTAATTAAACCTAGAAACTTAACCTACAAGAACATTAAAGTTGGCAGCAACACACTTCCTGAATCCCGTTATGAATCGACTTAAGGCTTGGTTAAGGGTACTAAGCCTTAAGTCGATTCATAAGCGTCGAAACTCTGTGTTGTGCACTCCTTAAGGAAGTTCACATATCGTCGCTCGGCGTTCAATACCACGAATGTAACAATTACAAAATTTTACGAGAGGCCTAATAAACTGAATAAAAGTTACGTTAGCGCCGAGTCCATATTCACGATTTTGTTCCATACAGCATTTAAGCAGTTTGGACAATATTTGGGGAATTTTTCGTATACACAATCGCGTATTTTAACATTCTGTTCTAATATCTTAAAAACAAAAACTATTTCACCTAAATTGTTGAATTCGCGGTATTGAACGCCGAGCGACGATATGTATGTGTATCATATACAACATACCTACCTAGTTAATACCTATTCAAATAGGTTGACAATGGATGAGTGTGATCAGTTGGAATGATTAATCTGGAGTGGTTCAAAATATGTTTGACAAATAATGCTATTTAACTAGCCGTGATGCACCCGGCAAAGAATTGGTCTCTCACTCTTGTCCGTAAGTTTTCGAGTGTCTTGTAAAAAGGCACATGTTCATAAAAAATCAAAACATTTGACATCTCAAATTCAGTGATGAGATTTACCACCCATCCTGAAAGTCTTAATTTTTTGTTGGCACAAAGAAGACGGCTTGCATGTTTAGTGCATTATATGGTTTTTTGGCCGGCTTTGTCACTTCTGAGATATGCCATGATGGTATAAGAAAAGTGGTTGTCATTTTTTTTTAACTATTAGGTATTTTTATTTCATTTAAATCTCTCTTTCTGTTTATTTACTTTGATGTTTATAATAACTCACAAAACAAGTAATAATACATTTTTTAAAGGTCAGTTTGGATAAATAAAAACATAAAAATATCAGTGCAAAATAAAAATAATATGATATGACATATGCCTGGTTACCCCTTTTGTAATAACACTTTACATACATAAGTATACATTATTATTAAATTCACAGGTGAATGAAAAGCTTCGAAGCCATTAAAAAGTTCCATAAAGTTCATAATATTATTATTATTTATGCAAAAGTAGGACACGTCTTCCATTGTAAATGTCTCATAATTCAAAAGAAACAATGCAGATTAGAATTTCCGTTCTTTTAAGATGACATTTCCTAGCATCCTGTGAAAGGCAGAATACTACATTATATTATAAAACATTCTTATTTCCATAATGCTATAAATATCTTCCTGCAATTCCTTTTTCTCAACACTAAGGAGTTGACTTTTCTACCCCTGAAAACCTTGAATAATTCAAAATACATTTATTTTTAGGAGCACAGGGAGAAAACGAGTCTTCTCCGTTCGATTTCGGTAAGTTGGAACATATCGAGCTTCTGCGATAAACTTGCCCATTGAACAAATTTACAAAGTTTGTTTTTTGTGTTCAATTAAGATTTTTTATTGTTCTTTTTATTATTACTTCGAGATTCTACCCTAAATTCAGTATCATCTTTTTCCACGACATTCTTAGCGTTCTGAATTCCCAGACACTAAAACGGTGTATTGTGAAAGAGGGTCTAATATTATAATATCGCCACCTCCATATTATTAATCATGAGTTTTTCCGGGACAATTAACAGTTTGACAATTTTATTACCCATCTAACAATTTATTAATAATTTATTGTCAAGTAGATTGATAATGATTGACAATGTTATTGAAAGAAGACAGATGTCTCTCTCTCTCTCAATAAAAATCGATATAGTAGAAGGAAATATGTGTTTTGATTTCACCGATCTAACCTAATTGTTTGCCCCTCAAGAAATCATAAATAAATAATATACTTCATCGCTGAATAGAAGATGATTATTAAATAATCTTCAACGTATTAGTGGAGACAAAAGAAGTAGAGGAAGACCTCGAACACGTTGGTCAGACGACATTAGAAGAATCACTGGTGACAGGTTCCAAAAAGCTCAGGACAGAGATGGCTGGAGACATATGGGGGAGGCGTATGTTCAGCAGTGGATAGGAATAGCTGCATTAAGTAAATATACTTATATGATGATTTCACTGCCTACGTTCTTAGAATGAAAGGTGTATTTTTAATGTTTTTTTTCAATTTATTATTATTCTCTATCTATTTTCGCAATATTTTTCAAAAGCCGCAACACTTCCAAGCTCCTGTGCAAGTCCCACAACGCTTAAAATCTCGCTATATACAACACAGCAAAGCATATAATAAAATGTATAGTACATCTCTACGGCAACAGAGGGTGCGAGAAACACACTCCAATTGTAAAATATTTATAAAAATACATAATATATCTAGTATGTAGGTATATATATACTATCTATCAAAATATATGAACAATTATATATGTAAAGAATACATTATGTTGTGATGGGGTGCAAGGAAAATTCTTTCACAATATGACTGTGTATTCCTATTATAGACTTGAATGTTTTAAAGGTGTAAATGATTATTTTAAAACATCGAGAATAAGGAAACAAATTGGTCATCGATTTTGTTACATTATTGGAACAAAATATCTTGAATATCTTTGAAACTGAAAGTAGAGAGAACATTTTTTTTATTGTTAATTAATTTACATTTATTACAAAGTATGTAAACTAATTACGTTTCTGGGAAGAAATACTAAAATAATTAATAAAAAACTTTATAACACGTATCGATTGCGTTGACTTTTATTTTGTAAAACCCCATACTTATTTATTATATTTAAAGAAAAAATATATTTTAAGTTTAACTATTTGTAATAATCTAGTAACCTTAAAATTGTTAAAAAACTGTCCGTCGAATTCAAGTCACTAAATAATTTAAAAAAAAAAGTAAACCTTTATCGTTTTACATAGGTTATTCCTTTACTTACATAAGTTCAAAGTAAGCACTGAAAAAAACAGGTAAATATACAAAGAAGAAATTTATTATTATCTCAATTCGTCGGAAATAATATATTTTCGTATCAGATACAACCTATCGATGTTCTGATGATATTCACAACATCCCTAATTTTCTACCGTCGATGTTCTCAGCCTGAAATGGTTTTGAATTTAAAAGGTGCATTTTTAAATTTCTGTTCTTTTTTGTTTCCTTTTTTCTAAATTTACGATGTGTTTAAAAATGGAACATTTGAAATGAGTTTTCATACATTTCATAGATTTTCAGAAAATTCGTTTTATTTTACAACAAGCAAGTAAGTGCGGGGTCAAAATAATAAATTTTATTTTTGTTGCATCAGCTGCAGGGCTTGATTTCAGAGAATATTATTCTTTGTTTATTTATTTTCACAGTAAACGGCCAAGGCCTTTTATAATACAATAATAAGATAATTTGAAAATTGTAAACAGAAAAATCTTAGTTCTTTTCTGTGAATGTTTGAGTGTCATGAAAAAGGCAATATTCCTAATAAAAAATAATTAAGGGATGATGAGGTTTGCTATCTGTTCTATTTTATTTTAATTTTTCACGAAATAGTTAATAAACTTATTTAATATAAGTTTTCGAATACCGTGGAGCATCCGGTAAAGTATTGGTCTCCCACTCTTCTCCGTAAGTTTTCGAGTGTCCTGTAAAAGGCAGATGTTCGAAAAAATTAAGACATTTTATATATATAATTCAGCGATGAGGTTTGACACCCATTCTGACTGTCTTGATTTTATATCGACACGGAGAAGTTAGCTTGCATGTTTATTATATGCAGCTGATATGCTGGCTACCCTACTTGTGGGATATGCCGTGAGTAGTAATAGTAGAAGTAGTTTTTTATTTACTGTTTGCTGGGGACATAAATATCAATTACTCCAATACTGATAATTTAAGGCGAGATTGAAGGTAGACGAGAAATGGGCAAAAGGCAGATGTCATGGCTCCACAACATTCTAGATTGGACCTGAAAATGTCAAGTGTATGAATTGTTCCGAGTTGCGCAAAATCGAGTGGCTTTTTACATGGTGATCGCCAGCTTCAGAGGGACCTGATATGGCTGTTCATTGATTTTTTTTACATCTCAAATACAACGATGAGTCTTGTCACCCATCTAGAATGTCTTAATTTTTTGTAACTACTATACCTAACCATCATACATATGTCCGAAAAGTGGTGTAGCCAGCAGACCAGTTGCATGTTATCAATACCCAAGCGTCCTCTTCGTGTTAACAAAAAATTAAGACATTCAGAATGGATGAGAAACCTCCTTGCAGAAATTATGATGTAAAATTCTAAAAGTACGAGTGTTAAATTTATCTGTGAGTATTTGCGAGATGTCTGTACGAGATTGAATGCGTGTATCTATTTATTTATTTATTTATTTATTATTACAATATACGGCGTGAGCCTTTTACATGTATAAAATAAAATTGTAGAAATTGCATGACAGACAGTACATTAGACAACAAAGAATAATCATGAAAAAAGGACAAAACACAATAATTGATGACAAAACACAATAATTGAACACTATTGATGTCGTGTGCATGGTTTGGATGTTTGATCACTGTTTGATGGATGCTGTGAAACAAACATGTACGTGTTATGTTGTGTAAATATGTGTATCATCCTCGGTGTGAGATTTTCCATCAAGGGCACATCAAGGGAGCTTTTAGATTCTCGAGTGAGTAAGTTTGCAGAGGAAATCCTGTAAGGACAACATTGAGCACACTTTTTGATAAAAAAAAAGAAGTTTTTGCTCTAGACTGACTAGATGACACGAGAATTGATGTTCTTGAAACATCCAGGGGTAAATGGAGGGAGCCCCCCCCCTTAATGTCAAAAAAACATTTGATTAAAACATCTGATTACTATTTTTTTGTGTATTTTACTGATTTTAGTTATTGTGTATATGAAATATCTGATTATCACCTTAAAATAGATAAGTAAATAAAAATAAATAATTAGGTATTTGATCACTGTTAAAATATCCATTGTGTAAAATAAATAATGTAACGGGTATTATTAATACAAGTCACTTATTTACACTAAATATTACTTTACTATTCCCTGAAGGGGAATACAGAGAGTCAACACTTAAATACTATTTGGGTGCCAGGTGTACTCCTGAAGGGGTAGGTACACCGAGAGAGTTTAAAATACTATTTACTAATTTCACTATATCTATTTATTATCACCACTTTACACGTCATAATACAACCGACTTGACAAATATAGACAGGTATAATACACAACACTATAAGTAATACAACGACTTCCCTTCCAGCCTATGTAAGAAGGAACTGGGGTAGTCGGAGAGAGTGTAGGTAAGAAGGGTTGCTACTACTGTATGGCACCAAGAGTAGGCACATCTCGGACAGCCAGGGAGTAGCAGGTAGGTATAAGGAAAGTTACCATATAGCAACAAGAGTAGGTACTTCTTGGACAGCTATAGAGAGTAACGGTAGGTAAGGAGAATTACTTCATAGCAACAAGAGTAGGTACTTCTTGGACAGTTAGAGAGTAACGGGTAGGTAAGGAGACCTTGGCCTTGGAAGAGCCACCGCGATTCTCTCTTTCAGTATGACGGGTTCCGTCTTTTATACCCTTGAGTCAGTACTGAACAGCTGATGGAGACCTTGGAAGTGGACGGTGTGTTGGTGGGAGATGTACTGTGGCCTTGAACTCCGCCTTCCTATTTCCGGTCGGATTGTTCTAGAAGGTTCTAGAAATTTCGGGATCATTCTGGAGGCTTCCATCAATGAGACATCTATTGATGAACCTGGCAACTAATCAGGTACTTCCTGTATCTTGACAGCGGCTGTCAGTCATGATTGGCAGGTTATGTTATTATTATGTTATGTCGAAAATACGTGGTGTTACAATAAAAAAATAATTCTAAAATCTATGTGTTCAGAAATCTGAACAAACGAAAAATGCTTACATATTTAGAAACATATTGTTGGCAACGCGATAATATAACTCAAAAATTGTATTATAAATTGTATTGTAAAATTGTCTCAATAATATTGTAACGTAGAATATTTAAAGCGCCAACTTTGTGGCATAGTTGTTGTATTAATAAATAGTGCTTTGGAGGACGAACGATAGATGGTGATAGTATGGAGTTGAAACCACGTATGAACGATGTTTTAAATTCTTTATATTCTTGATAAAATGTTCGTCTCTTCAGAATCCTGTGGCCCTTGTGGCCATAGCATAGGGAGGTATCCTCGCTTAGACGAGAATACTGGACTGATAGGGTCTCCTCCAACAAGGTTTCCTTCCCATTCCCCTTTCCTCCTTAGTTAGCAAACCTTCCTCTCTTCCCTAGTCTTCTTCTACCGCGCGTTGTATTGTGGGGTTATTCCTCCGTACAGCCAGTGTGTTGAAGACGTACCCCTCACCTACCTTTCCTGCCTTCTTCTACCGCGCGTTGTATTGTGGGGTGATTCCTCCGTACAGCCAGTGTGTTGAAGGCATAATTCCCATCCATAGTCGATAGCGCTATATAGCGGGGTTATTCCTCCGTATAGCAATATCGTATCCTTTAGTTTCTGAACCTCTTTAGCTGGCGCGCTCGGGATTATGGCCCTTGTGTGTGCAGTCTACTGAGGTGAAGTTGCTGTACCTAGACTTCCTACCTTTTAGCTTCTGAATCTCCTTAGCTGGCATACTCGGGATTATGGCCCTTGTGTGTGAAGTCTACTGAGGTGAAGTTGCTGTACCTAGACTTCCTACCTTAGCTTCTGAACCTCCTTAGCTGGCATACTCGGGATTATGGCCCTTGTGTGTACAGTCTACTGAGGCGAAGTTGCTGTGCCAAGTCTCCCTACCTTAGCTTTCAGTCTCCTTACCTGGCGTTCTTGGGACGTACAGTGTACTGAGGCGGAGTTACTGTATTGAGGCACCACCCCTTCCTTTCCGTGTTCCTTCACCACTCACCCAGAGACCCTGCAGTAGGCATGTTGTTCGTCTTTCAAAGCCTCAAACTTTGAAAGTGGTTTTATTTTTTGGCCCTCCCTCCATATACCCATGCAGTCTCGTGCTGTTAAAAAGTAAAGGAGCTTGTGGCTACCCCTTTCAGCGGACGACACGTCAAGTGGACGTGTTCCTTAAGTCCGGAGTACTTCGCCCCGCCTTGAATCCCTAGTGTTTGAAGCTCTGCACTAGGGGGCGGGTGGCTTACTCCAAAGGCTACGGTCCGCTGGAATTGGTTGCTGCTCTATTGGAAGGCGCAGGTCGAGATTGGGCTGCAACGAAAGTTCCGGCCGCATCCTTCCCGACTAAGGGCGTCGCCTTCACATATATTATCCAGTATAATATATAAGTATTATTCCCTGCTGCTTTAAAGTTTTCATAGAAACATAGATGTTCCATATTTTCAGTAGGTAATACAAATATGTACTTTGTTTCACTGCACATTATGTTATGTAGCAAGCAGTTGAATGTTTCCTTTAAATCCATAGAGAATATTATGTTATTTATATGTAGCCACCTATCTGTCCAAGTTATATATAATTATATTAATTTATTTATTTATATATCCACGCCGTGAGCCTTATACATGTTATATACTACTATACTATACTATACACTTACGACGTGTCCCAAGTGGGGTAGGCAGAGAGAACGAAACGCCAAACAGATCTTTCTTTGCACACTTCCTTCGCTTCCTTCACATTCATACAGTTTCTCATACACACACGTCGGTTCATCTTACTTAACACGCGGCCGTCCTTGAGAATTTGATCCACGTGATCAAGCCACGTGATTCTCGGACTCCCGCGTTTCCTCACACCCTTTCTTTCAGGCAAATATATCCTCTTTGTCATTTTTTCCTCGTTCATTCGTTCAACATGTCCAAACCACCGTAGTTTATTCACGCGCATTCTGTCCACAGCATTCTTCTTGTATCCGCTCATTCTTCTAATATCCTCATTCTTTACTCTATCACGCAGCGTTTTACCAACCATTCTACTCAACGATCGCATTTCCAATGCATTTAATCCACTTTCGTCCTTCGTCAGCCATGTCCATGTCTCGCTTGCATACGTAAGTGACGGTACCAGAATGGTACTGTGCACCGGCATTTTAGTAATATTCGACACATTGCCATTGATGACATTGGGTCGAAATGCACCGTTCACTCGTACATAAAAAAAGCAAAACAAATTTCTCATTGACAACACAGTTGGAGCAAGATAAGAACAACAATAAGCAAGGAACAAAACACAAATGGGAATCAAATTAAAACATCAATAACTTTAGTTAAATCACATCATTCTATTATGGAAATCAAATAAAAATATCGAAGTTTCAGTATGGAGTGTCAAATATTATTTTGAAAATGTATTAAAATTATTGTAATAGGTATTTTTATTATTTACCAATACAAACACTGTGCCTTATGATCACATTCTTAGCTCTGTACTTAAGACTTTGAATAACATAGCACTCCAGTCACATTCTAAGCTCTGTGTTTTCAAACAGCAGCAAGTAGACCCCTACGCTAAGCAAAGACATCCACCAATATGCTGGATGAAATCAATAGAGCCAACCGGTCCTGCGTCTGTGACAAGGCTTTTTGATCTGGAATTGACTCCCCGACGACGTTCGTAAAAACAATCAATAACAACAGCAAACTGAAGACATCGCTCTTCTAACAAAGTTTTCTGCGCCATTTAGATGGATGCTCATTGGTGGGATACTTATTCTTTACTGGGGACTTCTTGGATTGATAGAAAAATTGACAGAAGGTACAATTATTATCTTAAATGCGATTCCTTCCAGTCAATCTCAAATGCTGAAAATATTTTTTTGTAATTATTGGATCACGATTTTATTCAAGCTGGTCTGATGATAAACCCTTGGACTTTCAATCGAAAGATACCAGGCTTGATTTCTCCTGCTGCCTACCTTCTTCATCTTTACGTCTAAAGCATACCTACCTAAAGCTTACGGGCATAATGATGTTTTGAGTCTGTTTCAAATCCAGATACAGTTTCTTTTAAAAAAATAATAAAGCGAAAATTCAATCTTGTTCACAAGCAGATGGTCTGTAAATAAAATTCTTATATCATAATATATAATATAATAATGTATACATTAAAGTGAATTTGTTTCTATGTCTGTTTGCAGATAGATACTACGTATAATATTATAATATTGTTATGTTGAAATATAAAGTTAGTGAGACAGAGAAATCCTCTTTGTTTGCTTCCTGTTTTTCCAATGGCATTATTATCTCTCCTAGATTGTTCACATGATACTCTATAAAATGTATTGCAGATATACATACAAACAAACAGACAATACATAATAATAAAAAGTTGTATTGTATCTACCGGCGTATAGCTAGTCAGGTATCTAAACTACTGACCGCGTCGAGACGCCTTTTTCACTTCTTTCCATTGGATTTTACACAATGTTACGTTGTGTAAACACGGTTCAGCAATTGACACGTCTGATTGGTTTTGTCATCAGTGCGTTGTGACCAAATCCAGTTAAATAAATAAAGGAAAGTAAATATCTATTCAAAAAATGTAAAAACATACCATAAGGTTTGAGTTTTTAATCAAATAATCCACATTTAAGTAATTTATTCACCATAAACGCCACATGACCGTTAAACTTTATAATGGTTTTTTGTGGTTGTCTCGTTAAATTTTTGTCCTCCGTATATTGACTCTCGTTGTATATTAAAATTGAATGTAGGTACCTACAGCTCCATGAAAGTGTATTTAATCAATGTACAGTAAAGAATTTATAAATATAAAGCAATAACATAACATAACGACATGCATAGACAATTCACACAGATCGAGCTAGTCCCAAGCTAAGCTATAATGAATCTTGTATTATGGGTACTTACGCGACGATACACACATAAACAATGCACTGAACATACCTATATACACGTTACACCCAGACCCAGGACAATTTGTAAAAGGTCATTCTTCGTTTTTCCCTGGCCGGGAATTGAACCCGGGACCTCGTGACTCAAAGGCAAGAGTGTTAGCCTCCGCGCCACACCGGTCGTAACAAGGGCTACAATACTGTGTTTATAAGCCACTTCAGACGAAATTCGACATGGTGTTGTTTCGCTCCCTCATACAGATTATGTAGGTACATTATAGTAATCCTTTTTCATATAAATAATAATACAAAATCAGTTTTGTAGCAATGCACACTGCATATTATATCTATTTATAATATATGTCAGTACATTTTTGATATTTGTACCTATTTCTTCACATAAGACAGTGACGGTCCAAGTGAACGTAGCGCCATAGAAAAATAAAAAAAATAGTGAAAATTGAACATAGGTACTTATTTATGTTTATTATTTTGTGAATATAAACACAAATTGTTTGAGTTTTACTCCTACTACTACTATACTCTCACGGAACTACTAGTGGGGTGGATAGCAGAATAGCTGAATTGTTATTATTGTTAATTGAATAATTTATATTTGGCACCATTTATTGATACTTTTTTAAGGGCTATAAACATGCAAGCTGTCCTCACTGTGCCAACAAAAAAAAATGACATTCAGGATGATTTTTTTTTTTTTTTAAAAAGATATATCTGGGTTTTGTTATAAACCCAATTCAAGTTGAAAAATTTCTTAATTTTCTCGAACATCTGCTTTTAAGAAGACACTCGAAAACTTACGGAAAAGAGTGAGATACGAATTCTTTACCGGGTGCTCCATGGAAACCAGCACATGAAATAAATAATAAAATGTTTATTCTACTAATTCGATTTATTCACGAGAGAAACGTCTTTCGTCTTCTTAGGAAATTGATCATCTTGTTAACAAGACAAAAGACGTCTCTCTCTCTCGTGTATGAATCGAATAGAAGAATAAAACATTATGTCATTACATAATTTCAATTGAATTGACATGCAATTCATTGATATTTTCCTTACATAATTTATGCTGTAATATTGATAGGTAACTAAATTGTTCTTTTTTTATATTTTGTTGACTTTTTATTTGAATTCTTGTGTCTTAATTTATTATACTTGTGTGTGCATTATAATATAATGAATTGTGTTTGTAATTTTTCAACATGAAAAAGCTAGCGCCGTGAATTATAAATAAATTATTGAGCTCTGCTACCTAAGCACAGACACAGTGAATAGAATGAATTATGAAACCAGCCCAGTTTAACATTGGTATAATATCTAATAATATAAATATAATTCAGTATGTTCGTTTGGATTATATTGCTCTGTTGTGTGTCTCTTCGTATTTTGTTTATCCGTCTTTATGTATCTATGTATAAATTGTATATTGAAATAATCTACTCCTTTGTCGTCTGCATCCAGTCATATCATCATCATCATCATCATTCTCAGGATTTTAAATATTCTAATCCAGTACCTACCCCTCACTCGCTCAATATCGTGACATCAGAGACTTTTTGACTTATATTCTAATAGTATTAGTATTATTCTACATATATGTATGCCAACGCGAAACTACGCTATGTCAAGAGACGTCATTTTTTAGAATGACTGTTAAATTTTTTTTCGACAAAGTAACGTTTGCTTTTAACGTGTTAGTGAACCATTGACTTATGTGGAATAAACTAGCAACCTTTGCTAATTTTCTTAAAAAAAAAGCATGTAACAAATTTGACATAGAGTAATTTCGCTCCCACATTCAGATTATTTATTTGCATATAAATATATGGATGCCTGAATATAATACGGAGTGTGTTATGCAACAATGTACAAAGTCACATAATTTGAATATAAATGTGATGGTTACCATAATTAAATGGTGTTGACAAAAAAAAAATTAATACTTACCTCAAAATGGAAAAAAAGAGTTAGTAGGAAGGTGGTTCCAAAATGTCAGCGAAACCCAAAAACTAGTAGAATTTCGTCAATGTTCAAAACAAACTTCGATTTTCTCTCCTATATTTCATATAAATAAATACTTTGTCAAGCACTGTATTATTTTCAAATAAAACTTATTTACCTCAAACGTTTTCGCAAAAGCTTCTGCTTGGCATCATCAGGAGGACTAATAAAAGTTTAAAAAAAATATTTAAATTTATTACCTATGTTAATCATTAATTTCCAAAAAACCAACACAAAAAACATTAGATTTATCATATAACATATATATTTCATAGGATTCGACTGTTTTGGAAAATACAGTTTTATACGAAGAATATTTCTACATAATATGTTTAAATATTTCCTTGTTTAAGTTGCTTTGGATGTATATGCTGTGGTAATATAGTCCCTATGGAAACAGAGACCACCGGAGTGGAAAACTAACAGAAGACCTCCGAGAAAAACGTGGCTGAAGCACATCCGACCTTCTCCACAGATGACTAAAGCCCGAGAATGCAAAAAGCATTGCTGCTTACAGAAAGAGCTGGTCAGACTTTGTTTAAGACCCACGGGGGGCACCCACTGCCGTATATAGGCTCCGTCCACGTGCACGACCTTGTGCAGCAAGGGCTCCATAAGAAGAAGAAGAAAATAGGGGGACTCTTGTGGTGTACTGTATGCAGCATTGATTTTTGTCATAATTGTTGTGTTGATTGTTTGTTTCTTGAAAAGTTAATAAAAAACTTTAAAAAATAACTTATTGCTTTGTCCACTTTTGATTCCAACCTACAAAAATGTGCAAATGTTGATAGTGATGATTTAATAATTAAAATAAATTATCTCAGATTGAGATTGAAGTGGCTTGAAACATTGTTGCAAAACAATATCAATATTTTCAATATATTTTTCAATCATAAATGTTGTTGCATTGTTCATTTATACTGAAACTGATCTCTTTTCTCAACCTGAGAGATAGCAATATGCTTGTATTGTAAAAATGCCGTAAATTCTAAGACAGCATGATTCAAATCCGGGATTTACCAAACGGAATTCCAAAAATCGTTTTGAACATAATCGTTATCGAAATAAATTTTTTATATTAAAATATTTATTTAGTTTTCTGGCCACCCTATTTGTAGGAGATTTTGTGATGATATAGATAGATATGGAGATCTGTGCAAGTATGAAAAAATAAAATTCAATTTTCTTTGAGGGTTTTCTATGTCCATTACAATTCCGATTTAGGTAATTTTAAATAATATAAATTGGACTGGATAAAACCTTAGTCATAACTCTCAAAAACGTATCCAAGGCAGTGGTGTATCATCCGTACATACATAAAAAAATACTGCAAAACTTTCATTTACAAAACATACCTACTAAGTACCCTTATAATCATCATCTCCGTCGGTCCCTCAATCCTGAGGATCGTGACCAGCATGCGTCGTTCTGTAGACCATCTGTCTCCACCTTGAGCGATCCTCCGCCATGTGCAAGTTCCCGTGTAGTGAACTCTGAGTGGCCTCCCTAATTTGGTCGCTCCATTGTATTGGCGCTCTGCCCCCTCCCCTCCTTCCTTCTACAAACCCAGTTATAATTTCTTTTTTCAGGTATATATTTTCGTTTGAATCTGCAGTAAAAAATGTTTTGAATAATGATAATAAAATAAAATTTTAATTCTTGACACAGTCAACTTTGTTGAAGGTAATACAATATCATGTACAGCGTCCTCGAGGTGCACAAAGATGGCGCTCTTAATACACTCCATTATTATTATTATCAATGATACACATTAATTTGACTACAAAATAGTATCGGATAGTAGGAATGTATGTTAACCATCGGTATCTAAAGATTGAAATTCTAAATTTAATTAAACAATTTACCGTTCGAGCTTCATGTTGCAGGATGTGTACCTAATATTCAAAAAGACTTTTTTACATTACTCACTTTTATTATGTTATTGTAAATAAATAAGATATTACCACTATAATTTTTTTGTCCAGGCCCAACGGACACAATACATTTTCCGTGAAAGATATTATTTTCCTTGTTATTTATTTATTTATTTTTTTATTATTACAATATACGGCGTGAGCCTTTTACATGTATAAAATATAATTAAAAAAATTGCATGACAGACAGTACGTTTAAACAAGACAAGGAGTAATCACGAAAAAAGGACAATACACAACAACAAAAAACAGTATGATAAATATGATACATAAAAACCATTCAATAAAACTTTTTAAAAATTTATTGATAAAAGACAATACTAGCAATAAGTCATCAAAAATTGGGAAATCATTTGGGAAATTCAACATAAGATTTAAGATCATTAAAATATATAAGTGATTATAAAATGTTAAACATCACAAACAAATAATCAATACAGATAGAGACCAATAATCAATGAATTTAAGACATATAAACAAGAAGAAATTAATAAAAAATAGAAATAATATAATAAAACATAATTAGCAGGTAGTCAATGTTAATAAGTTAAAATAGGTAAACTGAAAATTAATTAATATAAAAAGTATAATAAATTTTGTATAAGTAATTCAATAATTTAAAATAATACATAAGGTAAAACCCGTTCGAAAATATTAATAAATAATATATAACATAAAGAGTAAAAAATATAATTTACAATAAATTATACAGATACACAAATAAAAATGTATTTTTCAATAAACAATACCTATAGGTATACAAAGAACGAACCAACCGCTTGGACGCAAAACTCAACTGCCCAATGTCAACTATGTATGTACATATTTTTAAGTAATTTACTACGTCACTTTTGAATTTTTGTTATAAAATTTATGTATGTTTGGTAAATATATATGTATCGGATATAATATAAGAATACTAACATGTAAATGTAATTATTACAGAAATTTAAAATAATGTCGGCCGGTGTGGCGTGGAGCTAACGCTCTTGCCTTTGAGTCACGAGGTCCCGGGTTCGATTCCCGGCCAGGGCAAAGTGAAGAATGACCTTTTTCAAATTGTCCTGGGTCTGGATGTTACATGTATATGTGTGTAGTGCATTGTATATGTGTGTATCGTCGCGTTAGTACCCATAATACAAGATTCATCTTAGTTTGGGACTAGCTCGATCTGTGTGAGTTGTCTATGTATGTTATGTTATGTATGTTATGTTATGTTAGGTAGGTAATGTTCAAAGCTTTTCTTATTAAATAGTTTCTACTGCCTAATCGCAAACACGAGATCGATGTTCCAAAACATGGGTTTTTGGTTTGTTCCTAATTTAGTTACGCCACTGATCCAAAGTGACCAAGTGACCAAAAAAGATAACTCCAATGCCCTTTTGTGAAACATGTCACACCGCAAGGGATGACCCGAAATAGTGAACCACAGACCTCAGGGTTTAATTATTGAAATGGGATATTTAACATACGCATACATACATAAGAAACCTCTATACATTATAAAATTTAAGCTTTTATTGCGTATGATAGAACAAAAATAATTATATCGTCAATATTTATTACTTATATTAATTGTGTCGGTGCAAATGTAGTAGAATTCCATAATCATGTACCTAATTGAAACAAGTGTTTCTTTCTACTATAGATTATTGATTTCGATAGAGACGTCTTTCGACTATCAGGTCATTATCAGAAAATTGATAATGACCTAATAAGTGGAAAGACGTCTCTCTATCTAACTATCCGACAAAAGACAAAAGTCGTTGACGTTGTTGATAAAGTCTCCAAGCTGAAATGGCAATGTGCTGGTCATGTGGTATTCGAGAGGATGGCAGATGGACTTCCAGAATTCTTGTATGGAGACCGTGGGAGGACAAAAGAAGCGTAGGAAGACCCCGAAAAAGATGGGTTGATGATATTGTCCAGATGATGGGGAAACAGTGGTATCGTGTTGCTCGAGATAGGAAAATGTGGAAAAGTTTTGAAGAGGCCTATATCCAGCAGTGGAGAGAAGAGGGCTTGCAGTAAGTATAGGTACATATTATTTAGTAACCTTCTAAGAAGGCTCATATTTGATAAACCATCCTGTGATAAAAAACAGGTGTTAAAAATAATGAACGTATGTGTATTAGAGATATCAGAGGTCCTGGAAGGAGCAGTGGGCAGGGATATCTGGAAGAGATAATACTTAGGGGTGCTGAAGGAATTATCTACGAGGAATGGTTCCTGGACCTAACTATGAGAAGGGAAAATAGTGGCTCGACTCGTGTGCTTACTTTTCAATAATAATTGTTATCTCATATTTTTCAATGTTAAATAACTTTTATGTGCCTATATTGTTTGATGAATTATTTTTTTTTTGAACTTTCTGCCTTCTTTACTTGGGATACCTATATCGTGAGAGTATGGTATAGTATATAATTATGTATCTATCAATTTACCGGGAAATCTATACTACAATTTACTGCAGCTGTCAATAATTTATTTTAGCCAGACATAAAATCGGGACACTGTTAATCTCTGTTTGTGAGTAGCGTGTTACAAATTCGGACATAACAGTTATTCCGTGTTTGTTAGTACGGGTTTATAATGTGTTTTGTCATACCTATCTACAATCCTATGATTATAAATCTTATTAAAATAACTAATGTACTAACGTAGGTACAAACGAATGTGACATTCCTTCCATACAAGTACATAATACATATAGGTAATATATATAATAATTATAATCTTATGTTTACATTGAACATTTGAATGTGTTATGCACGTATTTTAGTGTCTTAATATAGAAACGATAGTCCTAACTGTATTATAGGTAATTATAATATCGCTCGTCTGCAAGAACAGTGACATATCTCAAAAAATGAAGTTTTTAGATCATACGCTTTTAAAGTTTTCAAAAAAACATTAAGTATATTTTCCGTTAATACCTTTTACTTTAGTTAAGTTAAGTATTGATATTTCTCTTTGTTTTAAAAATGTTTATATGTTATTTAAAAATTTCAAAATTCAATCAAGGTAGCAATAGTGACGTTTTTGTCAAAATAAAGAAAAACATTAGTGTCACTTATATTTGATGTTATTTTGGTTATTGTTAAAAATACTTTGTTTTAAATATTGACATTTTCAAAATAATATAGTTTAAATGCAAAATATAAGTAAATCGAGTATCTTACCTTATGCACAACAATGTATTAAACATACATAATACAATATCCATGCGAAGACTGCACTTTTCTCTTCGTCAACGCAAAAACCCAACTCAACATGTTGCTCCTACACTATTGTCACATTAAGTGATAAACTTGTATATGAAGACGTAACAATAACAACACGTGTGCTATCTTTCTCACACCGATAGAGATATGATGATGAGAATAATTAGAGACAACATAGATATTGAAAAATACAGTAGTATTAATTATGCATGTTTTTCACTAAAAACTTTCATATTTTTTCGTTATATGACGTTGTTCTTACAAGCGAGCGATATGTAACTATCTCCAGTGGTACCACAGTATATAGGCACGCATCTCTTGTGGATTATTTTGTCACTAAGAGCAGATGGACTAAGCAGTTATTTATGTCTTACTGTGAGTTTTGTTTTGTACCTTGAGGAAAGTAACAGCTATGGTTTGGAGAGTCGTTTTATTGATATTCACTTCATGTTTAGTTTATTGACCGATGGTTCTTGGTGTAAGTTTATGATCGTCTCCATCACGCTGATTCCCTTTCAGGGTAGACAGAAAAGATAGAGCGCCACTTATTCAATTCCTCGTGCATTATGTCGTATTCAATGTGCTCTGCCGTCCAAGAGGATCTGATTCATATTTATGGTCTTCCTATTTTATCATCGGATGCCCACGTTTCCGAGCACCATTCCTCTCAGCCATATAATAAATTTTGTAAATTAAACTCACGAAACTACCATATAAGGCTTAGAAAAGTCAACGTCACCTCATTAGGACTTTTCCAAGCCTTATAATTAAATAATATCAATAAACATGTAAATAATATTTACAATATTATTGTTTGTCATTCTGTCTTCATTCATTCTTTCCACGTGCCCAAAACACTGTAATTTTTTCACTTTAATTCTGGTTTATATCTACTATAAATAATTAAATAATGGGCAACAGGGGGGCCCTTGCATGAGGCGCTCCGAAGAGCGGAGGATTGGAGTAGCTGGAAGCATTTTGTCCACACCTATACAAATGATGGTCACGATCCTAAGCACTGAGGGAACGACAACAAAGAAAAAGATAAGAAATAATGGAATAGATATGTAGTTTTTCGTATATCATATTGGTAGCAGCCAGCAGACCAGATACAAACATGATAGCTGTCCTTTCCATGTCAATAATAAAACAAAAGACATTCAGGGTAGGCGACAAACTTCATTGCTGTATTTAAGATGTTAAATGTTTAAGTCTTAAAAAAGTTGTGATATGGCGTAGACAGAGAGTACCTAAAATAAACATTTCTTATTACTCATAACAGTTCGTTATTTTATGCCCATGTTACAGCTCAAACTGTTTTGCATGTAAATAGGACAAAAAGGCATAAACGTCATGCATATGTTTGACTTACGCCCTTTTCACATAACACTAACAACAACGAAAACATCAACACAGAAATCTAACTCTAGCAACTAGGATTATAATATTATACTATGTAGGTACCTTAAAAACTATATTATGTGTTGTAAATAGGTAGGTATATGTGACATCTTTTTGTGTATACATATGTAGGTATATATTATATTTAGATGTTACATAGATATGCAATAGTACTCTCCATTTCTATCTAATTCCCGAAATACAGGACGCTCACGCTCTACGACTGTCTAATTTAAAACAACAATTATTTACATATAGCCTAAAGGGGAAAACGAAGGAAGAACTCTTTCAAATTTTTCTGTTTGGGTGTTAGTGAATCTTGTATATGTGTTTAGTGAATCGTGTATAAATATGTATTGTCGTGTTAGTAACCATAATACAAGATTAATTTTTGTGTGAATTTTAATGTTAGAAAAAAAAAGATTTGTTATCAATTTCATATATTTTTTTTTAATATTGATGTTATTGACTTAAGGTAGCTATTTAGTTATCTTCCACGTAACTATACCTATTATTTACGCTTAGGTACTTGTATTCGGAGACTCTAGACTCCATCTTCAGGCGATTAGACGAAAAAATATTTTCTCATTATTGTAATAATTATTACTTATAATTTCTTTTATTTATTTATTTTATTCTTCACTCTACATTTAGTTACTTACAATATTTTAAATCATTACAAAGTATCATAAAAATATCAGTTATACAATTCAATGTACAGAGGGCGAGCTTATCGCTAGATTGCGATGTCTTCCAACTAACCCGATAATAAAATTAAAATCAATGAAACATAAATAGGTATAGGTATATGAACACAAATAATATAAATAAAAAAAACAAACACACATAAATAACTTGCAGTTGAATGTATTTTCATCATTTTACGTTAGCCTGATGATGAGAAAGGAAGCTCTTGAAATCCAGCTGGCGATTTATAAAAGCGCTGTTTTAAATAATAACATTTGTGACTACCTATTGTAAAAAAAATCTATCAATAATTTGCGATGTATGTATGTACCTATCTATGTATGAATAAAATGTAATTATTCTTGTATGAACTGTACAACAATTTATTACACACAACAAACTCTACACAAACTAAGTTTGCATGTACTAACATTACATGCCAACATTTTCTTCTTAGCTCAATCTGTTTATTTTGGGATACATCGCTAAGTAGTCCAACCCATCGTCATTACCAGACGTACCTCACTATATCTATCATCTTCTAACATCACACTCGCATCATAGTGATGATAGACAGAGATAGATGCAGCTTGTGTGATATGACGTGTGTCTTGTAGTTGTGCGTTAAGTCTTGTTGTAAACTACCGAAGACTGTCCAACAGTTCATCTGTGTTTAGTTTTAGCATTGGGGACAGGGATAGTTTTTTCAATTGAAGTTTAATTAAATAAAAAAAAATTGTAACGTGTAAGTTTTATTTTTATCTGTTTATAACATCACGGCATCCTCCACAAATGTAGTAGTAAGTAAAGATGAACATACGTGTTGTTCTCAATGTGGCATATATAGCAAAGACAATCAAAATAGATACCTCATCACAGCTAAATCTTATCACTACGAGAAACATAACATAACATATATAGACAATTCATACAGATCGAGCTAGTCCCAAACTATTAATTAATTAACTAGATTAATCTTGTATTATGGGTACTAATGCGACGATACACACATATACATGTAACACCCAGACCCAGGACAATTTGAAAAAAGGTTATTCCTCATTTTGCCCTGGCCGGGAATCGAACCCGGGACCTCGTGACTCAAAGGCAAGAGCGTTGGAGTAAAAACCTTCGAGTAAAGTTTGAACATCTTAAAATTTGCAAAAATGAGGCACATCACCCTTTCTGAATGTAATTTTCTAATGGCGTGGAGAAAATAAACGGTATATTTGGCAAAATCTATGCCATGATTGTATACATAGACAGATGAATGTGGTGTTATTCCAAAAAAAGTACCTACAAATATGATGCGAACAGGAACAATGCATGCTTCTATTTTCATATCCTACTGTCGTATTTAGCATTCACTTCCACCAAGAACCATTGGATCATTTTTAGAATGATACTTAATAGACAAGTTTTGTTAAGGGCTGAGTGAGCGAGGTCTCGAAGGCAATTTAGGTATATCCCAATGAAAGCCTTAGATCATACAATGATACCTAGTCTAATTTTGATAAAAAAAAAGTCTATATTTATGCACCTATAAAATTTCTATCATAAAATTTACATGCTTATTTCATAAAAATAACAAATTATTTACTCAACAGAAATTTATCATAAAAAGAAGAAAAAATAAATACCATTTTATATACTATACTAACATGTAGTAAGTGCGATAATAGGTATGCATCAAAAAATAAATTGTGATTTTTCTCCCCATCACAAAAGACGAAGAGAATATGGAATAGAGTGAGAGAGAAAAATCAACATAAAAGCTAAATTATTTACAATTTTTACACAACATCAACTGCGTGGTATTTACAAGTAGGCACAAAAAATAAACATATATCAACCGTTAATCTCATATTTTTAACAGATAAACGGGTTAACTTCGTTTTTTGTTAAAACTCAGATAAAAAATGTTGTTTTTGTTGATTTGTAGTAAAACTTACAAAATAATAGTATAGTGACAGTGAGAGTGGAGAAATCGGAGAACGTTGTCAATAAACGAAAACACGGCTTTTTCACATCTTCTAATTAGATTTTGCACGATGTTACTTGTCAATTTGTATTTTTTTGACACAAGTGAATTTCAAGAGTAAAATTTATATAAAGTGATCTCGAAACGAAATTGAGGCTATTCGACGCTTTTTAAAGAACCAAAGTTGTAATGGATATCAGTTCTTCCAAAAAACACTGAAAAGCCTCCCTACTCCGAGAAAATTAAACGGACTTTATTTAACGGAAATTAACATTATTAACTCATTCATTTATTTTTTATGTCCGAATTGCATATAATCTAACCACCATGAAAATATTTATCTTTAAAGTAACAATCTTAATTTACCGAAAATTAACATTATTAACTCGTTAATCAATTAACCATTTACACTTAACCTACATATGCCTATAACTACCATGAAAATATTTAACATTTTTTTTATTGTTGTTCATATTTTTAGTATATTTTTTTTTAATATTAGTTATAAAAATATATTTTTTATATAGATAGGTACCTACTCATAATGTTTAATATTAGGTAGATTACATTTAATATTAGGTAGGTACATAGGTAGTTAGTTGTTACTTTTATTGTAGTTATTATGGGGAAGGAGTATGAAAAATACCAAACGAAATTTATACCTTAAAAACGCACTCCTAATTTAACACATAATTAATAATTATGTATTTTTTCTTCACCTAATGAAGATACTTTTAGGAGTAGACAGAGAGTTCTGGGGGCCTATTCTCCAATCTCGATTGATGGATGTCGTAAGCGAGATTTTATTACTTTCGATCGATTTCTTAAAAACCCTTTTCTTGAAAGTCGTAGACGACAAATGTCACACGATATCATGCGAGAATTTGTCGAGTGGTGTTTTACCACTCGAGATGAATGTCACACCAATCGACATGTCATAAATTGATAAAAATGGCCGCCGTGAATCACTCAATGGTCGTTTACATTTCGCAAACGGTATAAAATAAAATAAAATGATGCCGCATTTATAAATTATTTTAGTTTAAATAAAAATATAACGAAAAGTTTGATATTGATTGAGACTCGTCATATAAAAGCTCCATCTTTGTGCGTCACGTGCCTCCCCACACGAAAGCGCCATCAGCGCCATCTCGTGAAAAAAAGTATAAATAAATGTCATTTTTCGATGACCACATACAAAAACATACAAAAAGTGCGACGTTGCCGGTAGCTTCTCGAATTTCGACCGTTATAATCTCGAATGGCGTCAAGAATAGGGTAGACTGCCACTCGACTTTTCGTGCGAGTTTTTCAATCGACATATCGAGATTGGAGAATAGGGCCCCTGTCTATCAAATTAATATTTTTTTTAGAATCGTGTACCTATACGTAATGCAATGATATTGTACAAAATAAAATCTGTAGAAGTGAAAAAGGTGTCCCACTGCGTAAACTAACGAGATAACCCTAAGTGTCTTGCATATATGTATATGGATAAATTGTAAAGCATCGTTAACCCATATGCCGTGAGTATTGTGCGTCTATCGTCTAAAACTCCAAACAAAAAGTGTTTCAATAAAGTTGTAGATATATATTGCATTCTTAATAAATTTTTACAAAATATTCATCTTCTTTAATTTTGACCTGACTATTCTCATCATCTAGGGTCAGTTTATCCTGTCCCGATCTTCCAATTAACTTTTTCGTATTTCACACCCAGATGGCAAGAGGTCTTCTTGTAATTTTTTTAATAAGCTAAATTTCTTCATGAAAATTGCTTCTGGATTATTTTTTTTGCACAAAACAACTTTTTATGAATGTGCACTGTGTACAAAAAATAAATCTGAAATAAAATTGTGACTTACACTCTTTTGCTTCGCGCGTACAGCTGATATATTATAATAATAATATATAAAAAAAAAACAGAAACGTCATCGTAAAAATATGGAAGTTAAAAGGTTATGTGAAGCGTTCATGTAGGAAATGTATGAATTTCGTACAAAAGGGTGTTATGTACTACGCTATCTACTAAGTTGTACTTTTACTATCATAATCTCGACAGTTTCAAAAAAGAAAAAAAAATGACAGACAAAAATTAATCTCGACAATTAATCTCGACAAACAGGTATTATTTAATTGAAAGTCACACATACCTAATCCTTTAAAAATCGTTAATTCAGCGACGAAGTGCGCCATCCTTCCTGAATGTTCTTAATATTTTAAACTGATGGTACTTGATGGAAGTAACTACGTGTTAAATTGAGAAACTCTCTCTAACTCTTGCCTCTGCGATAAACTCACCCTCTGTACATATATTTATTGTATGAATGTAATGTATTTTTGTATTAAAATTAGATTTTCATCAATTAAAGTGAAGAATAAATAAATAAAATAAAAAAACTCTTAGGTATATTAAAAACTTCCACAGTGATTTTATTAATCACGAACTGACTTTCAAGAGCTTCCGCTCTCATCATCAGAGAACGTAAGGTATTTTTACGTTTTTATGTAAAGGTCTAAGCTTAGGTACAAATCGTACGTAGAAAATAATATGTAACTGTAAGCTAATTTTGAGTCCATCTTGGTAGACATGAACGGTTTCATATAATTCCAGGAAGGGCTTTATCAAGGGGACCCCTTTATTAGAAAGAATTTGCATGAAGAATATGGATGTCATAGAAACTGAAATTCCTGTAACACCTATGAATGAGAGAGAGTGTAACACTTTAAAAAACTACGTGGGGATGTGATGCCCGAACATTGAAAACTGCGGGAATCGGTTTGGTTTACTCAGCCGCAGAGTATTGTTCACCAGTGTGGCTAAAAAGTGCACATACAAAACTCATAGACACCCAACTAAATGAAGCTATGAGAATTATCAGTGGTACTCTCAAACCAACTCCTCTACCTTGGCTCCCAGTGCTCTCCAATATACCGCCCGCACATCTCAGTCGTGAAGAAGCACTATACAGAGAACACCAGAAAATCATTAATAATCCAGATCTCCCTATACATATAGATATAGAACATCCACCTAAATATCGACTAAAATCGCGGCATCCATATTGGATTACAGCTGCAAGCGATAGACAATCAACTGATGACAAATGGCGAGATCTGTGGGCAACGACAAGGGTGATAAACCATAACCTGGTTGCAGATCCAACTGTACAGCTTCCAGGCTCTACTTTGCCCAGAAAACTCTGGTGCACGCTGAACAGACTAAGGAGTGGTGTCGGATGCACAGCGTCACACCTACATCAATGGGGACTCGCAGACTCTCCGTTATGTGTGTATGGTGCTGACCAAACAACAGACCACGTGGTGAACATATGTCCCCGATATTCATACGATGGCGGGTTGCAAGCACTTAGTTTAGGGTCGGACGACGCGATCTCATGGCTGCGGGACCTTGAGATACGAATATGACGGGTAAAACCCATAAGAAGAAGAAGACTTTAAAAAAATCTAGTAAAGAATTACTTGTCTAGTAGGAAATTTTTGGAAGATTTTTAAAGGCACTTTTATTCTTCCACAATGTCATGTCGGCCGTCGGGATTATTTTTGTTTGAAAAAAAAACACGTGTTTCTTTTCCGAGACATGTAACACTGTAAGACTTTTAGATATCATGACCTCGAAACGCCATTCACAGATTTACCACAATTGCCTGATTCTTTTTATTCCTATCTACATAATATACAGCAGACAAATGAATATAACAAATAAACAAATGATGTGCGTAAATACGCAAATAAAATTATTTGCTATCAATTCATTTGAACCATATGCTTACCGATCTGAAGATATTATTAGCAATTTTCGGGGAATATTTAATTTGAAAAAATGAGGTTTATTTTCTTCATTAATTTTCATGACCAATGTATTCATAAAAAAATGATGAATAATAAAATTGTATTTGTTGTTTATTGGTGTTATCCTTATACCCGTTGATAGACCGGCAAAGAATTAGTCTCCCACTCTTTTCCGTAATTTTTGCAGTGTCCTGTAAATGACAGGTGTTCAAGAAAATAAAGACAAGTTACATCTTAAATTCAGTGATGAGGTTTGATACCCATCCTGAATGTCTTAATCAATGTTTTTTTGCGGCTTGCATGTTATTTACACGGGGCTGTGTGCTGACTACCCCACTTTTGTGAAATGCCGTGATGGTGCAGAAGCAATAGAAGAAGTGCTTTTTTTAACATACTTGCAATAAGTTTGGTAAACGTTTTGAATATTTAATAATAAAAGACATGGATACATAAACTAGGTGTTAAAAAATAGAAGAAGGTCTTATCCATTCTAAAAAAATAACTCCATAGAATCGGCCATTGAATGAAATGTAACTTTAATTTTCAAGTTCGTTTCGATAATCAAAATAATAAAATTGATATATTCGACCGACGGTTCTTAGTGGAAGTTCATGTAAAATTAATTATAATTTATTTAGTAGGTATTTCCACTGTGAGTTTATTGGTCGCTTAACTATCAATGAGTGATTAATATTTTTAATCTCTTTACAAACTCCAGTAATTGTTCAAGTGTGTAATTGTATAGTGTAAAAAATTTAATTCATTTCAAATTTATAAAAATTCTTTCCATGATTTTTAGAAAATTTAAATTTCAGAACCACGGATGTTAAATTGTACGAGTAGGTATGGATAACGATTCTAATTTGAAAATGTATATTAAAATTATTCTATTAATAGGCCAATCTATAAAAGAACTTCATCGTTGATTTTGTTTGATTCTCTATATTGTTTTTTTTTATTGAAATTAAATATGAATTTTATAAGATAATCAGCTATTTGGGCGGAGAAGAATCCGACAAATCAGAGATTATTCAAATCGGTACAACCTTTTTTGAATTATAAATGGTGTAATTAACACGACTTTTTTATATATGTATTTTAATAAAAATAATAATTATTCTTGAGTTAGTTCAAATTAAAAATCCGCACCAAATTGAATTTTCTTTTTTAACTATCTCGTTGAGCGCGGTAGCTTCTGATACACATACATAACACGTTTTCAGGAATTAGTTTCAGCCTCGCGTCCAACAAACAACACAAATAATAACAATAATGTGCGCGATCTTACATGGTTGCGTGTTGCGTGTGTGCGTGCGTGGTGCGTGTAACGGTAGCAAAACAATATTATTATAAACAAATGAATAATAATTAAAAATTTGATTCTTTTTTTAAGTGATCTTTAAAATGAAGTGATTAAATTAAACGTAAAAAAAACATGAAAATAAATGTACAAGTTTGCGCATTTATTGTGGTTTTTGGTGATGTGAATGTGGATAAGAAAAATAAATAAATAAATATTGTGCATTAGTTTATTTATAAACAAGTGTATATTGGCAAATACTTACCTAAAACGTAATTAAAAATGTAGGTGCTTTGGAAGTTTATAACGTTTAGTTAAAAATATAATTAGAAATGTGTTATAGATTAAAATTAATGTGTTTAAAAATAATGTTAATAAACATAGAAAAAGAAACGAAATATCTAGTGAAGTTTTAGTTCTTACAAAGTATAAACAAATTAAGCAAACGCCCCTTTTACGACACAAGCTTTTAGCTTACTGTGAAATGTGTTTAAGGTTGTATTTGGGCTTATGACAAAAAATGAGATACTTACCTACATCTTTTTGTAAAAATAAATTCATAATTCACTCGATTTCGTGCGCATTGCCATGAAATAAAACAAGAAGAAGGAGCATATAATTTTGTTTATATTTACTTTTTTAAATATATGATTAAAAAGTGTAAGTGAACATTTTAATTAAATAACTAACAGTTTTTTCACAAACCATAGATTTCAGGAAAACTAAAAAATATTTAAAATAGGTAGTTGACATTTTAATTAACAACAAATTTTATTCAAAATTTTACAACACTACACTCGTATAACTAACTAAAAACATTATTAGCTAAAAGATACATATTTTTTTACCATCACTGTATCTCCACAAATGGGGTAGCCAGTGTGTTATAAATGTTAAACTTAGTTTTTGCATTTGATATTATTATTATTCTAATAGTACGTACCATCCTGCACTGAGACCATAACAGCTTTTGGCCAAGACGATCTCAGAAGGATTTTTCTCAATATATTTATTTTTATATACCTACATTCTTTAGTCTACATTGATCACAATATAAACAATCTTATAGAAAAATGCATTCAAATTAGATATGATCAAATAGGATACAGAGGGCGAGTTTATCGCAAGGGCGCGATCTCTTCCAACTTACCCAAATTTTACTGGATTTTTACAACTGCATGGTTGCTTTTAATTAAAATCTATGATTAATCAAATAATTTTTGGCTGGTCGGCCCCTCAAGTTGCCCACTATGGCGCCTCTAGTAAAGACAACATTTATGTAGCGTAAAATTTGGATAAATGGTAGGTAGTTCCCAGAGTTCTGCGCTATTCGGGTGGTCAGTGGGTGTCGTTGAATGTATGATCAACATATCATGTCGAACATAGTCATTTGAAACATAAATTGGTGGGATTGGTGAACGTACCATGGGTAAAGTGCACTTAAACCAGCCTAAGCCGATTCTCAAGCATCGGGACACCTTTCCTGTTACATACAAAAGAGAGTTGCACAGTCTGTTGGTTGTGCAGATGAGGTGTCTGTTGAGTAATATTGCATGTTAAAAAGATGTTTTTTCCATGCTAATAAAAAATAAGAAATTCTTCAAGATGAAAGATATAATCTCAACGATTGATTAAGGTGTCCATACACGTCATCACGAAATTCCTATAAATGGGGTAGCAAGTGAACTTTGTGTCACAAATATACAAGGCGTTCTCTTCATGCCGTAACAACGTAACAATCAGGATGAGTGGGACATCTCATTAATGAACGAAAGATGTTTAATGTTGTACAAACGTGATGTTTTGTGAAATTATTTTATTTACAATGCTTAAATACAGGAAACGTAAATGAAACAAAATCACATTAAACGAATAAAATACAAACTCTTTATTGAGTGGCCGCTATAAAATTCATATAAAATAAAGTACGGTTCACATTATAAACTTTATATTTTATTTACTTTGTATTTTGTGTAATTATGTTGTACATATAAGTTGCCGCAAGATAGTTGAATAAGCCAGTTACCCGAATAGCTAGGCGGTTAGTTAATATCGATGGTTTAAAGCACAGAAGACATATGTCCACATTTGACAGTTTAGAGAAAACAGTGTTAGAAAGTTTGACATTCAAAATTAATTAACATATTTTAAATTAATTCAGAAGATTTCCTTGGTGGACATGTGCTTTTTAAAAATCAATTACGAGTATGTCGATATTAATACATTCTCAAATATCTTATGTGACGTGTTACATCTGTGCACAAAAAAATGATAATTTAAGACCATGTGACATTTGGTTTTTGTTAAATATTTCGATAATGATATAGGTATTATTGGTAATTATGTAATCAGGACATAGATGACGTTGCAACCGATCTTGTACATATATTAACTCATTTTACCTAAATAGTGGACATGTGTCTTTTGGCTTTAAACCATCGATATTATAATCCCTAACATAGATATGAATCTTATATTATGGTTACTAACGTGACTATTTGCATATATAAAACGCACTAATACATAATTATATACTTACATAACACACAGACCCAGGGTAATTAGTAAAAAAAACATTCTTTATTTATTTACTTATTTTTTACATCGATTGCAAGCGAATTTTCACAAAATACATACAAGTCAAATACAATCATAAAATTAATATTATACAGAGAGAGAGTTTATCGCAGAGGTGCGAATTCTTCCTACTAACCCAATTCTTTATTTTGTTTCGGCCGGGAATCAAACCCGGAACCTTCTGAATCAATGCAAGAACATTTCCTTTTCGCCACACCAGCCGTTAAAACATTAAGTGCAATGCCAGCATTCAATTGAACGGCTAATGGAGCTTAAACCGAGTGTTTAATATAATTTAATCAACCTTAGCGCCACAGTGTCAAATAAAGAAACTTAATTTCAACAATCGGGCTAGCTTCAATCAGGGAGAATGTTATTAAACATTAGCGCGTCATTGTAATTCAACTAAACGGTAAGGTATTGAATTGAATGCTGAAACTTAACTAATCGCTTTCTTTTTTTTATTTATCTCCTGTAATTGTGACGCACTCGCTCACAAACAAAGTCACATCCTCAAAGGACCATTGCTGGGTTCTGAGAAAGTGAGGCTTCTTACACCGAGAATCTCTCAAATCGTGAGTTACAATACATGACGCACCTAGGTATTGAGGGTGAGATGAGGATGTGATGAGAGAGACACAAAAGGATGTCACAATAACATAACATAACATGTATAGACAATTCACTCAGACCGAGCTAGTCCCAAACTAAGATATGAGTCTTTTATTAGGGGTACTAACACGACGATACACATAAATACAATGCACTGAACACATATACATGTAACACCCAGACCCAGGACAATTTGAAATAGGTCATTCTTCATTTTGACCTGGCCGGGAATCGAACCCGGGACCTCGTGACTCAAAGGCAAGTGCATTAGCCTCTGCGCCACATAGATCTACTATAGTCGCGGTGACACAATGGATGAAAGGTCCCTTGACCTTTAATTAAAAAAAAACTCACCGCTTAGACATTTATATTGTTCAAATAGCTTTATTTCTCGGATACTTAATTTCATCATCATCATCATCATCATCGCCCTCAACGCTCCTCTCGGGAGCACAGGGCAGAAACCAGCCTCCTCCATTCAGAGCGTCTCTGCGCCCATTGCGTCACATCTTTCCACGATATTCCTTGCGTTCTGATATCGTTGTCATAGGAACGGTGTATTGTGAAAGAGGGACGCCCGGGCCGACGGAACCCCTGCGGACGGAAGAACAGTGCTCTTTTTGGCCAACTATCACTCATCATCATCATCAAAACATGTCCCGGCCAGGACCATCGTCTCTCCTGTATTTAATTTAGGTACCCACATACATATTTCATTGAAGTATTTATATCTGTTTAGGTAACAATTCATTTAGCCTAGTCATTTTGTGAACTTGCTAATCTTACTATCGGGTGGCGACATAATATCTTTGTATGAATCATTAAACCAGATTATCGAGAACGCCATCTGTTACAATCAAGTAAACACATGATTGCAAATATTCGGAATAGACTATTATTATTACGTTGGTACATACCTACTTGCTTACTTGTTGTTGTTGTTACATTATCCCCTAGAATCCCCGGTAAAGAAGACGTTTTCCTCTCTGTAACGTAAGGTTTTGAGTGTTCTAAGACAGGTAAAAATTATATACAAAAATAATAGTAACACACCTACGTATTCCCAAATCATTATATATTAATTAATTGTTGCCACAATGTTGTATTGAAAAAACAAGTCATTTCGGACGCCGGTAACCTATTTGTCTACTTAGTAAAAATTGCAACATATTTATTTAAATCAAATTACTAATAATGTGTTAATTAAAAGGTGACGATGGACATTCAAAACATTGCACGCGACATTTCGGCTAAAAATAAATATTTTTCATTTTTCTTAAAACGCCATTTATGAATGTATGCTCGTATGTAGTTGATTCACATTGTTTTTTTCGTACTAAATGCATCACTTTTAACAAGAAATTTATGCCAATACTCATACATAATTTTGAAGATAAATGTATAATACTATTGACAGTACAATTTAACTTCTGGGAGATACGGGAAGGACTTTGAAAGAAGACAAGTGGCCGGTGCTAGGATGATCGGTGCACTTTAACCCATTGTCAGCAATGGCAATAATTGGTCTATCATGATAAAAATGCTGGTGTCACTTATTAAGCGAAATTCGGATATGGTTGAAGAGGGACGAACGTGGAATAAATACTGTGGCAATGTGATCGCTAAAGAGAATGATTATTAAAATAGTAATTAAGTGAATAATAAAGATATAAGGATAATGAGAGAATGCGAGAAGAGTGTTGTGGATGGAATAAGTGTAAGGGTATAGATAAATAAATAAATTATATTCCTATCACGATAATATTATAAATATAACTGTTCTATATAATTTGTTTTTTAACTAACATTTTGTATTATATAACTTAAGTTGTAATTGGCTTTAATTTTGCACTATTATTGTTTCGTTTATTATGTTATATAAGCTGTAACTTTAAGTTTGAAATAAACAAATAAAAAAAAAAAAAAAAAATTCTATATTTTCAAGTGTAACTTTGTGGAAATACATTATAAAAGATAATATTTAAATTAAAACACTGTTTAATTCCACTATGAGACTCATAGTGGAATTAAACAGTGGAATTCTCATAGTGGAATTAAACAGTGTTTTAATTTAAATGTTATCTTTTATAATATTATATATTTTTCAGTAGTGGTGTTTTTTACACGTCATGTTTATGTACCAAAATAATGTCGTTCGACCAAAATCATTTGATGGATGTATCTCGCGTGCAAATGATGTCAAACTTATCTACAATGTAATGTATTAGGGTAACTGAAAAAATCTTAGACGTCCAATGAATTTCAAAAATTATTCATACCTACAGAATAAAGTTCCCAAAAAATGTCATCTTTGAGTCATTTATTTTTATACTTGTATAAATGCGATTATTTATGCATCCGAATGCATAGAAATGCGTCCGAACGATTACGAATTGGCTCTAGGCTGGCTTGAGCTATCTCACTTCTTCCGATTAGATTTTGCACAATGTTACATCATATTAACATGGTTTTCATTAAAAATATAAAAATAAAAATAAATATAAAAATCTGAGAAATATAATGCATTTAATTTTTTTTTGATTGACACGTCTTCAGTTTCTAAATTGGTACCCATGTTCATGTTACGTACAATGACTTGACTATTTTTTTTATCTTTTAATTTTTTTTTTGTTTTGACATGAATGAAAGGGTGTGAAGATGATCGGGCGTCCGGGAACCACGTGACTTGATCACGTGGATCAAAACCTCAAGAACGGCAGTGTCTTAAATAAATCTATGTGCGTGTACGAGAAATTGTATGAATATAAAAAAGGAAAAGAAGTATGTAAGAATAGATTTTTATGCCATTCATATCAACGGAATTTATTGTTAAACTGCCCGTTAACAAAATATTACAAATAATTAATTATAAAAAATACATTAATTCAAAACATTCATGAATTAAGAATTGTAATGAAATCATCTCTTCATCGTCTCAAATTAGGCAAATTAAATTAAGTTGAACTTATGTAGTATCTACTTCTAACAAAGAAACAAAAAAAAAACGACGCGACGCCTAAATGACACAAAGTTACTTGGACGCAAATAATTAAAGTAAATGATATAATATATTATTACTTAGGTACAATAATATATAACACAATATGTTAGACATTTTACAAATAATAATAATATTGTATAGGTATAATTGCTATCATCATGAAGATCATGTCGGTTCTCTGCCGTTTTACATGTATTAAAGCCGCTCTTTAGCAAAAACGGTAAAATATTAAATTTTCAACATGTTTGGTAGAAAAACTCTCAAAAATTGTTGACCCGGCGAACATTTTGATTTGATAAAATATGAAAACAAACATTTAATACCAATATCTATTAGTTTTTTTATTTAAAAAAAACTTGATTATAGCATCATAGTTACATGCATGAAAAAACATATTTCAAAAAAGAAATCGGGGGTGGGTTTGGCAGACAATGCACGTAAATCCTACAATTTTTCATACATTTTTTTAATACTATGAAAAGTTAGATACTTAGTTATTAAAAATATTATCTATTTGAATAAATTGTATTGACCGATTCAAAAATCATTTTTTAATAAAATTTCTCATATTTTGAAACCCAAATTCACCACTTGAACACTATTTTTTGTTTATCAAAAAAAGTTTGCTAAAATCTATAATATTTATATGCTTGATAAGAAAAAAATATATATATTTATTAAATAATATTTTGTATTTTGATATAACAAAGAGTACCTAAATTAATCTCGTCATTCGGCTATTTAATTTTTTGAAGTAAAAAAAAACCAACATTGGTAAGAAATATTTGTTTTCATATTTTATCAAATCAAAATGTTCGCAGGGTCAACAAGTTTTGAGAGATTTTCTACCAAATTTGTTGAATATTTTATTGTCCGTTTTCGCTAAAGAGAGGCCTTAAGTACTGTCTGTGGCGCCGGCTATCCGTGATGCGAAGTAATTCATGAATGTGTGTGTATGTATTATTATTAAGTATTATTAGTCAAAAATATTTAGGTAAGTACCTAGTAATGTATGTAGATACAAAGTATTTTTGTAATTATAAAAAAAATAATGTTGCGTATGTCGTTATGTTTTTTATCGACGATGACGACGACATTTTTGTCTGCAGTCTATAAATAAAAATATGTGTCAATTAATTACTAAATATTTCTTTTATGAATATTGGTTCGTTACAGTCATTGATAATTACCTCGTTGGAAGAAACAGATTATATTGTTAAAATTGAGAACGTCGGCAACAGGATTTGAACTAAGACACATCAAGGTAACAATTTGATGTTGGGGACTGGGTTTTACTTATTAGAAGTTTAATTAAACCACTCAAGATTAAGCATCTGAAATTATTAATCTAGAAAGTTTCAAAATATGCAATATGCAATCAATACAAAGAATCATAAAAATATCAGTTACATCCAATTCAATGTACAAAGGGTGAAGCTATCGCCAGAATGTGATGTCATCCAATTAACCTGGTGTAATATCTCTATGTTTATTTATAATATTGCAATCTCCTGTAAGTGGAGTAAACAGGTAACCAACTGTATGAGTTTCTTAAACCTTTCTATTTCTCTTACCCAAAGCATTATTTTTATCGAGCGGGGTAGCCAGGGTTTGCAGCCACAAAACGTAAAACTTTAGGTATGTGAGTGTGGAGGTGTTAAAGACCCCATTGTTATGATTCTTGAATGGGCCCTTCCGGTGGTTTCTCCACAAAACGGCGCATCGTAAAAAAAATTGTCTAGTTAATAATAATATTATGCCTATATTGCGAAGGTGGAGTAGTTATATCGTGGTCGTACAAACTGCATCTCTCATCATCACAGTACAAAAAAAAACATATTTATCATATCAAATCAAATTCAAAATAAAACTCATCGTACCTATCTCATCAAATCAAAATTCAAAATTGAAAATTTTCATAATTCAAGACTTAAAAATTTGACTTTTGTATAACATAATACAACTCAACCTATAAAAAGGTAGGTATGTAACTACCAGCTTCCTCTTTTAAATAATATTAATGAAAGTCAACAAATCTATGTAGTCGTTGTTTATAAATTCGTTTGGCATCTCATTACGAATTCTTGGAATTCTACATACAAATAGATATACAAACAGTCAAATGTACAAATGAGTTTTTTTAGTTTTTTATACAATTACTTGGAAACGCCATTTTTTTTACAAGTTTTAAGAAATTCGTTTTAGTAGGTTGACCGGAAGACGCTGAAATAATTAAAGCGTCGGTAAAAATAATTAAATTCAGCTGTGAGGAGTGTCGTCCATCCTGAATGTCAGTTTTTTAGATCACACTCACTCACTAGTCAGCCATCTCTCCACTGCTGGATGTAGGCCTCTTCCAAACTTTTCCAAACGTCTCGATCCTGTGCCCGCTGCATCCAATTTCGTCCAGCGATTGGAGTTATATCGTCAATCCATCTCTTTTGCGGTCTTCCGATGCTTCTTTTACTACTCCATGGTCGCCATTTAAGAATCTTGGGGGTCCATCTACCATCGTCACGTCTTGCTACATGTCAGTTTTTTAGATGCGAATCGACAATTCACACAAATCGAGCTGGTGCCTAACAAATACGACAGTATTTTTTAAACGGCAGCGCCCGCCACCATACCTCGTGCCGTACCTGAAGATATGTATCTCCATAGTGACAGACACATCTACAAACAGGATTTAATGTCGCATTGAAGCGAGGAATTCTGATCCGAGGAGCACTCCAGATTTAGCGGCCAGACACCAAAAAATTTGGTGCTAAAAAGAAGGGGAAGAAATGGGAATATGCCTTCCTCTTTATGCAGTATCGTTAGTTACTTGAAGGCGACCAAAGAAAGTATAGAAGTTTTAGAAGGCGCATTTTTTTCTTCTGACCACTTGGTGTCCAACAGGTCCAGATGATGGACCACGAACAGCAACGAGCATTTCCTCTCTTTTCCTACTGATGTCGGTGTGGGACCAAACCCACAGAATATATTCTGACGTTCGGAATTCAAAATACTGCTGCTATAATAAATACCATCTTATTACGGCAGATCCCACTAGTGGGTAACCAGCAGAACATCCGCATGCACTAACAATATCTCAGTGCCAACAAAAAATATGAAAATCAGGATGGGAGGTTGAATAAAGATATAAAATGTCACCTGCACCTCCATTTTACAGGACACTCGAAAATATAGGAAATAATAGGGATATCAATCCTTTGTCATTTGCACCAGGAAAAAATATACCTAGACGAAGAAATGAATATTGTTCTATGGGCAGGTACTAACGAGTTAAAATATTAATATTTTTGACAGGTGAAGTGATGATTTCATGAATATTTATGACAGTTCAATCATGATCTGACGATAACATTGGTTTTTTGACCGATTGTGATCAAAATGTTTATATCAATATTTTTGACAGGTCTACAACAATGCGACGATTTGAGAAACACATTTTGACAGGTCAATCACGATCTTTCGATTATGCGGATACTTTGACAGATATGATCAGTAGCGTCCTGTTCCCAGGTGTGCTGGATATTGCTGTCCTTCAAGATGGTATGAAGGACGTCTTTGTATCGCTTACGTTGACCACCTTGGTTTCTTCTCCCATGTACGAGCTCCCCAAATAATATATTTTTTGGGAGTCGGTCATTGCGCATTCGGACGAAATGCCAGACCATGATGTATCATAACAATATATAAGAAGATTTTTGACAGGTCTACCATGGTGTGGTGATTTAATGAATATATTTTGACATTTAAATCACGATTAAACGATTAAAATGGTTTTCTGACTAATTTTGATCAAAACGGGAATATGAATATTTTTGACAGGTCTACCACGATATGATGATTTCATAAAAAAAAAAATGACAGAATAATCACGAAAGGACGATTGTATGGTTATTTTAAAAGATTTAGATCAAAACGCGAATATGAATATTTTAGACAGGTCTTCTACGATGTGATGATATTATAATAAGTTTTGACAGTTTTATCATGAAATGACGATTGTATGGTTATTTCGAATGATTTTGGTTAAAACGCGAATTTGATAGTTTTCGACAATCTACCACGATATGATGATTTCATAACAAATTTTGACAAATTAATCACGAAACGACGATTGCATGGTTATTTCGAAAGATTTTGATCAAAACGAGAACATGAATATTTTTGGCAAGTCTACCACGATGTGATGATTTCATAATAAATTTTAACAGTTTGATCATGAAAGAACGATTGAATGGTTGTTTTGAAAGATTTTAATCAAATCGCGGATTGGAATATTTTTGACAGGTCTACTACGATCTGATGATTTCATATGAATTTTGACAGTTTATTCATGAAATGACGACTCAGTTGTAATTTTGAATATTTTTGACAGGTCTACCACGATGTGATGATTTCATGTTAAATTTTGACATGAAAGGACGATTGAATGGTTGTTTTGAAATATTTTGATCAAAACGCGAATTTGATAGTTTTTGACAATCTACCACGATTATGATGATTTCATAACAAATTTTGACAAATTAATCACGAAACGACGATTGCATGGTTATTTTGAATGAATGAATTAATCAAAACGAAAAATCCAATATTTTTGACAGGTCTACCACGATGTGCTGATTTCATGAAATTTTTTGACAGCTCAATTATGAAATGACGATTGTACGGTTATTTCGAAAGATTTTGATCAAAACGCGAACATGAATATTTTTGACAGGTGACCTATTTTTTTTTTTTTTTTTTTTAATTTTATTATCAGAAAAAGAATACAATGATTATACAAAAAAGTTCCGCTAAGTCAGTGTTGACTTTACAGCAGATTCTTAAAATGTTGGTCAATTGATAATTAATTAATTTCTTACATACTACATATTATGTATGTGGCGACAAAGATACTATACCAATATAGGTTAGATTAAAAAAGGTAGGTATATATTTGTATATAGGTATGTCCACTATATTCAAACTATAACTTTACTACAACAAGTAAAATTAAGGTAAGGATTTTAAGAACCAGTTTTTCAATTTTTCCTGCTGCTTTTTTGTTTTAAAGCTATTGTTATTTCTAAGATGTAATGGCAATTTGTTGATGAGTTTAGGAAGGGTGTGTTCTACTGTTCTTTGACCGTATTTGTTGCGAGCCTTAGGTACCAATAAGCTGCTATTTGCTGTAAATCTCGTATTGTGCGAGTGCTCTGGATGTATTTTGAAAGCGTCAGGTATTATATAAACGGATCTAGAATGCCAAATATTTTTTATTTCTCCTGCTAGTTCTGTATATTTACGTATTTTTTCTGCGACGCTTGTTTGTATATTATGTGTATTTGGAACAGCGATGTCTATTAGGTACGTTATTTTATTACGTTTATCATGTAATACTAAATGGGGTCTATTATGATGTATTTGTCTATCTGTTATTATGGTTTTATCATAATAGAGCCTGTAATTTTGATTTTCTAAAACCGGTTCCGGGTTGTATTTATAATAAGGAATTACTATTTGTGAGTTTAAAAGATTATGTATAATGAACATTTTTGACATTTTTATTTTGTTTAGTTACGATCTGATAATAATATTGGTTTTTTGTCCGATTTTTATCAGACGACGCCGTTTGTATACGGACGACGCTGTTTGTTAACGGATGAATTCTTTAAAATGGCTGTGACATAATATACAATGGGCCAAACGCTTTATAGTTTGTTTTATTTGCGTTTTATTCAACACCTACTTAGAAAAACATAGATCTGTTTTTACCATCAAGGCATGTCTCACAAGTGAGGTTAGCCAGGAGGAGACGACTGCATGTAAAAAAAAACATGATAAATTATTCTTAAAAACATTCAAAATCGATTTAATGAATGAAAAATAATCAAAATTTATTTAGGTACCTACTCACAAACAATAAATGAACGTATATAGGTATAATTACTAAGTAGCGTGTATTTGAAAACATCTGTGAGTGAATCAACGTTACAGTGTTGCCGTACAATAAAAAAAGTGAACAATAATAATAATAATTATGATGTATTATAATTTTACACGTTGGCAACAACATCTGGTGCTTTTCCTAAAATCACATTTGCATTTCCGTCCGGATTGTCACAAACACAATATACCTAATATGGTATACCTACATGGTAATACAGAGTATTTCATCCGTCACGACATCTTTTACAATAAAATTGGGGTAACCAATATTCTTACTTACTTCCGATGGCCGAACAGCCTGTGCACGATTTTTGCCTCCGAAACTCCAAAAAACATCAACAAAACCGATCTTCAAGCCTTTCTATCTTGAGCAAGAGCAGTATATCTGCCAGTCGTCTTTAGCATTGAGCTCCTCTAGATCTCGGTTGATGTTATCTATCAATCTTTGTCATGGTCTGCTTAACGGTTTTCTACCCTCAGGTATACCTTGCAGAATACCTTTAGTCGCCCTTTCTTCTCCGGATTAGCGATCGCTCGTCAGCGACGTGGCCAATCCATGCCAATCTTATCTCACTTGTGTTGAAAAGTACCAGTACACTAAATGAACTTTATTTATTTATTCTTCGGTGCAAAATAGATGTTTGATATACAACACCATAGGTAAATTTGTGTAAAAAATAACGGAAAAATCAATGTTAGTATAGAAGTCAGTCAAAATCTAATTAGTTTTTTTAAAAGTATGTCATAAATATTAATTTAGCATTTTCATCTCTCTTCCTTCCCCACTCGTGATACAGGTATAGATAGATAGCTTTCTGTCTCTGAAATCTGTATTTGTATTTTATAGGTATTAAATGATTAATTAAAAAAAAAATAATAAATAGTAGGAATGTACAATATAATTATATGTAAGTGTTTGCGAGATGACTGTATGAGGTTGAATGCGCGTAGGTACCTATTGATGTAGTGTGCGTGGTTTAGAATATTTAAATGTTTGGTTAATTGTGTATGGAAATGTTCCTTTAAAAAAATACATTTACTTAGAATTTGTTCGATTTTTAAATAGAACCGACAATTTTTACTCGTAGAAGGAAATCATTCTACAACATAGACACTCTGTATACCTAATATATGTATACATAATTTGTGATATTATTTAGAATATAAAGAATTCACGTGTACCTCACCATGTACCTATGTACATAAATAAACATATATTAATGTTGAACCTATAGGTACATATACTTACCCACATAAAATATGTTTTTCCCAAAATAAATTACATACTTACATAATATAATATATCTTCTGAATATTTTTGTACTTATGTTGTATGTTGTACTTATAGATATTAATTTAAATTTTATTAAATAAATTAATTTAACATCTTAAATTCAACGATGATGTTTGCCACTCATACTGAATGTCTTGATTTTATTATATACTTCCATATAAATGTCGCAAAATTTTCATTGCATACATTCCTACCTATTATTACATACATACCTAAAACGACATGCGGCATGCGTCATGCATGTGTGCGCACGCACGGTTATGTTTCACAAGCGTGCATTTCTAAAAATAACAATAAACATTTTATCTTTTGTATTTTGTTTTAGAAGAATGTGTTTGAATTTACTCATCGTCACCAGTCCGGAAGCTCTTTGAACGCACATTGAATTTCATTGTTAATTTAATTAATTAAGTATTTACGGTCGGTGTAGCGCTCGTGCCTTTGATTCACTTAGATCCTGAGTATGATTCTCGGTCCGAGGAAAATGAAAAATGCCCTTGTTTAACTAACACATTTTTTTTTATATGTATACATTTATGATTCGCTTACAAAGAGTTATAAAGGAAACAAAATATTGTACTAGGAATTCGGTGAAAAATGGAACACTCGAATAAAATATATTATACCTAATTGGATTTGAAATTTCAGTAAATGAATAATTAATATAAAACAAAAAATAATTAAATGGTAGATGTTATGTGTCAGATCAAAAAGAGCGCATGTCAAAAAAATCTGTAAAAATATTTTCACCACGTACCGAGATAAAAAAACGTTGCCGACTAATCCGTATTTTGGGATTTATTAGGTTTTCCTAGTCATCAAATTATTCTAGAGTAGGTATTATGTAGATATGTTAATAAATAAAAGCCCATTTAAAAAAAATAAAAGTGATCGGTATTTGATTTGTTTGGGCACTCACATTAAGGGTTGCACCCTCCCTCACCCATGAATGTTACAGGAATGGCAGTTTCTATGTCATCCAATGTCATGTCTATGTCATTGGGCACTGTTTTTCTAAGCTAGATGGTTTTTTCTTATATATTGTTTATACGTAATGCATGCTGTAGACACAACTATTTGGAGGGTTCACCAAGCCAAATCAACGTATGTTATTTAATATGTTATTTTACTTTTTATGTCTGCTGTCTGCGGTGGGATATGCTGCGATGAGATAGTAGTAGTAGTTTCATTAATTAATTAATTTATTTATTTATAAAGTATACGGCTAAACTTAATTTCATAATTTATTCCACAGTCTATATAATAAATATACCTACGCCATTAAAAAGATATTTTCAATTAAAATGTACCTATTATAAAGATTAGTATAGAGTGTGACGAAATATTTTTTTATATAACTAATTATATTTATATTGCTGTTGTTTTGAAAATTTTTATTCAGCTGTAATGTTCAGAGGCAACTAGGGTTAAAATTATAGAGAAATAAATAAATATTTTGAAGTTTAAAGAATATTTTGTATAAGAAGCTCGTATATCGTATATCGAATGCTCGACATGGAATATAATAAGAATTTTCCTTTTATAATTCTGACCTAGCAATTAATAATTTCACCTGGCTTCAGATTTGAGCTGTAACGTTTATAGTAATATTTAGCGCACTACTACCAGCGACGCCATCGATAATTTTATAATATTACGTAAAAACACAACAGTTCAAAATATAATTTATTATTATAACTTTATATTATAACTACTTACCTAGTAATATTATATTATATTATATTGGACTCAGTCCAAATATCTGAGGCCAATAGATAGTGTAGGAAGAAAATTGTATATACATACATACTTTGCGCTCATACAGTAAACATATTATTATACCTACAAGTACAATTCAATATCAACTTTGCCCTTGTATGAAAAAAAATGCCTACTACGTTATTCCGCGGAGTAAGTACCCGGCAAAAAAGTATTTTACTCTTTCCAATAAGTTTTCAAAAGTACTATGCTCATGGCAGGTGTTGAAACATATGTAGTATTGAATTGTTGGTGTTTACATAATATATAGTTCAATTCCATAGCGAAATAGATAAAACGAAAGTTTTATTCTATCTACTATTAGATTTATTAATAACGAGAGAGACGTCTTTGGTCTTGTAATGACATTGTCAATCGTTAATATCCTAACAAGACGATTGACAATGTCCTAGCAAGACGAAAGACGTCTCTCTAGTTACTAAATTTAATAGTGGAATAGAGGATAATTCGTATATTTAGGTACACGCTAGAATTATCCCAATAACATGTACGGGATCTGGAGGGCATTGAACAAGGTACATAAGTGTCAGGACGTAATGCTGCCTGTTTAATGGCTGTTTTATCTCAATACTTCTATATGCTTGTGAATTTTGCCATCTAAGCAAGACTCAAAAGCAGAAAATATTAAATTTCGAAAATAAAGTGTATTAGACGAATTTGATGTTAGGCGGTATGATCATTTTTCTTTCATAGAGCTGATAGTAGTAGTAGGGTCATGTTATGAGAATGTCCAGTGACAGTCGGCCAAAGAGAGCACCATTCTTTCATCCACAAAGGTTCCAACAATCTCTCTTCCAGCACTAGGAATGTCGTGGAACTCAATCGGCGCAGAGTTACTCGGCGTTGCCTTATATGGTATTTTTATGTACGTTAAATTATTAATTAATTATTAATAATTATATATTAATTAATAACTATTAATTAATCGTACATAACCTCATGCAATGGTTAATAATTTGTTAAAAAAAAATCATCGATAAAACATTTATTTCTGTACTTACTGTCTTTTACTAACGACGCCAAAATATCACACATAATAGTATAGCGAATACAAACATATGGCAACACATAACAAAATACGTGCTGTATAATATATTCACTCCTACAATAATTTTCAACTGTAAGTAAATAAACACTCAAATAACAACACTACTTTGTACATTTTATCGTGAAATATTTTACGATTATGAGTATTTTGAAGGTAAACTAAAATAAAATTTATTACACAAATATTGACACGTGCACTTTTTGAAATAAACCTAATAATAATAAAAATAATAATACACTACTTCTGTGGAAATCGTAAAGGAAATATAAAAACACTTTGAAAAGTGATTTCAGATTTTCATGTTTGTTTTTGAGCGTAGTGTGATCCTGTTTTTTTTTTGTTGTTTCAGGATATTGTAATGTGATTCACAAACATATTGTTTTAGTTATCACATTAGTGGTTAAATAAAGTAATTCTGAGTTCAATTCCAAACCTTCTAAGTTTACACCTGAATTTATACCCCTATATTTACTACTTCTACTACTACTATACCATAACGGCATATCTCACAAATGAGGTAGCTTGCGGATTCATCACAAGTAATGAACACGCAAGCTCGGACATCGCATATCAAAAGACCTAGGGGTCACTCTAATAATATTAAAAAGTAAAACTTTCATTTTTTTTATCATATTTTATACACTTACCTACATAAAACTCTGAATCATAATCGTACCTACTATAATTTTAAAAATCCTATCTACACCAGCATCACCTTATCACTGAATTTATTTATTTTTTCATTCAAATAAGCAAATTCAAATTAATGCATTTCAAAATATCCATATGGTTACTCATCTTTTTTTCCACCTCACTAGGCTAGAGATTGTATCGAGGGGGGTAGAGTACAATTAGAAGTACCTATGTACAAAAAAAAAATAGACAAAAATCGAAGATTTCAATTGTCTTATCCGTGATGATTTTAGAACAATTGCCTTTTATAGGATTCTCTAAGACTTACACAACAGAGAAGGTGAACTCTTCTTTTTCGGAAGTATTTAACCTTATTCATTTAATGTTTAGAGTATTTACTATTTTTTTATTGTTCCGGATTTGGGTGCAGATGACAAAACCAATCAGAAACTTCGATTGGAAAACCATGTCCACACAATGCAACATTGTTTAAAATCTAATCGGAAGAAGTGAGAAAGGTGTCCCAACGCTTACGAATTGGCTCAAGGCTGGCTTAAGTGATCACTTTCGGTGTCCATGGACAACGTTCACCAATTCCACCATTCTCACTGTCACGATGTAAGGTCCACCAATCGAGAGACGCTTTATGCAAACCTTAGAAGCAACCATCTTTTTGGGATCTCATTTTTCAGATCTCTAATAGATCGCGATCTCCCGTCTAAATGGCGCCGGAACAATTAAGTTCAATACCTACTTTATCGGCCGCTAGTTCGACCAGTCAGCAACAAATGTTTAGAATATTTACTAATTTTTTTATTGTTTAACCGGATTTGGGTGCAGATGACTAAACCAATCAGAAACTTCGATTGGAGAACCATGTCCACACAATGCAACATTGTGTAGAATCTAATCGGAAGAAGTGAGAAAGGTGTCCCAACTCAAGGCTGGCTGAAGTGATCACTTTTCTACACAATGCTGCATTGTGTGGACATGGTTCTCCAATCGAAGTTTCTGATTGGCTTATTCATCTAGAGTCACTTTAGACTTCAAAGGCATATTCTAACAATTTAATTATGAATAAAAATAGCTGTAGGTACTAAACACGCTTTTTGTATTTTTACACACCTACCCATATGTTACATTTATATAGGTATCTATGTGGGTATTTTCACAAATCTATTCATTCTTCTCGTCTTGATTTATAGCACTTTTAGCCTGTTGCAACAAAAGCATTAAGTAAAAATACTAGCTTACAACTCGGCATTGTTCAGGAAATAATGAGGGAACGTATTCACGAGTATATCAGCTTATGATTTATTCGGCGCCATTTAATGGGGCATCTATCTCAAGGGCAAATAATAATAAAATCAACAGAAATAGTAATTATCTACTTTAAATAATATCGACCGATCTTTCTGGGACGTGGAAAAAAATTATGAAAATAATTTAAAAATAGCAAATATTAATATTGCTTACCTATCTATCTAAGCCCTCACGCTCTGTTCCAGGTGGAGTAGGCAGAGAGAACAGAATGCCATGTTGATCTATGCTTACATACTTACATAGGTATATCGCTTTTTCCACATTTTTCCAGATTTTGATAGATGCACGCCAATTTATCTTACTCAACACGCGACCGTATTTGATAATTTTATCCACATGGTCATGCTACGTTGACGTTCTTGGACGGCTATCTTGGACGTTCACATTTTCTGACACCCCCTCTTTCAGATAAGTAGGTACACCATCTTCGTCATCCTTTCTTCGTGAATTCGCTGCACATGTCCAAGCGTCGCAACTTTTAACACGCAATCTATACACAATACTCCTCTCGCATCCTCTCATTCTCCTTATATCCTCATTACTAAATTTATCTCGCAAAGTTTTATTGACTATACTACTATACTATACTATACCCTCACGCCGTGTCCCAAGTAGGGTAGGCAGAGAGAACGGAACGCCAAACAGATCTATCTTTACACACTTCCTTCGCTTCCACATTCATACGCACGTCGGTTCCTCTTACTCAACACGCGGCCGTCCTTGAGAATTTGATCCACGTGATCAAGCCACGTGGTTCTCGGACGCCCGCGTTTCCTCACACCCTTTCTTTCAGATAAGTATATCCTCTTTGTCATTCTTACCTCGTTCATTCGTTCAACATGCCCAAACCACCGTAGTTTATTCACGCGCATTCTGTCCACAACACTCTTCTTGCATCCGCTCATTCTTCTAATATCCTCATTCTTCACTCTATCACGCAGCGTTTTACCAACCATTCTTCTCAACGATCGCATCTCTACTGCATTTATTCCACTTTCGTCCTTCTTCAACCACGTCCATGTCTCGCTTGCATACGTAAGTGACGGTACCAGAATGGTATTTTTATTGACCATTTTCCTTAATTATTGCAACTTTACAGCATTTATTTACATCATAAACAGATAAACATAAGTCTTCAGACTTCTGCGCTATTCGGGTGGTCGGTGGGTCTCCTTCAATGTTTTCAAAATATCGCCTTTTTCATTTACAAACAGACTAATATTATATAAATATATGAGTAATTTTTTTTATATTATTTCTTTGATTTGTATCTTGATCCTTTGTATGGGAGACGATGCCGAGATACGAATAGGGGTACAGTGACAATCTATAGGTACACAGCCATGTATTGACATCGTTGCTATAAATAAACACAGTATCCGCCGACGAAGAAGTAAAAACGTTGAGCATTCGTGTTGTCATATTAGTAGCCATGTGTTGGGGTATGGTAAGTTTTGTATGTAGGTATACCTTAACTGTGGTTGTCAAAATGTTTTATGTAGACTGGACACAATTATTATTTCTTTTCCTTAAGATTTTGTTTTTGTATCAATAAACTTCCATAAATTTCCCCTTCAAGATGAGTTGGAGCAAACCACATTTTCATTTCGGAATACGTGCCCCAAATATGCCATTTTCCTCATCTTTATACTGGACAACATGTATCTTTCCGTTCCAACCCGTCGTATCACCTCTTTGTTGGTAACCAAATCAGTCCATAGGAAATGCAACATTCTTCGATGAAGCCACATCTCAAACACGGTTCATTGTGTTTCCTTTGAGGATACTTGGATCTTGTCTTGTCTTGTAGAGACTTGTCTCTAACTCCGTAAAGCAATATAGACTAAAAATAGCACATGACCATTCTCTGTCTCAGTTTTAGATTAATGTTATCGTTAAAGAAGAAAGACCTCGGAATATTGAATGCACAGTGACACAATATTCACAATATTCAAAATAACAAAATAAAAACAAACAAGCAAACAAAAAATCACCACAGAATGATCGTTGCCTCAATAAAGGCAACGAACTCTCTGTAGGACAGAGAATACACAGTTCTGTGTCACAGTTCTGAGCCAATAAATTAAAAAAATACCATTGCTCTGTTGGCCAGACTTTTGCTGATTTGATGATGTGTATCAAACATCTGTTGTGCGTTTTAAAATAAATAAATGAGATAAAATACCTTACCTTGAGGAGGTGCGTAAAATGTAATAAAATGGTTGTTAAACATACGTCCCCCTATTTAAGAAACAGTGTCTCAGACACACTTTTTTTGTCGTGTCGTTAGCTAACTACTGAATTGTATCTATATATGGAATCTCCTTCGATACATTTATCTTATGATTCATAAGAATAGTATCTTATATACACACATGTAAATATTATATCCTGCAATCTGTCTAACGTGCCGCGTCCCTTTCAGACAAGACACAGAGAGAGGAAAATATTTTGAAAATGATTAAAGATTAAAGAATTTATTAAAAGTAAATATAAACATGGTGAGTTATTGTACACATAATATTAAATATAACAATAAAAAATTGTAATCCCCAAACAGCAATTGTATTGCTGGTATAAGGGTAAGGGTAAATGGTATTAACAATTTTTTTTTTAATATTTTTTATCTACGATACACACTTTAATAATTATAGTTATAATAATAATGGAGTTCCCGGTATAGAAAAGGTCTCTTACTCTTTTTTTGTAAGTTTTTGAGTGTCCTGTAAAAGGCGGGTTTATGTAAAATCATCAATTAAGGTTTTATTTCCTCATTGAATTATTTATATATTTTAATATTTGACGTTGGAACGGACTCTACATCCGTGACTACAAAAATAATGTAATTTGATCATTCGATATTTTGTTTAACTTTAATTGTTTCTTTGATTGACTGCCTATTTGAAATTGTGATTAATTATATAAAATGTGTGTATGACAAGTCCAAGTGCCTGCATAATCGGGGCCAAGAATAAACAATTTTTTTTTTTTAAAAAGATATACATATCTGGGTTTGGTTTGTTATAAACCCAAATACAACCTTATATACCTTTCACAGTAAGCTACTAAAAGCTTGCGTCGTGAAAGGGGAGTTTGCCGGTACCTGGTATCGAACCACGGACCCCTTGTTCAAGAGGCCGAGACTCTACCTCCAGGCTACCAACGAATAAACAGTAGGCTTGCTTATTGCTTGCAGAAAATGTCTTCCAGAAATCAAGTTTTTTTAATTCATTCTTAGAGGTTTCCCACCCTGAATGGCATGGAGAAGAAAACCATGTTGATTTCTTGCAATAGGTAAATGTGGATTAACATTCAGAGATGGTGATTTTAATCTTATCGCCTGAAGATTGAGTAGACAGTCTTAGAATACCTTCTTAATACCTACCGTAGATAATAAAATCACGTGGAAGTTAACTAAAATAATATTGTTTATTTCTTCAATTCACCTTGAACATGATGTTGTACGAATAGTTGCTTTTTACAGGATTCTTGAAAACTTACAGAAAAGAGTGGGAGATCTTTTCTTATTACAGTATTTAAAATATCTGTAAGTGTTAATTCAAATTTCCCTGTTTTTATTTTTTCAATATAAATATGTTTTATGTCACATGTGCGTATTCGACATAATTATTCTGTGTGTCAGTCGTAGGAATATGCTAAAAAGGTGATTTGATCAAATCTCTAAGAGAACTAATCAATTCCTGGAAGATTTCATAGTGACAACTCTCTCCGAGATGACTCCATAAAATCCGTGTTTTATTGAAATGGAGGAATATTTTTGTTTCTTTGAACTTATTCATTTCACCAACAATTATTCTTCTTCTATAAGCGCCGTATCAGGTCCCCCCATCGTTGGCGATCACTCTGGAGTAGGTATGTCTTTTTGTCTCGTGCTGTGTGGACCAGTTCTCCCATCCGTACTATTCCGTCCCATTGCCGTTTATTCCGCAGCCACGACATCTGCCTAGTTCCTTGTCCATCAATCACCATTTCCTTTTTCAAATACAAACTTTTGAACGTATTTCTTTTCAAAAAGACGGCTTGAATGATTATTATATGCAGCTGGTCTGCTGGCTACCCCAATTGTGGGATATGCCATTATGATACCTATAGTAGAAGTGGGTAGTTATAAATTAACTCTTGTTTATGAAGCATCCGGCAAAGAATTGGTCTCGCATTCTTTTCCGTGAACTTTCAAGTGTCTTCAAAGTGTTAAGAACCTAAAGTCATTTTGTATCTATAATTCAGCATTTGCCACCAATTCTGAATGTCTTATTTTTATTATGACATGGAGAGGAAATCTTGTATGTTTATATCATGCTGCAGGTCTGTTTAAAATTTAAAAAAAAAAGGTGTGTTGGCTAACCCGTTGGCTATAACTGCCAATGCGTTGCGTAGATTTTTTTAGCATCTTACGTGAATTATTAATAATTTCCCTTAAGAATTTCATCATATATCCATTTTCTTAACATAACTGTGACATATACCTACCTCTACGTAAATCGAATCAATATTTCATTTGTAAATGGAATAAATATTATAAAATTATTTGAATTTCGATAAATAAAACGAATTTCTGCGAATCACAATATGGAAAATCGATGGAACGAAAACAGCTGACGATCGTTCGTTCGTTTTTATTTTAAAATTGGAATTCAATATACATTATTATTTTTATTATTACATTAAGCAAATTATAATTGAAAAGACGAGATTTTAAAATTTTAATCCTTTCATTGCAATAATAATATTAACACATTGTGTACCAAAACCTTTTTTTTAAATGTACCTAGATACTTTGAACTTTTTAATCTCAATTGTTTTGATTTCTAGTTATTATATGTGATTATTATTTATTAATTATTTACTTATTCATTTATTTATTTGTTTATTTATATATTTTATTGCAGTGTAATTTTAAGCTACTCATTTTCACGAGGTTTGTATTTTTCTTTTTTGCATTTGATATGGGTAGGGTGGTTTCTGTTATAATTATTTACTTGCAACGTGTTCGTCATACGCTTCGGTGATTTGCGGGACCTTGATTGGTTTGTTATTTGATAACATATGACTGTTTATATTTGTTGATTTAACTGTTTGTGTCCTTAAGAAGAAATAAAATAAAAAAAATAATATTCATAAAAATTCTATTTATCTTTATTATCTACATACCTAGTTCATGTATTTCATGAAAGTAATAATACCCCCTATTCTATATTGATTCAAACTAAAATAAGAACGTTACAATTTATTTTTTCCTTAAGTTCACTTAAATTAACGGAACTTACATTCGTATTTTATATGATACAAGTTGTATATAATTCTAATTAGTAACAATTTTAGAGTTTATGGAATACCAATGTAGACTTACTAAAATAGGAACGTTCCTATTTTAGTAAGTGCACACTAAAAATGAAATAGAATCGGGCGTGTTGTCTACCGAAGCTGTGCTCTTGGTGGAAGTTCATATCAAGTTATTTTATCATCATCACATAAATAAAATTACTGAATGTTTTTTTTATGAATATGTACATCATGTATTTTGTCCGAATATATTTTTTATAGAAATTTTTTTTTATAAGTCTACGAAAATTGACACTGCATTATAAAGAGTTACCGCAAATGAGCGAAAGGTGCGTTGCAACATTTCTGAAAAAATATTTCAGCAATGAAAATCCAAAATATCATAAATCACATGCATTTTATATTTTGATTATTTCGCCTAAATTTTTATTTAATTTCATCATATTTCGGTAAAAATTATGAGAAGAGTTGTGTTCAATCCAAACAGCAGTTATACCGCTGGTTACCCACTTATGAGAAATGCATCGATTGTGTGCATGAATGCATCAAAATGCATCAAAATGCATCAATGCATAAATATACTTAATTAAATCTGGGTTAGTTCTGAGAGTTTACGCCTTTGCGATTTACTCGCCCTCTGTATATTGATTGTATCTAATTTATGTAATTGTTTGTTATCAATGTACAGTGAAGAATGAATAAATACTAGACATACTTTACCCTCACGCCGTGTCCCAAGTGGGGTAGGCAGAGAGAACGGAACGCCAAACAGATCTGTCTACATACTTATTAAAATCAAGTAGTTTGTCCCCTTTGCTATTTCGTAACTGTTTTGAATTAAATGTGTTGGTATTTTTCATTTCATTTATATTTCATACGATTGGATTGGCAATCACACATTATACAAATAATATAATAATATGTATATATTATGAATACTGTCTGTAATGCTTTTAAAAATAATGAATTTAAAAACAATACAAAAATATTTCGTAATAAAGATTAAATAAATAATCACTACAAAACCAATGATCATTCAATCGAATACATATGTACATACCCTCCTCATTTTTATGTATTGGAATAGTTATTTACCTATTTCATTTTTTTTTTTATGGAACAAATGCTGTGAATAATTATATTATTCACTGTATCGTTGTTGTTTTCATTATGATTAAAAGAAAATGTTTTTTTAAAGTTGATATTTTCGACCGACGGTTCTTGGTGGAAGTCACAATACACCATTCATGTAACATCGGTTTTCTTTATTTTTCTTCAAATTCATAGTTTGGCTGCTTGTCTAATCATCAAACTATACAAAAACATTTACTCTTTGAAAATTTAATGAAACTAAAATATTGTAATATGATTAACAATAATAAATAAATAAAACAATGTTTTCGAAAGACGTCTCTCTCAATATAGTAGAAAAAAAAACATTTGTTTAAAAATGTCGAGGAGATGCAATAGCTGAAAAAATGGTTAGTGTTAAGTTGTGTGATTGAGTGAAGAATGAGGATGTTAGAAGAATGAGCGGATGTAAGAGGAGTGTTGTGACGTTTCGTTCTCATTGCCTACTCTATACTTTTGATACGGCGTGAGACACACCTTCATAGATACTTTTTATTATCACTATCACTACTCAACCATCACGGCATATCCCACAAGTGAGGTAAACAGCTGTTGAGTTGCATTTTATAAACATGAAAGCTGTACTCTCCATGCCTACAGAAAATAAGACATTCAGGAAGGATGGTGCTAGAGTGAACGGTGCACTTCGACCCATTGTCAGCAGTGGCAATGTGTCGAACATGGCTAAAATGCTGCTGCACAATACCATTCTGGTACCGTCACTTACGTATGCAAGCGAGACATGGAAGTGGCTGAAGAAGGACGAAAGTGGAATAAATGCAGTGGAGATGCGATCGCTGAATAAAATGGTTAGAGTACCGTTGCGTGATTGAGTGAAGAATGAAGATATTAGAAGAATGAGCGGATGCAAGAAGAGTGTTGTGGACAGAATGCGCGTGAATAAACTACGGTGGTATGGACATGTTGAACGAATGAACGAAGTAAGAATGACAAAGAGGATATACTTGTCTGAAAGAAAGGGTGTGAGGAAGCGCGGGCGTCCGAGAACCACGTGGCTTGATCACGTGGATCAAATTCTCAAGGACGGCCGCGTGTTGAGTAAGAGGAAACGACGTGCGTGTATAAGAAACTGTATGAATGTGGAGGAAGCGAAGGAAGTGTGTAAAGATAGATCTGTTTGGCGTTCCGTTCTCTCTGCTTACCCCACTTGGGATACGGCGTGAGGGTATAGTATAGTATAGGAAAGGTGGCAAACGGCATCGCTGAATTTTAGATGATAATGTCTTTACTTTTTCAAACACCTGCCTTCTTTTTAGTTTTAATGAATTTCCACCAAGTTACGTCGGTTGACAATATTAACATCATATTTAAACATTGATATAATAACATAATAATATGATAAAACTAATACATTGTCTCATCAAAACACTACACACATCACTAACATGTACTAATTTATCCAAGTGAAAAATATTTTCAAAATTTCATATTGCCAAAACTCATGATTTTTTTCTAAATTTTTAGATCCAGTCTGGCGAAAGAGAATGAATTTGGTTTTAAAGAAACTGACAAAAACATAAAATAAAAAAATAAATAAATGTGCAAAAATAAATAAATAAAAATGTGACTGTAAAAAGTGATACGAAAAAAAGTGCTTCTAAAAATCATCCTCATTGCTAACTTAAACTTGAGTATGCTGCGGACTCATAAAGTAGCGCAATACTTATTGAACCTGCAGTGCGGGTAACAGCAATAGTCATGCTCTTTCAAAAATAAGAGTAAACATTTTTGTTCAAAAAGTATTTGAGCCGCATACTCATAGAAACAAATTATCACAATGGCATTACTAACATTCCGTAGTTCTTTTCATGTGATTATTAAAACTTCATCAAATTCTTTAATACAAAGTGTTTTAGTGTTGGTGATATTATTGGATTTATTCCAAGTGGCCATGGCTCAACTACATGATGAGTCGTTTCCCGCGCATCCAAGTGATGTTGAAAATGGACGAAGACTGACAAAAGAATATAGACTGAAGCAGGGTGTGGTCAAAGGGCTCGTTTTGGAACCCAGAGAGGGAAAAGGACTTGATGGAGTTGAAGTGTTTTTGGGAATACCTTATGCTGCTCCGCCTGTGGGAGCGATGCGGTTTATGCCTCCAGGTAATGATTATTTTTTATATATTTCCTTGAAGTGGATTTATTCCACAAAACGGCGCATAATAAGTTGTCTATTATTATTATTATTTATTTTATTCATAAAATATGGAGTGTCCTGTTTTTTGTTATAAAACATCCAGAGGATTCTTCAAGCGTGGAAAATAGTGTGATTAATATCTATTATTGGTATTTTTATTTCAATGTCATAAATTGAGATATTATAAATTATTGCATGCAGTAAGTTTACTGGCTTCCCTACTTAGGGTGATGTCATAATCTGGAACAACCTCCCAAATGATAATAATTGATCCTCTTCATCTACTAGCGCATTCAGAAATAAATTAAAATTCCACCATCAATCCTTCATAAACAAAGTACCACTTCTTAAACAGTAGATAGTACCTACTCACTTAATTAAGTAACGTCTGGAACAAATTCCCACAGTCTTGAGAGAATCAATCCACCAACGCATTTAGAACCAAGTTAAAGACACTGCTGTTCGGGAGAAGTCATAGCGCCCTTGAGATGGTCATGGATCATTAAGCGGCGCCACATATAAATAGTCCAATTATTATTAATATTTATGTTGTCTGTCCTATCTTGGAGCATGAAAAAGACTTGTGTTGTCTGCAAATGAATAAAAAAAATAGAATAGGTAAATAATAAATTTTTTCTTAACAATTCGTCGTCAAAACTCAAATAAATAATCGCGTAATCGAGTACTCATTTTCAAAGTATCAAAACTTAGTACAAAATAATGGTTATCTTCTTAACATGATTACTTGAAAACATTATAAAGATTAAATTTTAATTCGGTTATAAGAAATCTTAAGCAGTTGATGACTGCCATTTCGCGTCAGCACTTTTCAAATACTTTTGATGTCTATGTCCAAAAATGATGCGCTTTAAATAGTAGATACTCAAAACAACTTTTATAATTAGTTTTGAATTAGTAATTACAACAATTTGCACGTGTTGCTGTTCTTGCAAGTTAGAATGGATAATGTTTTACAAAAATGTTTTAAACCACACAATTTATTTTCGTGAAAATAAAAAGAAGTCAAATGAACTTTAACATTTAAACTTTTAAAACACACTTTTGTTTTTATTTTAGTAGACAATATTGTAACGTCTCTAAGTGAGACATTTTCAATATTTAACTAAAATGATTAACTTTTTGGTTCTCGGAATTCGCCAACCGTTTAATGGAAGAAAACCATAGCATTAACCACAATGACTCTTTTAAAAAATTGCATTGCAATGATTATAGTTATAAAATAACAATATTCAGAGAAACGTTAGAAATTCATGAAAATATTCAAAGTGCAAAAAACTTTAGCAATAAAATAATAATACCTTATACTATCCCAATTCTTAGAATATTTTTCATTAATTCAAACTCAATTTTCCCACCCTCCATTGCTCTCATAGCGTTGACAACATAATAGCTTATTATATATTTTTTTTATTTGTTAGTTTTGTATTGATAATTTCTCAGTAAGAGGCGAAACAATATTTGGCTACAAATTTTATTTTTAAATCGGTAAATATTAACTTTGTTTTCTACTTACAAAGTCATTGTCATACCTACTTATTTTACCACAATATGCTTAGTATTTACTTAAATTGCGAATGCTAAGATTTAGTACCATATTAAATGTTTACTAAGGAAGAGAGAGGGTTGCAAATTAAAAAATGTGATTACCTACATACCTCGATTAAGAATGTTTATTTATCACCTGTTCTCAGCGAAATATTTTAAAATCTTGACACTGTTAAAATTACTTATTTACGTGGTGTTTTGACTCATTTAATGTTATTTTCAAGACCCAAGAGGGGCAACTACTGTTCAACGTTAGTTGGGCAAAAAATGCTTTATACATAAATGGAGTCCAATAGGTACATCTAAATCCTAACATCAGTTATCTTGTAGGATTTATTTATTCATAGCCAGTTGCACACTTCAGACAACACATACAAATAAATACAAAAAATGACAACAATATGACAAGAAAACAATGCATTGCCCAATTTAAAAGTGTATAAAAATTCATTAATTGCCCATAAGGTTGTCATACATTATAAAACAAAAAAATTACAAGAGATTAAAATTAATTGTGAAAATAAAAACAATGGTTATTAAAAAATTAGTTAAATATTGGAATAACACACAAGTCAGTGAGAAAACAAAATCATTGAAAGTTAGTAGTTAAAGAAAATCAATGAAAACAAAAATCATAACAATTACACTATCACCTGGATGAAGGTTGAAGGAAATTAATTTTTCGCAGATATTTTACTGTATGGTGGGAGTTACCTAGTTGTTTTATACCCGGTGACCCTGAGAGAAACGTTAAAAGACAAATGTAAATAAATGAAAAGTTATCATATATTATTGGATTTCAAATTTAAATTTTAGCTCGATACAATTTTGTGGCTTAACAAATTGCGTGTAACACCATCCAAACATAAAACATAAGTTCGTAAAGTTTGTTAATTATTGTGTTTAATTAATAATTTATGTACGAAACATATTGTGACGTGGAAAGTTAAAAATAATAATTGTATTAACAATCACCTTATGGCTTAGTCATTTAAACATTAATAATAAGTTAAACTCAACTTTAAGACATTTGTCTAACATCATAAATTCAGCAAAGAGGCATGCCACCCATAGTGAGTTTTATAACTTTTTTGGCGTTGAGAAGACAACTTGTTATTTACTTTAGAATATTTACTATTTTTTATTGTTTTACCGGATTTGGGCATAATGTGCAGATGACAAAACCAATTAGATATCTCGATTAGAAAACATTCTTATTTTTTTATTTAATTAGGTATTCATTCTTTACTGTACATTGATTACAAACAATTACATAAAAGGAAAATATTCAAGTAAGATACAATCAATGCACAGAGTGACAGTTCATCGTAAAACGCGATTTCTTCCAACTAACCCAATAAATTACTTACTTCCGATGGCCCTTGTAGGACCTTTGCTTCCGAAACAATAGATCTCCAAGCCTTTCTATCCTGAGAAATGGACTGCCAGTCGTCTTTAGCATTGAGCTCCTCCAGATCTCGGTTGATGTTATCTAACAATCTTTGTCTTGGTCTGCCTAACGGTCTCCTGCCCTCGGGTATATACCCTGCAGAATACCTTTAGTCGCCCTTTCTTCTCCGGATCTAACGACGTGGCCAATCCATGGCAATCTTCGGGATCTGATCTCACTTGTGATGAAAGGTTGTTTAGTTGCTATTAATAAATTAATTCTTAAATTTATTCTAAGTAGATAAATTCTTCATGCTATTCTAAATATTTTGTTGCTAACTGGACTAATTAGCAACCGCTTAAGTAGGTATTGAATTTGATTTTTCTGGCGCCATTTAGGCGGGATATCTTGATTATTTAGTTTGGGATCCCAAAAAATGGTTGCTTCTATGGTTTAACACCAAATGTTTTTCGATTCGTGAACCGTATAATAGCATAACAGTGAGAATAGCGGAATTGGTGAACGTTGTCCATGGATACCGAAAGTGATCGCTTAAGTTAGCCTCGAGTCAAATCTTCAGCGTTGGATGCCTTTCTCTATTTCATTGCATGTTCGAATCACAGATCGTCTTCTCTGTGCCATAAAAATAATAGCTTCATTCATTTCATATTATGACATCCGGTTACCGTCTCATACATAATAAAAGTATTCTTTTGAACTGTACAAAAAAACATAAGTATTATTAATTTTCTTGGTTTATTTTTATAAACTCTGCCTTATAATACTAAGTACATAATACATTATTTTATCTAGCGTTACTAATTGCAATTTTCAACAGACTCTTTCATTCTTAAAAAGTTTATAAAAATATCAACTGGGTACTACTAATACGATGTTCTCACGCAGTGAATATCGTCAGGAAACCAAAATATCATCAGCCATTTGAACCGTGTGAACAAATTGACAGTAGTTAATCTGAAACGATAAAAACCAGTAAAAACGATATCGTCTCAACCTTTCAACTTTTTTCATTGATGGAATGATGCGCGCATGCGTAGATGTGCGCGGCGTCCGTATATATGGTAAAAACTTCATTACCTATAAATTTTATGTTTCACATTTCGTGACAGTAGTAGTTATCTTTGTTGTTGGTTTGCGGCGTTTGTATCCTTAATTATTAAAAGGCGCCTAATAACCTATAACATTTTCAACTAATAATAAACACTCCGCGATCTCCATCTCGACGTCCTTCACATTGAAAACAACGTCAAAATCACATCTGACAGATTAAATCTATACCGGTGGACTATGAAAACACGTTTGACGATCAAGTTTAATATTAGCTAAAACAAAGCTATAATACAAATCCAAATGCTGAGAATGCCTAATGATGGTTGGCCAAAAAGGACACTGTTCTTCCATCCGCAGGAGTTCCGTCGGCCCGGGCGTCCCTCTTTCACAATACACCGTTCCTATGACAACGATATCAGAGCGCAAGGAATGTCGTGGAAAGAGGTGACGCAATTGTCACAGAGACGCTCTGAATGGAGGAGGCTGGTTTCTGACCTGTGCTCCCGAGAGGAGCGTTGAGGGCGATGATAATACAAATCATTATTTATTTAGTAGAACTATTCTAAAATATTAGATTCTAAGAAGAGTACCTAGTTTTCTCATTATCTCAAATATAGTTGATGAAGAAAAGGGAACGCCAAACTAATCTGTGAATCCTTACACACCTCTTTCGCTTCTTCCACATTCATGATATTTCTCATACAAGTTTAATGGTACGCCTTCTCAATATTGTACCGAAAATTTCAATAGTTTATCTTAACAAAATTGTCCCATGATATGATTTTAAAACTGACTTTTTCATGACAGCTGGGAATAATTTTAGCCAGACCTAAAGTCTCAACAATCCTAATGTATGTTAATCACAAGTTTAGTGAAGCAGAACACAGACGCCCGTATAACATTGTTTTTTATGCAAGCGAAATCGTCAGGCCACTATATCGCCTCGTATGAACGTCACATTACATGAATGCAGATTATGTAGTTTTAATTTAAGTATATGAGAAAGTAACTGAACACATCATAATTAATGACAGACAACGAAAAAGATGAAAAGATTTACTTTTCATGTGTATTCGAACTTGTCTATGAGCTGAGATATTCCTACTACGTTTGTACACATTATGTATAGTAGTTTACCGGCGAATCCATGCTAAAGAATACATAGGTATTCCACTCTTTTCTGTAAATTTTCTAGTGTCCTGTAAAACGCAAGTATTTGTAAAACCTCACGTATAAGACAATTGACATAAATTATTTATAAATAAAATACTAATACCCGTGGAGCACCCGGTAAAGAATTGGTCTCCCACTCTTCTCCATAAGTTTTCGAGTGTCCTGTAAAAGGCAGGTGTTCGAAAAAATATGACATTTTACATCTTAAATTCGGCGATGAGGTTTGCCACCCATCGATTTGATTTTATATTGGCACGGAGAAGACAGCTTGCATGTTTTATATGCAGCTGGTCTGCTGGCTACCCCACTTGTGGGATATGCCGTGATGGTATAGTAGTAGTAGTAGTAGTACCTACTTATTTAGTACTTCCACTGTAAATTTAAAAAAATACAATTTGGTGAGGAATAAAAAGTATGTTCTTATTTGTTTATTTATTTTTTTGAACATCATCATTATATAACAATTTATTTATTTATTTACTGTTTACTGTACATTGATAACAAGCAAATTCACACAAAAATAGATTTAAAACAAAGACAATCATACAATCAATATACAGAGGGCGAGTTTATCGCAGAGGCGCGATTTCTTCCAACTGACTCAATTTCAACTAATCAATATAAAATTTTAAAAAAATCGGACTATGTGCAGTGGCGAGATTATCACTATAAAGTGAATTCTTCCATCTAACCACGACACATTGACATGAAACTAGTAAAAAACAAATTTACTTATAAAAAATCTTCATTATTATTATTGTATTTTTTTTAATTTAAACTATTTTAAATGACTTTTTTTTCAGGAAGTGCCACGCAATGGAACGACCTGAAATTGGCGACACAGTTCGCACCAGTCTGTCCGCAGATGTTGCCCGACATCAAAAAGGAGGCATCATTATCCGTGGGCAGATACAACTACCTCAAAAGGCTTATGCCCTTTTTACGGAATCAATCCGAAGACTGTTTATATCTCAACATTTACGTTCCATCCAGCGGTAAGTACAATAATGTCTTTATTTTTTTTTTCGATTTTGACCTTCATTGTTGAATGCATTACGTCGGCGAAACATCGGAGATACGTATCTCATCATGTGAATAACGTCAAAATCATAATATTTGCCGCTGATATTTATTGTTTATTTATTTATTTTATTTTTCACTGATATTGTTTATTTTTTTTTAACGCGGCGGCAGAATTGCCATCCACACTTCTCAGCATTATACAACCAGATAAGTCTCCATATGATCAGTCATGGTCACACAAAAACTTAACAGTCTAATGCAGGGAAAAATTCACCTATCCAGATATACAGGATATCAAAGGATTAGGCTCAAAACGCGGGATCAAAATACCAGCATTGTGCCTGAAATATCTTTGTTCAAAAACTTTTTTACAATATTACAAGTGTTTATTATAATAGATTTTTGAATTTTAATGTACAAATTAACCGGTAAATCTAATTTTTGTAAATAATTTATTAAAGATTTCGGAGTTACCCCTGTAGATGACATGACTAAAGGTATTATATAAACGGATCTAGAATGCCAAATATTTTTTATTTCTCCTGCTAGTTCTGTATATTTACGTATTTTTTCTGCGACGGTTGTTTGTATATTATGTGTATTTGGGACAGCGATATCGTCTATAAGGTACGTTATTTTATTACGTTTATCATGTAATACTAAATCGGGTCTATTATGATGTATTTGTCTATCTGTTATTATGGTTTTATCATAATAGAGCCTGTAATTTTAATTTTCTAAAACCGGTAAAATAAAATTAACAAAAATAAATAAACAGCAAATAAGGTAATATAAATAAACATAAAATAAAATAAACAAAAATAAATAAACAGCATCATTAAATATTTTTATTTAAGTTAATACAATTCAATGAACAGAGGAGGAGTTTATCGCTAAAATGCGATGTCTTCTAACTAACCCAGATGATAGTTATTGTTCCTTGGAGCAACCGGCAAACAATAATTAGTCTCGAACTCTTTTCCATAAGTTTTCGAGTGTTCTGTTAAAGCGAGGTTGACGAAGAGAACGGCTTGTATGTTTATTATATGCAGCTGATCTGTAGATTATCCTTCTTGTGGGATATGCAGTGATGGTATAGTAGTAGTAATAAGCAAACCGATTTAGGTCCACATGCAACAAAATAAATTAACGTCTGTCTTTTGTAATGTATTACGAATACATGCCTTATACAGTAGACAACTAAAAGGTACCGAAAAGAGTGGAGAAAACTTTTTAGGCAGGCACTCCAGAAAATATTTGATTCAATATATAATAGAAATAAAAAAATGTTTATTGCGAATAAAAATAAAAACATTGACAAATTGTTTTCTGCGTGTAATGTGAACACTGTTGTTGGTACGATATTGTAAAACACAGAAGAATGTTGATTTAGGAAAAACAAGAACAGAGCTACAATATTGAAAAATCTTGTAAGACAAAAGCTATTGGTAATGTGGGTGAGAAGGTGAGGGGTAAGGGAGGAGGGGTGGGAGGGGGCAAAGTTACAGGGTAAGGGGTAAATTGGATGAAATAAATAAACAAAATAAAAGCCTCAAAGCGATTGAGGAGTTGATTAACTTAGGTATTATTTATAAATAAAATTTTAATTGCTTATGTAATTAAACATAAATATTTAACCAACTTTTACAAGTTTCGTTGTAAATAATTATTCATTTTATGGATCAGGCACATGTTTATATCTATCTATACTATCACGACAAACATTATGCAAAAAAAGGTGACTAAATTAATGTCTGTATCCACTCAAAAAATATAATTCCTTTGCATACCTTTTTCTTGCTGTAGATTTGATATTTTTAGTAATATCAACCTGTTTGATCCAACTAGAACGTCCTTCTTTGACACGGCGTGAGGATAGAGTGATAGGCACACAAACAGGTTATTATCACTATGTCTTATAGCATTCGGAATAGGTGGCACAATACCTACGGCCTACTGTTGAATAAAAAATCTTAAACTATTGTATTTTGTGTTATGAATTTTTTGACACAATTGTATATCGGGGATTGGATTTTTTACATACTAGAAGTATAGATGTCAAACATATTTTGAACTACTAGATACATATTAATCATTCCAACTGATCACACTTTTTGTTTTTTTTTTAATTTCTAACTTAAGTTTCTATGTTTATTTGTTACATGAAACAAATTAATTCACGTACATAACAAATAAATATAAAAATTAATGTTAGAAGTTTTTTTAAATTTTGAACGTTTTTTAAAATGAGAGATTGTCACATAGTTAATGCCTCTAAAAATAAGTGAAGTTTTTATTTCTTCACATTTTCAGATTGTCACATTTTTAGATTTATTCCCAAAAAATAATCGAATCTAAATAAAACATAGACTTGTGTTATTTTAATGTTGAACATCACATGTGGTTGAAAAAACAAGATTTGAAAAAGGAATAGGAAACCATAGAGCATAGTGAGTAGTAGATCCATACATAGTACAAGGCGTATAATGTTTACTTTTTCATTCCTTCTAATGGAAGACCCTTTATTTTTTCTGGCGGCCAATGCCACCCTTGCACCCTGTTTCAGCCACGAACATCCAAAGGGGTGCCAAATTTTATTATATTGCATCATCGATATTTGTTATTTATTTATTCTATGGATCTCCATAACTCAAGAAATCGAAAATTTTCAATTTGATATATTTTCATTTTTAACTTATTGGTTGATTTAGTAATTTATTCATTGTGATTTCATTTGGTAAGATGTATTAGTCATTGTTAATTGTATGTTGTTTTTTTTTATACGCAGCACGCCTCGGTACAGGGCAACCTTAGCTGCTGCAACTTAATTGTAGCCATATTGATGATAAATTATCTCAACTTTTGTACTTTGTTAGGTCAATTTCTACTATAGGTTTTCCAATAGTATTCAGTTAAAAAAAAATATTGAAGATCATAGTAGTATTTGTTACTATTATCTTTCACTGTATACCGTTACAAGACATCATAGAAGTGCTCAGATGGCAATATGGGGGCGAGGGAGTGACTCTCGCCCAGTGAATGCAATAGTATGTAAATGCATAATAATGCAATAAAATTCAACTATGTGGAGGAATAGGTAAGTCATTATAGGTAAGTCATTATATTGACATTTAAATATTTGCATTGTCACATCTTCACACTACGCTCAGCAAAGACATCCACCAACATGCTGGACGAAAACAACAGAGCAAACAAGTCCTGCTTCTAAGATAGGGCTTTTGGCGTTGCAGGACCCGTCATTTGGAACCGACTCCCCGAGGACCTCCGTAAAAACCAGCCGATTACAACGTTCAGGAGCAAGCTGAAGACTTCGCTCTTTCAACATAGTTTCCCACGCCCTTGAGATGGATGCTCCATTAAACGGCGCCGAATAAATCATCCGATATAATAATAATAATAATTCAATCACATTTTTCACATCTCCAATAACACGCAGATACCTACCAAGCGAAATGATTGTGTACACTTTAATCAGTTCCCCAATTAGAATATCTACAGGTTGCTCTTGATTAGTCAAGTAAATAATAAATTATAAAGAAATTCAAAAACTTAGAAAAACACATACTATACGATATCGTCTTTTAAAACTACTTTTTCAAACCAATCAGATATTTTGATTGTAGAACTATGTTTACACAACGTAACATTGTACAAAATGTAATCCAAAGAAGTGCGAAAGGTGTCCCAACGCTTACGAATTGGCTCTAGGCTGGCTTTAGTGAGCACTTTCGGTGTCCACGGATAACGTTCACCAAATTCCACCATTCTCACTGTCACGATGTAAGGTCCACCAATCGAGAAACGCTTAATACATTTAGTTTTTCAAACCCTTCTCATGTTATCAATACTACTAACTACATACTTTTACCATCATCTTACAAGTAGGGTAGCCAGCAGATCTGCAGCTGCATGTAATAAACATACAAGCTGTCCTTTCCATGCTAACAAAATATTAAGTTATTCTGGATGGGTGGCAAACTTTATTGCTGATTTTTTTTTTTTAAAGATATATCTGGGTTTTTGTTATAAACCCAAATACAACCTTATACACCTTTCACACTAAGCTAAAAGCCTGTGCCGTGAAAGGGGAGTTTGATCGAACCACAGACCCCTTGTTCTGAAGGCCGAGACCCTACCTCCAGGCTACCGACGAACTCTGTTAACTTATAAATATACAATAATAATTTTGGATAGGTATATTATTTCTGTATATACTTATATGTTTTTGGTTAACTTGATGTAAATGTCCGACGAACTCAAGATAATTGAAAAAAACACACAATATATAGTTAACTTCCAAATGACTTTATTAACTTCGCGTACTAGTACTCTCGTCTCCATCATCAGGCGGTTAGTAAAAAAGTTTTAGTAAAAAAGCAATGATGGAGACGAGAGTCTCCGAATACTAGTACGCGAAGTTAATAAAGTCATTTGGAAGTTAACTACATATTGTGTGTTTTTTCAATTATCTTGAAATGGACTTCCAACAACTACCTTCGGTCAACAACATTAATGTTTTGAACTCAAAATGTTTAAGATGTAAAATGTCTATTTTTCGTACACCTGCCTTTCATAAGACACTCGAAAGCTTTCGATAAAAGTGGGAGACTAATAGATAATTCTCCACGGAATATTTTTTTTTTTTTTAATTTAACATAACACGTATAGACAATTCACACAGACCGAGCTAGTCCCAAATAATAAATAGATATTGTCAATCAATGCGAGCACTAATTTTATTTTTATCGATGCTTTCTTAAAGCGATTGTCTACCCTATATAAACACATAATATGTGAGTTCTTACACACAACTCACATACCTACTACAGTGCGAGTACATTATTCTTTTCCCGGCCCGGCCGTACACTTAATAAAATTACCTTACTGTACTACTTCTTATTATAACTATTATTATTATTGTAGGTACTGGCATCATTAGTTAGGTATTTATTTGTATAAGATGTTGCGGGTACCCTTAAAGGGTGTTTAAGGGTGTTTAGGGTGTATCAGATACTAAATAGTAGTAGTGGTAGTACTCAATACAAAAAGGTAACTCATAATAATTATGAATACTCTTTAATTATTATAGTTTGTCTTGTTTAATATAGATGCATATAAAAAACAGCCTAGGTCGATTCGTAAGCATCGATACACCTTTCATAATGAATTTAATGTAATTTTTTTTAATTTTTATAACTCTCCCCTAGACAGCATACATGCTGAATAATTTTTATTGGACCAAATAAATCGGTATCTCTTCTCTTCTTCGCCCTCGCCTTTATCCCATTTACTTGGGGTCGGCTCTCCTAGTCCTCATCTTCCAAGTTTTGCGGTCCCCTGCGCGCGCAACTTTGCCTCCTTCATATCCCTGGCAATTGTGGACATCCAGGTGGTCATAAATCGGTATCTATAATAAAAAAAAAACTAATAATAAGATACGATGAATATCGGCTTCTGCAGTGTTGATAATAGAGGGCAAGATTGAGGAACGTCGTGGAGAGGGAAGGAGGCAGATGTCGTGGTTGCGTACTCGTAATACAGTAGGTATACGGCAATGGACCGGAATAACACAGTTGGGAGAACTGGTCCGCACAGCGAAGCTCCAGAGTGATTGCCAACGTCGGGGGGACCTGATGCGCCACTGATAGAAGAGGAACATTGTAAGAATGCATTGCAGGCAATAAACTCGCCATTTGTACCATACAATTTTTTTTCTTATGAAATAAATATTTTTGCGCAATATTTGAGTTTATCGTAGAAGCATGATATCTTCCAACTTACCCATGATAGATACTGAGAGAGAAGGTATGTTAAACGTACAAAATTTATTTGATTTAGAAAAATCTAATAAATTTTGTTTAACATTAACATTCTAAAAAATATCTGTACAATAAATAGGTAATTTGGATTTTGTGCATTTTGAATTTGTGTTCATAATAATATATTGTATTGAAATAGTTAATTTGAGTGAAAGAAGAATAGAGTATGTGAAAGAAGAATAGAGTATGTGAAAGGAATCTTTGCTACCCTTAACATACATAAATAGGGGTTGGAATTCGCATGTTTTCTTTCATATGTAGGTACCTACATAATATTTATCTTCTGGCGATTCTACAAACTCTATGCTAACACAATATAACATAATAGACTCAAAAAACTTTAATTAATTTAGGGTGTATAAGGTGAAACAAATGAAGTTTTTATAACAAAAACAATCAAAGGAAAATTAATATTTTTCTTAAAGTTTTCAAATGTGTTGTAAAAGGCAGTTGTTTGAAAAATTTCACACAAATTACACCAGTGAATAGGTTTTCTTCGAAACTTCAAATAATCTTCAAAACTTTAAATTTATTTTTATTTTACCTAGAAAAAGTAATTATGACAGGGGTTGGGAGGGAGGGAATGAGGGGAAGGGGCAGAGCGCCAATTAGATGTAGCGACCAAATTAAGGAGGCCACACAGAGCTCACTTCACGGGGCCTTACACATGGCGGAGGATCGCTCAACATGGAGACAGATGGTTTACAGAACGAAGCATGATGGTCACGATCCTCAGGATTGAGGGACCGACAGAGATGATGATGATGATGAATTAAAAAAAATACAAATTAAACCAATAGATATCCTGTACCTAAATAGATGTAGGTACACAAAACATCTTCCTTTTTCCAGAAATGTATACGTCAGCGTAATTTTGCATTTCGTTGTTAAATTTCAAGATTTGTTCCATCGTACATCTATTGATTTGTTCCACATCAAATTATAATATAATTATTGCACAATCAATTTACGCACATAATCCATTTAATTAATAATTTTACACACATGTACAATTATTATTTTAATTGTACATGTGTGTAAAATTATTTATTATTCAAAAATTACCCTGTACAAAACTATAATAAGGACAGTAGTGACTTATGAGTGTGAAGCGTGGACAATGACAGCAAAGTCCGCAGAAGAGCTGGACAGATTTGAGAGGAGAGTGCTAAGGAAAATCCTGGGACCCGTGAATGATGGCGAAACCTGGAGAATAAGATTCAACGATGAGCTATATAACATCTACAATGCTCCCAGACTTTCTGTACATGCAAAATTTAACAGGCTAAGATGGGCCGGACATGTGCAGAGAATGCCGTCTTTACGGGTACCAAAAAGGATCCTTGAGGAACATCCGGGTGGGAAAAGAAGAGTTGGCAGACCTAGGCTGAGCTGGGAGGATGAGGTGAGAAAAGACGCAAACCAACTCCTACAAGTCAAAAATTGGAAAACCGCAGCGGCAGACAGGAGGAGTTGGAGGCGAGGGCTGATGAAGGCCAAAGCTCGATATGAGCTGTAGGGCCATCGAAGAAGAAGAAGAAGTACAATTATTATTTAATATTATAATAGGTAGGCACCTATATGAAATGTCTATGGTTTAAAGCACAAAAGACCCATGTCCACTCTTTGGATAAATGAGACTATATAATATCGACTGTACAGAGGCCTGAGTCAACAACACACTTTCTTCTCACGTTCCCGCTCCGTTAGCGTTCGGGTGCAGACGATGTTGCAAGCAAGTGTCAATTTCGTTGCTAAGATACACAATAGTTACGAAAATTAACACTTTGGCGCACCATCGTCTGCACCCGAACGCTAGCGGAGCGGGAACGTGAGACGAAAGTGTGTTGTTGACTCAGGCCTCAGTTCTATAACTCAACAAGTAGAAATATTTTATATTCGAGAAATTGTATTTTTTTTTGTTTTGGTATAATTATTTATATTTTGATTTAAAAACACAACATAAAGTGAAATATACTATGTATAATATAATATTCGCACTGTTAGAGGAATACGCTGTCTTAAGTCCATTTGATAGTTAAACAAACGAAAAATGTAAACAATGTAGGTACGGTGACGAATAAAATAAATAAATAGATATTTATTTGTGGAACTGAAAATAGGTAGGTTCATTTTTTTTCATAAACTACTACTACTACTATACAATCACGGCATATCCCACAAGTGGGGTAGCCAGCAGACCAGCTGCATATAAAACATGCAAGCTGTCTTCTCCGTGCCAATATAAAATTAAGACATTCAGGATGGGTGGCAAACCTCATCGCTAAATTTAAAATGTAAAATATATAAATAGAACCTTGTATTTTTAACACTTATTTGTGTGTGGAATTGATAGAGTGGAGTTAAATATTTTTTTTCGAAATTATCGACTTTTTGTGAACTGGTTGCAATGTATCAATGTCCTGAGTACATCCACTACCTTAATGCAGAACTAGCCTATGTTAAAATTTTGTTCAAACTGAATTAATTATTAAGAAATAAGAAATGATAATAATAGATACGAGATAATTTAATAACTGAGAGTTATAAGATTCTTAAATAATAATGCATGTCAAAATTTAATTTAGATGTTATTTTTATTACAAAAACTAAATTGCTCCTTTGAAAAATCTCCCTAAAACATGTCACAAAAGATATTTGAGAATGTATTTAAATCGACATTTTAATTTTTAAAAACCACATGTACATCAAGGAGATCTTCTTCCTGGCACTGTCCCAACTTATTGTCACTGAAGGCTGTTGGGGTCGGCTCTTCTCGTTCTGAGGTTATACACTCTCCTGTTTATTATATCATTTTCATCCAGGCCATTTCTCCCCAGGATTCTATTGCATAGTGTCATCCAAGTATTCTTTGGTCTCCCTCTTGATAGATGTCGAGGGAGATTTATTGATGATTTATTTATTGATTTATTGATCAAGGAGATCTTCTGAATTAATAAAAAATAGCTAAATAATTGAGAATCTCAAACTTTGAAAACCAGTTTTCTTAAAACTGTCATGTTATTGTGGACATGTTTTTTTTTTGTGTTTTAAACCGTCGATGTCTGAACATAAATTATTAATAGTTCAAAACTTTCTATCTGCATAATTTAGTACTATGTACATTATATTTTGTGGTGGTGATATTATTGATTAATTATTCGCAACGCCTTACTCGCATAACGTTCTATCTCAGCGACACAATTAAGATTTAGTATCTTACGTACGTACTTAGCTCCAAAATTCAATTTCGTAATTATTTTATGTAGGTAGGTACATATTATTATCATCTGCTAAGGGTGGGCATTGTTATCAATTGATGCGCAATTTTGTATATTATTGTTCTTACAATTTGAATAGAATATAAATCCTTCACTCGTGTGTGACGATGTGTGTCTATTAGAAAATTTGTTAGATTGAAATTTTATGTAGGTTTATCATGAAGTCGTCTCATCGTGATAGTCACAAATTTAAATTAGAATCTTGTATAAACGCGACGATACACATTCATACACAATGCATCAAACACAAATAGCTACATGTAACACTCAGCCCCAGGACAATTATTTTGATAAGGCATTTTTCATTTTGCCTTGGCCGGGAATCGAGCCCAATTCGAACCTGCAAGAGCAATACCTCTGTGCTACAGCAGTCTTCTATGTAATAAGCATACCATTCGTCTTCTCTTTGCCAGTAAAATCTAAGACATTAGTGATGGGTTGGCCATTGCAAATGACTCAACTAAATTGAGACATTTGAAATGGATGACATACCTTTTCAACAGTAGGTAGGTAAATAGTTGAATGAAGTGTTGGGTCAATTGTTGGTAAATATATCTTCTATGAAATATTATTTAGGAGGAGCGCTCTAAAAGTTACGTGATAAAATATTCACAACAAAATACTTAATTGTAAATAAGGAACAAAGTTAATAATAATAATATGAAATGACTTCAGTCAACATTTCACAGTGACTAAATACTGCATAATAATAATAATAATATTTACATCAGAGACACATTGTGTATAAAACTTATAACTACAATGTCATTATTTGTAAGGGTGAGGGCGGTGTGTATTTGCATTTTAATGTTCAGACTGTTTAGTTTTACCGCTGAAAGTGTATCGAAACGTTGAATGTATTAATTGAATGATTTTATCAATATGTTGATAAAATCATCGAAACAAACCTTCGTCTAAATCATCGAAAGAAAATAAATGTGGGATAAACACAATTGGTTTGAGTTTTACTTAAATAAAATATTAAGCTTTTAGCTTAGTGTGAAAGGTGTATAAGGTTGTATTTGGGTTTATAACAAACCCAGATATATCTTTTTTTTAAAAATAAAAATAAAAAGTAGTGACTAGGTTTCGACTTAAAAATTCATTGTCAATTTTTTTCCATAAATAAACATGGGGTTTTACTAAATAGACGTCGACTCAATAAATAAAAAATAAAACCTTCGAGATGTTAATTTAATTCATGTTCGATCCCCTCGACCTAAGAGATAAATAATTGAAAGAAATATCTTTTACCCTGTGCAGCACCAATCAGTTTAATTACACTTTTCATATGTGGCCAATGTGGCGCAGAGGTTGCCTTGCGTGTCTGGGTGTTACATGTACATATATGTGTTCAGTGTATTGTATATATGTGTATAGTCGTGTTAGTACCCATAATACAAGATTCATATCTTAGTTTGGGACTAGCTCGGTCTGTGTGAATTGTCTATTCATGTTATGTTAATGATCAGTGACCATCTGAAGGGTGCCATGACTTTTCTTAAAAAGCAATGTTGCAGAGGGTTTGTTCTGTCTCAAACCCTATCCTATACCCTCACGCCGTGTCCCAAGTGGGGTAGGCAGAGAGAACGGAACGCCAAACAGATCTATCTTTACACACTTCCTTCGCTTCCTCCACATTCATACAGTTCCTCATACACCCGCTGGTAATTTAAACTCCTCTCTGCTAATTCGGAAGTTTGTGCCCTGTTGGTTTCTACAAGTTTGTTGACAGCGGTGGAAGATGATCGCAATGGTCGCCTAAGAGTTTCGTCGACGGGACAGAGCTCAGCGAGGTATGTATAGAAGTGCTGTGCCGTTCAATGCCTTGTGGACCGTATGTTTGTGTATCGTCGTGTTAGTAGTACCTACCCATAATATGAGTTTCATGTCTATTGCCAGAGCAAAAAAAGTCAAATTTAACCCGTCTACTGACTTAAATAATCAACTTTTCGAAAACATTTAAAAATCCAAACAAAAGTTTTACTCAGTTCAATAAACATTATATTTATGTACAGTAAATTATTCTAATCGACATCTCATTCCTCAAAACGATTACAATGTAAGTCTGAATACTAAAATACTTATTTGAAGTAGGTACATACGTCTAAACTTAAATGATATTAAAAGTAATGTGTTCAAATATACAACAGTAAAAGTAGAAACAGTTGTTTCAGTACATACTGTATTATAATCATAATATGTAAGCAGAGGCGGCTGATGGGTAGGACTTGTGGAGGAAGTGCGACGGAATTAAAGTAAAAACACCTTCACATATGTAGCTCGGGACACAACATATTAAATATACGCCCGTAAAGGGGCACAACATTGTTCATGTTATCTGTGTTTATTGCATTTTTAAGATGTATATTCTGGTCCTGTTGGCATATGCCAGATGGAATAAATAAATAAATATAGAATATTACTTTTAGATTTTCAACTAATGAGGCTAATCAAGATTCACCGCATTGTTCAGGGTAAAGCATATTTTACGTATTTATCATTTGCTTTATTGGAGTGGCATTTTTTTCACTTTTTTATTTCAATAATAATATAAAACTCAATTAGCAAACGAGTGGATGGTCTTGAGAAGAAAAGATTGCAATAAAGAGTTCCCTTAACCAAGCCAAAACTCCTTAAGGAAATGCACATTATTGCACATTATGTATGTGTATCATATACAACATACCTACCTAGTTAATACCTATTCAAATAGGTTGACTATCAGTGAGTGTGATCAATTGGAATGATTAATCTAGAGTGGTTCAAAATATGTTTCAGATTAGAATTAATAAAAATTCAACTATGTACGATGTACCTACTATTAATTTATTTCATTCTTCACTGTATTTTGGTAACATTGCTTCAAATCAATACAAAGTATCAATTCAGTGTACACATGGCGTGTTTATCGCTAGAATGCAACGTCTTGCCAACTAACCCAACTACTACAAAAATCTGCGTGATGAAATTTTCACAAAAAACGTTAAAGGACGATGAACGAAGAATAAATAGGTAGGAAAAGGGACTAGGAAACACATGACAAATTTTGAGTGATTAAGTGGTCCGCCGAATAGTGGGGAGTTAGGTACCTTATTCTATTTTTTTTTTTCGTTTTTATGACGTTGTAAAAACAAGCGTTGCAAAAGCAAGCGATGATAAAATTTTGTTTATTATATACCCCACTTGCAGTAAATATCATGGTGACATGGATTATAAAGGGTATGCGTTGTACCAAGGCTCTTAAGGTAGAACCGCCACTACTTATATGTAGATAGATATGTAAGTAGGTAGGAAACAATATCTCATGTCGTTACACAAACAGTACTGCAATATTCTAATCTGAAGCTAACTTCACAATGCACTTGCACTTATGATGTTGCATAGTTTGTGAGCAGTCATGCAGAAAAAGCTTAACCAGTAAAACAATAATTGTTTTCAATGTGGTACATTCACAAACGTCAAAATAAAGAGAACAATCATTGTATTTGATTTACAAAAGTCATTCATGAACAGATTTTACCATTGCTACAATTTAATAAAAAAATGTACGTTCTATGTTGTACATTTAATTTTATTTATTTTTTTATTTTTATTTTACAGATATTTACGGCCAAAGCCTTTTACATGTTAAACCTCTAAATACATACGCTACATGTACACAAAGGTATGACCTTTTTCAAAAAGACACAAAACATTTAGACTTATGAAAAACGAGAGTTTAACAAACATTGTAACATTAATCAGAGCCCGTAGACAAACCAAACTTAGCGATTGACTACTGAAAATTTTGTAAAGATATTAAAAAATGAAATCAAATTGGTATAAAAAAATGACGATTATTAGTTTAAAGTCAGCGAGTCATTTTTAGAAAAAAAATCTTTTTTTTTATCTTTTTATATTTATTCATTTATTCTTCACTGTACAGTGTACATTGATCAAAATACTATTAATTTATAGAGAAATGCATTCAAATTCAATACAACCAATGAACAGAGTTCAAATTTTAGCCTTGGATTTATCAACCAAAAGTTCCAAAGTCTGCAATCAGGCTTTTGATCATCTCAATTAATATATATTTTATTTTTATTTTTATTTTTATTTTTATCTGGTAATAATCCTCGATTCCTCAATCATAACATTTAATTTTTTGCCACGTAAAAATCATATAGGTAATAATAATAGTAATATTCAAAAAATACAAAAATACACATAATATACAAACAACCGTCGCAGAAAAAATAAGTAAATATACAGAACTAGCAGGAGAAATAAAAAATATTTGGCATTCTAGATCCGTTTATATAATACCTTTAGTCATGTCAGCTACAGGGGTAACTCCGAAATCTTTAATAAATAATTTTCAAAAATAAGATTTAAAATTCAAAAATCTATTATAATAAACACTTGTAATATTGTAAAAAAGTTTTTGAACACAGATATTTCAGACACAATGCTGGTATTTCAATCCCGCGTTTTGAGCCTAATCCTTTGATATCCTGTATATCTGGATAGGTGAATTTTTCCCGGCATTAGACTGTTAAGTTTTTGTGTGACCATGACTGATCATATGGAGACTTATCTGGTTGTATAATGCTGAGAAGTGTGGATGGCAATTCTGCCGCCGCGTAATAAAAAAATTAACAAAAAAACATCGTATCATAATATCAGAACACATAATTTAGTGCAATGGGCGAGATTATCGCTGAAGCACGATATCTTCCAACAAACCCATATATGTACATCATTCAGTTTATCCATATTTTTTTGTAATCTCATCTCAGTAAAAAAGAGATGAAGGTTCTTGACAAATAATAATTGAATTAAAATTTGATGGTCAACAGAAGCCATAACAAGACAATAATTATTATTCTTGCTGAAAGAAAATTTCAGAGGTTTCATTTCATTACGATCCTAAGGGATGAAAAAATATAAATCAAGTTATTACTTAGGTACTTTTCTTCTTGAAAAATACTTTGCGAATTGAAATCTATTGTAAGAAAGCATATTATTTAGATTAAAATCGCATTTCTAAGAGTTGATTTAAAGAATTCCTTTCAAATGGGGTAGCCAGCGAACTAAGTTCGCGTAATAGACATACAAGCCGTTTCCTTCGCTATTTTATTATTCTTGCACATCATCATTCATAAAACAAATTAAATAAAGTAGTATACACAAGAAAAAATGTGATGATATTTAAATCACTTTATATTTATTTCTTCCATCTAACGACGATGAGGTAGGATACATTTAGGATGAGAAGCATTCCTCGCCACTGATGAATCGAAGATCTAAAATTTCTTAGTACTTGATTATTAACGAATAATTGCTTTTAACAGGAGTCTCGAAAACTTACGGAAAAATGTAGAATGCTCATTCCATATTGATGACTCCGAGAAGTGATGAAAAATAAAAAATAAAATCTTTTTAACGAATAGCTTAGTATCCCTGTTCCGTGGAGAAACCGGTAAAGAATTTATCTCTCACTCTTCTGTTAATTTTGAGGTGTTTTGTAAGAGGCGGGTGTTCGAAAAAAATAAGACATTTTAGATTTTGATTCCTCGATGAGGTCTGCCACCCATCCTGAATGTCTTGATTTTATACTAGCACGGAGAGGACAGCTTGAATGTTTATTATATGCAGCTGCTCTGCTGGCTACCCCACTCGTGGGATATCCCGTTAGTAATTGTAATCCTTATGACAGAAAGGTATGTTCACACAAGGTATGGTCGATAAAATCGCAACTGTGCTGTTCAGACTGTGGTCCGTAACATAAAGATAGACTTATGAAAAAGAATGCTTTTCCTATGGATAAGATCGTTCAATTGTATATTTATTAAGTTCTGTATATGTGTGTGTCATCACTCATCTCCGGTGTGAGATTTTCCACCAAGTGTCCGTTAAGGGATTATTATAATTTTCAAGGGGGTTTTGCAGAGGGAAACCCATAAGGTCAACCTCAAGCCCAGTCTTTGAAAAAAACTTTTCCTTTAGACTGACTGGACGAGATGAGAACTGATGTTATTGAAACATTCATGAGTAGTGTTGTGGAATTCTCTAGAAATAATTTTTTGAGATATTTACCGAGAAATTTCTCGAAGTAGAGAATTTTCGGAGATTTTTTTTATTTTTTATTTAACAGTATAATAATAATACATACATACTTTATTCAATCAATCAATTACAATGTACAAAAGTTGAGACAATTTATCACCAATATGGCTACAATTAATTATGGAAACAAAAAATGTTAGGTACCTATTTAGAAAAAAGTGCTAATAACTGATGAAAAATCTTTATGTTTGACACCCCACATGCCCATATTTAAGTAAAAAAAAAATGCAGTTTAAAATCCCATACGTGGAAAAAGTGTTAATAACTTCTGATTTGGGCCTAAATCAGCCCCACAAATTTTTGGATCAATCAGGTTAGCTGCGAGGTGTACTGGGCGCAAGCTCATAATACCACTTAGAAGAATTATGGAGAGAAATTTCTCTTCCATCAGAGGAGAAATTTTCGGAGATATTTCTCGTTCTCGAGAAATTTCTTTGGAGAATTTTCTCTTCTCACATCACTATTCATGAGTAAATGGTGGGAGCCCCACGTGAAAAATTACTACAAAAACAGCACGATCACAGAAGGTAATTTATTTTGTCATAAATTCAATTTTCTTCCCATATCTCTACACCACTACAACTTATATACAAAAATAATATTATTATGATATTCCTACATTATATTATTTATTTGTTTGTATGTATGTTATATTTGTGTAGTATATATCGCTCTTCATCTTCTTCTTGAACCATACTAGCAGCACTTGTACAACTACCACAACATTGTAATGTGCTTTTGTAATAAACCCGTCAGGTGTGACATTTGTGAAATTAAAAAAACATAACACTGCAGATTTGAACCGCATAAACAGAAAAAGTATAGTCCGAGTACATTGAAGGACCAACTGATCACCTGGGTAGTGCAGAATCTTTTTTTCAGTAACATTAAGGGTTTCCTTCCACTTTTTCCTGGATGTTTTAAGGGCTGAGTTCCTGTATCATCCAGACTCAACGAACGATTTTTGTTTTCAAAGGAAGGGCTCAGCGTTTAACTCAAGGGCTCCCTCTACCAAAATCCTTCCCAAAATTACAAAACCCTTAATTTCCCTATTCGCAAGACACTATGCATTATAAGAATATTCTTATAAGCTATGTTCATTAAGCTACGTATTAGGCATGTACAAAATAAGCAAGAGTTCTGCGGCTCAGTCACAGTGAAGAAGTCTGAGGACTTCTATTTGTCCGATTCTAATGTCTACGCTAGCGAATCTGTTCACACGAGAGCTGCCGTATGAGTGGGCAGCCTGATGGACTGGCCGGCCAAAGCCACCACGATTGGACTCTTGAGTATGTTTGTACATTCCTTCGATGTCCGTCCATGAAAGAAATAGAATAGGTCACATTTTTGTAAAAGATAGGTGTTCCATAAGAAAAGACATTTTTAATCTTAAATTCAGTGTTTAAATTTGCCATCTACTCTGATTGTCTTAAGTTAATGTATATAAAACGAAAATATTGATAAAGAAATAATGACTATTGTGACTCACATAAAGGGTTGCACCCTTCTTCACCCATGAATGTTCCATGAATGTTACATAAATGTCAGTTTCTATGTCATCCATACTCTTCAAGCAAATTCTTTCTAAGGAAGGGCTCAAGGTTTGCCTGAAGGACTCCTCCTGACAAAATCAATACAACCGTTAATGTCCACTGGCTCTAAATTTTACAATATGACTAAAAATTAGCTTACAGTTACGTATTATCTACGTACTAGTTGTTTGCTTAGACTAATACAAAGGATGAAGACTAGATATTTGGAAATTTTAAAAATAAAGACATTTTTCTTAGCCTTCGAGTTTCTACAAACAAATTAATATTTCAAGACGTAGATCTTGTTCACTCGGTATCTGAAATAATCAAAAAATAAAAATGTTAGGTCAATGTACAGGCAAAAATGATAAAGGTTAAAATATAAATGTCCAAGCATAGATTATACATATGTGTTTTAGTTTTGGACCGGTTGCCCTAAGCAGTTGTTCTAAAAATCACCTCCCTTTATATGAGAAAAGGTCATCACAAACAGAGCATTGTACCTAAAATAAGTATGCATTTATGTCCCTTGTTAATTAAAAAATGAAGCACTTATTGAGCGGAAGATATTGTTTATGAGAGCGAAAGCTCTTATAAGCCGGCTCACACACAATTAATAAAGTCAATGTGGGTGGGTCAAGTACTAAAAAACTTAAACTTCCACCACGTTGCCGATAATATAAATTATAATATGTTTCTCATATTTGTTTGATATACCTATATCAGAACAAAGCGTATGTTCCCTATTTATACTTAACTACAATAAAAAATACCACTACTAGTGCAATTCAAGGTTACACTACAGTTTCGTCAAAAATATCAACATTCAAGCATTACGAATTGACACATCACACTTTTGACAAGTCACATATGGCGTTCGTATATATCGGGAGTAGATACAATATCGCACATACATATTATATTTATATGAGGATGAGTATGAATGAATGAAAAAAGAAGAGTCTCAACCAAGTCTTCACCATGATTTCCCAAAGGAGTTCCATAACTTTGAGTCTCATATTTGTACCAACATGCAGTACCTATGTTGTAATAGTTTTGTTACCACTTCACATAGGTACTACTGTAGTACAATAATAATAATGTGTACTTACCGTTGTCATAGCTTTTACTCCACTCTCACCTATAGAGCTTTTGCAGAAACATATCCTTTTTATAAAATTGCATAGTACCTATCATGTTTCTTTCAACTTTTTGTCAACTAGGTTTACAGATTGCTTATATATTTTGTTTTTATCATCATGACAAAAATATCGTACTCTCCCGATTCTGCGAATGCGGATTGGATGAGGAGACGATTGATCATGTATTTTTTGTCTACCTTATTCGTAATGCTGAAAAAATTAAGATCAAGTACCTTATGTACCTCTTCCAATTAACACTGCGTTCGGATGGACATCTATCTATGGGTTTATGAAACATTGAAAAGGGAATTCATAATTATTTGATTAGGTAGATACAAAATTATTCTTACCGTCAATATTACTTAATATGTTATTTTCTTCACTTTCACATTCTTTAAAGGTTGGTGCACTCTGATATCTTAGTGCCAACACTTATGTATGCAAGTGAGACGTGGACATGGTTAAAGAAGGATGAAAGTGGCATAAATGCAGTGGAAATGAGATCGTTGAGAAGGATGAGTGGTAAAAGTCTGAGAGATCGTGTGCGTAACAGTGATATACGAAAGGAATGTGGAATGAAAGTTGGTGTAATAACAAGGATGAATGTAAATAAGTTAAGATGGTTTGGGCACGTGGAAAGAATGAATGAGGACAGAATGACTAAGAAGATATATTATTTGGCTGAGAGGAATGGTGCTCGGAGACGTGGACGTCCGAGGATTAAATGGCAAGATCATTTAAAACAAATCCTACAGGACGGTCACGTGTTGAGCACATTGAACAGGAGAGCATGCATGAGGAAATGTATGACAGTGACGGAAGCGAAAGATGTATACAAGGATAGAAAGAAGTGGCACTCGATCCTTTCTGCCTACCCCGCGAGGGAAGCGGCGTGATGGTATGTATGTATGTATTAATTTTCTTCACGGTGAGGACGTACTGCATGTCAATTCTACTGATTAATCTCGTTGTGAGAAATGCAATGATGGTGAAGGAAGATACATACAGAATACAATACAATATTATTCATTCGCCCATTAATGTTTCTCTCGGAAATATAAAATAGCATAACATACATAGACAATTCACACAGATCGAGCTAGTCCCAAACTCAGATAAATCCTGTATTATGGGTACTAACGCGACGATACACACATATACATGTAACACCCAGACCCAGGACAATTTGAAAAAGGTCATTCATCACTTTGCCCTGGCCGGGAATCGAACCCGGCACCTCGTGACTCAAAGGCAAGAGCGTTACCTCCGCGCCACACTGCCCGACTATATATTTTTTGAATACAAACATATTTTTCAGTTCAGAGTAATTTTATGCTGAAAAAATTATTTATTCGATTCAACAATGAGATATACTGGTTATTCTGAATGCCTAATTTATTTTACATGAAAAAACTTTCAGCATTTTAAAGATTTTCAAAAATCTATACGTTTTCATTTTCTGAAAAAAATACTTATACAAGTCGAAACCAGTTCATTATATTTTTAAAAATAATAAAACTTAAGCCATTTGTATTTCTTTTCATAAAATAATATAGGTACATAGAGTTTTACAAAAAAAAAATACTTTTCAATCAATGTATACATTTCATGAATTTTTAATTTACGAGTAGGTATACTCTTTGGGCAGTTTCCCAATATTAAACCAAATATGAAATATCAAAAAAATAATTAGTCTAGTGGGGCAATATATTATTCCAAAATGTTCATCTTTATGTTTGTTTGTATTTTAGTAGGTACCTACTGTTTTGGAATGCTTAAATAAATTTTAAAAAACGTACGTTTTATATTTTTCAGTCAATAAACTGAATAATGTTTTATCTCTTTAAACATTCCCAGAAGACATTGCCAAAAGGCAATAAGTGCCTAACTTACAAAACAACTTTTGACGTAAATAATAAATAAACAAAACAGAAAAATCATTAATCAATACGCCACATAAAACTTACAAAATAATATTTCTCCGGATAAATAATAATAATAATATTACATAGCTACTACCTTTGCAACTTGGCAAAACGTGTAAATATTTACAATCTAGTGTTAGCATGAAAACATTTGTAATGAATATTACATGAGATAGAGAGCAGCACAGATCAAAGAGTGTTTGGCCAGGATTTTACACATAAATCTTCACACTTCTGCTTGAGTATTACATATATTGTATGCTATGTATTTTGTATTTCTCCATATTCAACTTAAGATGGAGGTAAATACGTCCGGTTGCTATTCATAATATCCGGTTTTGTTTTAATATCAGACAAAATAACGGATAATATCTACGTAATTCAATATCTAACCGAATGGATTATAATATTAACAATAACTAGACAACTTATTTATGATGCGCCGTTTTGTGGAAAAACCACCGCAAGGGCCCATTCAAGAATCATAACACCTCCTGAACAATAGGGTTTTTTACCTCGACTTGAACACTTCCACAATCTCCAGAGTTCGCAAATCATAGGGAATTTTGTTCTACAGCAATGGACCAACCACACAGAAGGCACGGTCAACATAGTTGACCAGACCCCCCCTATGCGGTACCAAAAGTCTATTGACAGAGTCTGTGTTTGCAGACCTTAGTGATTTTTGCCTGTCCGTTGCCTCCTCAGAAATGCAGAACTCCGAGATGTACACTGATGCCATGCCATGTAGTGCCTTCAACACAGTCAATATGATTTTAATCTCTACTCTTTCTCTGACTTATTATCTATTATCGATATATTATGTGAGAGAAATGCAAATTATTGGATTTATCGGTAAATTAAGATATTATTTTGATATGTTAGATAAGTAAGACACATTTTGTAAAATTCATTATGAGCATCCATTACAAATGTATTATATTATATGTAATAATAATCTGGGTTTGACATGAGCCCAAGTACATCTCAAACCCCCCTACAGTAAGCAATATTATGCTTGGATCATGAAGACGAAGCAGGTAAGCTAATAGTCGAGGCTGAATTCGAACTTGAGAATTTCGCTCGTTCACTTACCATAATATGAAAACTCCTCTTGTTCACTGAGTAGCTCACTATAAATTAAGTAATCACGTCAAAATGACAGTATCCGAATTTTTCTTCCTTTTCGCTTTTCCAATTTATTTGGGGTCGGTTCTCATATTCCTCATCCTCCAACAAGTTCTCCGGTCCCCTTGCATTACCGAATGAAGCTCTGCCTCTCTCAGGTTCCAGGCAATTGTAGACATTCAGGTGGTCATTAGTCTCCTTGGTCTTCTGGGTCCTACTTCTATGTCCATTGTCTTTTTTTATCATAATATTATCCTATGGTAGTCTCAAAATCTGTCCAAACCATCAAAATCTTTTTTAAATTAAAAATGACAGTATCCGAATATTCGGTTAAATTGAGCCATTATCCGTATCATTGATCATCCGTTTACTGTTTATCTAACCTCAATACATTCGTCTGCTGTGATACTACTGCTATAAGGATTCTTCTTCTTCTTCCTTTACATATAATATAATATTATGTTCTAGATATTCTATCTTCCGATTTCTGACCAATCCACAGGGAATCATTGTTTCTAGGTACGTGTTAGTTTGTGAAATAGAAGAAAATGTTGTGATGCAATTATAGCTTGGCAGATGAAATTGAATAAAAAAAAATCCTAATAGATAGATAATCAATAAACTTCAAAATTGAATATCATAAGCAACAAGTGGGGTAGCATATCCTACAAGTGGGGTGCCAGCATACCAGCTGCACGTTATAAACATGTGAGCTGTCCTCTCTGTGCCAAGAAGAACATAAGACATTTAGGATGGTTAGAAAATGTAATCTTTGAATAATTTAAGAAGTACATAAAATGTTTTTAATAAATTAAATGTTTTTGTGTTATTACTTTGGAAATTCATTATAATTAAAATGAATTTAAAATCACTGTATAATTTCCAAATTAAATTTAATTTGGAAATTATACAGTGTTTTTAAATTCATTTTAATTAAAATGTTTTTATTTTTCAAATAGGTAGGTACCTGCTTCTTACAGGATGAATTTATACATTTATTAATATTATGTTATTTAGGTTTCATAAAATATTCATTTTTTTATTATTATTTTGTTGGATTTTGTAAACTATATTGTTTATTCTCAATTGATTAAGTTATAGGTTTCTTAGTTGTTTGTTGTTTTACTTTTTTCTGTGCACAAAACAAAGTGAATTTGTGGACATGTGACATTTGGTTTTTATTAAATATTTCAATAATGATATTAAGATTGTTGGGCAAAATCACACTCTGTTGGGTGGAACGCCCACAAAAAAAATAAAAAATAATTAAGATTGTTGGTAATATTTAGTCAGGACATAGATGGCGTTGCAACCGATCTTGTACAAACCATCGATATTATATTATTTCGAAGGTAAAATTAGCCAATTTACATCTGTATTCTTGTACCTAATGCTGGTCTAAAGATATTGCACTAATTACAGCATCAATTTACTCTGTACCACAACTGTTTAAGTAAACACTACTCTTGTATTAGGCTATACCAGTCGAGTTAGAAATATTATATTAAGATAACATTTGCATTGTGTAAAAGATCAATCATTTGAAAAGTCTTGAAATAACTATTTGCGTACGTTAAATAATATTCTTGGAAACCAAAAATTATGATTATGTTTCAAAGAGAATTATTTTTTTATTCATAAACATCTTCACAACATGATATCTCCACAAATTTTGTGTTATTTGGAAGAGATCGCACATTATTGTTCGCTATAAACTCGCCCTCTTATGTATACTAGAAAAATACATTGCCATTTTAAATAAAATCAATAACATACTGGCCTGGAGGTAAAGTCTCGTCCTCATACACAAGAGCTGTACGGTTCGATCCCAGGTGTCAGCAACCTCCCCATTCATAACACAAACTTTAAGCTTATTGTGAAATGCGTGATTTATTCTATTTGCTCCTTGATGGGTGAAATTTTGCCTTATGTGCTTTATGCCGACTCTGCCTACTGCCTACTTACTTCTATTAACTTTCGCTGTCCTGTGATGTACACTACGTTGACATTGCCCCTTATTGTGTAAATATCTTCGTAAATACGCTAATCCCATTTATGATATTTTAGCTAATCCTCCGTCATATATTTGTTAAATGAATAAAAGAATCGCGAAATAAAAATATTTATTGGTTGCGACACAATAAAATATTTTGTACTTGAATCCGGCGAAAATTTGTCGAATGCATATTTGTATATATGGCGCGAAAATGTGTATAACATACTTTAATAAACATGATGAATAATCCTGGCGCTATGATCGACTCAAACTGTATTTTGAATATGAAAAAAAAATGAAAAATATTCCATTATTATGACTAAAAAAACAAATAATTCAATAATGTATACTGAGTGTACATCACCGGAGCGCGTGGATTTTTTTAGCGTAGTAAGGGAAAGGTTAATCACTTTTCTTCTGTTTCGATTCCACTTATTTCTAACTATGTATATTTTGTTTTGCTGAATTGTCTGCCACACATCTTCATTGTTTTATTGTATTATTTTTTATTATATTATTGATTTGTTGATTTAGTTATTTATTATAATATTATATTATTTTGAATTTATTATTTTACATGTTAATTTTATAACTTATCGTAAATTTATATTGTACTTTGATTTTATTATTTGTTTAGCTAGTTTTTCTTTATTTTAAATATTATTGTTTAGATTCGTTATTTAATTTCTTGATTTTGTTTTAATTCATTGTTGTATTACATTATTTTTAATCTTCTTGATTGATTTGTTGATTTTATAACTAATTAATATAATTAATTTTGTAATTAGAATAATGAATACTTTTAATTCTTCTTAATTGATTTGTTGAATTTATTATTTATTATTGTATTTTACTTTTTTTAATTATTTGAATTGATTTTTAACTTTATCATCTGTTATTGTATTATGTTGTTTCTTACTTTATTGTTTGATTTGTTGGTTGTTTTTTATTTTATTTGGGTTTGCCACCCATCCTGTCTTGATTTTATATTGGCACGAAGAGGACAGTTTGCATGTTTCTTACATGTAGCTGATCTGCTGGCTACCCCACTTGTGGGATATGCCGTGATGGTATAGTAGTAGTAGTTTTTATTTTATTGTTTTTTGATTATTCTATTAGGTTGTACCTACTGTTGTAAAGTATTTCCTTGATTTAGTTGCATCGAATTTTATACTGTGGTAATACAGGGGGACTCTTGTGGTCTATATCGTGTGTAATATTGATTTTTGTAATGTTTACTGTGCTGACTGTTTGTCCCTTGAAAGATGTTAATAAATAAATAAATAAATTTGTTTTTATAACAAAACCCAGATACATTAAAATATAGGTAAGTACATATTCATAACTATATATTATATTCTATTCTAAGACCCCAATAATATATTTCTGTACTTTTCATATACCTTTGAGCTAAATTATGAGCTATTTTAATATATTTATAACAATGACAATGACTTTAATATATTTATAACAATGAATATATTTTACTTTAATTTATTTACTATTTTAATATATTTATAACAATGACAATGACAATGACTTCCTCCTGAGGCTGTGCGGCAGAGGGCACCTGTGCAGGCGGCGAAGGGGAGGGAGTGTGCACATCCCCCCCACCACTACGCCGCCGCACTACTCCACACGATGTAGACTTCACGATTATCTCGTCCGTTGGACAATCAAAATTTTTATATTCGATAATTATTTCATCAGCTGAGACATCTTCGACTGTGACCCAGTTCGCCGAGTGACAATATTCCTCCTCATTATCCAAGAAACGAAAATATTCACTCATCGCAGTGCCTCATATTGTCTAATTCGTTTAACTATGCACATTTTTATACTGCAACACAAATTAATTACAATATAGATATATGAAAAGTATATAGTTATGAATATGTAAATATATTTATAATATATTTCTTCCTTACTTATGAGCTATTCCTTTTCACTGCCGAACATAAGCCTCTCCCATATGTCTCCAGGCATTACTGTCTTGAGCTTTCTGCAACCAGTCACCAGCGATTCTTTTAATGTCGTCTGACCAAAGTGTTGGAGGCCTTTCTCTTTTCCTTTTATCTTCACGAGGTCTCCACACCACTACCCTTTTTGTCCATCTTTAATCTTTAAGTCTAGCAACATGCCCTGCACGTGACCACTTCAATCTTGCCACTTTTTCGACAACATCCGTAACTCCTGATCTTCTACGTATGAATCTCCGTGTTTCTAATGCAATCAGAGAGTTTTATTTGAAGCGTCGCTCTTTTATGCTTCCTTTGAGCTACATGGAGTTTCTTGATAGTCGACTTGGTTAGAGTCAAAGATTCTGCTCCATAGGTCAATACTGGCAGCACACCTATACCTATTTACCTGTGTTATTTTGTTTACAAAGGTACCTTGGTATTTTGATTTTTAACTTCACATTGGTATAATAACCAATAACATATACTGCTTATCTACAACTATGTACCAGGTAGGTACATGGAATTACTTTTTCTTATTTGGTTGGTAGGAATTGGCGCGAGGCCAGCTGAGCATGTTGAATACCCGGAATAATTATATACCTATGTGCTATGTTGGTTCGTTTATTTACATTTAGATTAGCATAATAATAAAATAAATACAAAGTTTATTATATTTGTGCACACAAAGTAGAAGAAACTAACAAATCGGTAAATAATAATTGGTCAATTTTAATACGGCACCTTTTAATGATCCGTGACCATCTCGACAGCGCCGTGATTTTTCCTGAACATAAGCATTTTCAACTTGACCCTTAATGTGGCGGAAGATTGATTCTGTCCCAGATCTGTGGGTAATCTGTTCCAGGCGGTTGTAGAATATGGCAGAAGGCTGGCAGCTCCAGAGGAACCTGTCAAGAGCAGGTGACAAACGTAAACAGTGAGAGATTCGATTTGCAGGTCTTCGACTCTTTTCTGTAAGTTATTTAAAGGACAAAATTTACGGAGTCCTCGGTATAGAATAAGTCTCCCATATTTTTTAGTTAGTTTTCGAGTGTCTTGTATAAAGCAGGTATTTCGTTTGATTTCAAGATGCTATCCATCCTGAATGTCTTATTTTTATAAGCTTACTGTGAAAGGTGTTAAAAGTTTAGAATATTTACTAATTTTTTTATTGTTTAACCGGATTTGGGTGCAGATGACAAAACCAATCAGAAACGTCGATTAGAGAACCATGTCTACACAATGTAACATAGTGTAAAATCTAATCGGAAGAAGTGAGAAAGTGTCCCAACGTTTATGAATTGGGATGGTTGCTTCAAAGGTTTGCACAAAGCGTCTCTCGATTGGTGGACCTTACATCGTGACAGTGAGAATGGTGGAATTGGTGATCGTTGTCCATGGACACCGAAAGTGATCACTTAAGCCAGCCTAGGGCCAATTCGTAAGCTTTGGGACACCTTTCTCACTTCATCAGATTAGATTTTACACAATTTTGCATTGTGCATTGTGCAGTCATGGTTCTCCAATCGAGGTTTCTGATTGGTGTTAAAAGTTGTTAGTTTTTGGTAAAACAAAACCGGAAATAAACATTAATTAAAATCATTATAAAAAAGGTACATAGGTCAGTATCCCGTGGAGAACCCGGTAAAGAATTGGTCTCCCACTCTTCTCCATAAGTTTTCGAGTGTCCTGTAAAAGGCAGGTGTTCGAAAAAATAAGACATTTTACATCTTAAATTCAGCGATGAGGTTTGCCACCCATCCTGAATGTCTTGATTTTATAATGGCACGGAGAAGACAGCTTGCATATTTTATATGCAGCTGGTCTGCTGGCTACCCCACTTGTGGGATATGCCGTGATGGTATAGATAGATAGATAGATACATAGGTCAGAAGTTGGGTAGTCAAAAGCTAAAAGAATGTAAACTTTTATAAATAAGGCATCGGTTTCTCAGTTAGATATGAGCTTTCCTAATAAAAGCTATCATAGGGGATATTTCCATAAACTTTGCGGGTACATTATGAGCTAGTTGGTAGTAAGTGTGATCCAATATAGGTACACTACATAAAATATAATTATTAATATCTCAGTTGGCCTCTGAGACTAAGAAGATGTTGTTTATTAATGTCAATCATTGTAATTAATCATGGTGTGTCACTAAACTGCGCAACTATAATTAAGTATCTGATAATAACATACCCATACCTACATTGTTTATTTCGTTTGAGAGATAATAATAATATACTGTATTGAAAGAAGGAAAATGGCCAGTGATAGTGACCTGTATACAGAAAGTAATTATTCCAGGCAACTTTCAATACTTTCAGCGAATAAAACTTGTGAATATGAGAACTTATAATAGGAACTCGTGAAAAATATCTATCGATACCCTCACGGCATGTCCCAGGAGGGGTATATATATAATGAGTTACAATTCATTGGATTGGTCTGCAACGAGTTTGGTTTTTCTTCTCCATTCGTCTCTATTCTCAGCCAGTCTTTTCAGCTCTACGTATGAGCCACAGTTCAAATCTCTCTTCAGTTGGTCCATATATGCGTCTCTCGGTCGGCCTCTGCCATTTGTTCCCTCGGTCTTACCCTCCGCCTGTAGTCCTGGGTGCCTGATGTTGTGGCCAATCCAGTTAGCTCGTTGTTGGCTGATTCTCTTAAGGAGTTGCCTTTTTTCTTCCTACCCTTCCTTTCCAGGAGTGGTAGGCAGAGAGAACGGAACGCCATATAGATCTTGCCTTACAAACTTCTTTCGCCTCCTCCACAGTCATACAATTTCTCATGCACGCACGTCGATTTTTCTTACTCAACACGTGACCGTCCTTGAGGATTTGATCCACGTGGTTCTTGGCCGTCCGCACTTCCTCACACCCCCTCTTACAGATAAATACATCCTCTTCGTCATTCTTTCATCTTGCATTCGCTCAACATGTCCAAACCATCGTAACTTATTTATATGCATTCTATCCGCAACACTTATCTCGCATCCGCTCATTCTCCTGATATCCTCATTCTTCACTCTATCCCACAAGGTTTTACCATCTCCACGGCATTTTCCACTCTCATCCTTCTTCAACCACGTGCATAATTTGTGAATTTTAAAATAAGAATCTGTAATAGGAACTCATACATTTTACTTTGAAATTTTATTTTGGTTATATTTTTTGAAGTAATTAATTAAATTAAAGAAAGTTTAATGAAATTTAAACTTGTGAATTTTAAAATAAGAATCTGTAATAGGAACTCATATATTTTACTTTGAAATTTTATTTTGGTTATATTTTTTGAAGTAATTAATTAAATTAAAGAAAGTTTAATGAAATTTAAACTTTTAATGGAAATAGTGATGGGAAAAAATATGTGTAGGTATATGTGCGCCATTGCTGTGATTTTTCATAAAACGGCGTGAAAAAGTTACTACTACTATACCATCACGGCATATCCCACAAGTGGGGTAGCCAGCAGACCACCAACATGCAAGTAACATGCAAGTTTTCGTCTCCGTACCACCAAAAACTTAAAACATACTTCGTACCTACTTGCCAAATGCCAAAAGATGTCGGGAGTCCCGAATTCAATTCTGGAACTGCGGGGTGCCCAAGTAATTATGTAGTACATTAAAACACTAATTGCGCCATAATAAGAACACAGTTAAGCCCTGATTATCCGGCTTGAGAGCGATACAATACCGGCTCAATTATCCGTAACAAAGATAGTACGGTACAAAGACATTATGCTGTGAATTCGAGTGTAATGATGGATGGGAGTTGGTACTCGGGAATAAAACTTATTTTTTCAAGTGTGTTAATAACAATAAAAAATACCTACACTATGAAGTTATCAGAAAAATGCTTACTTGAAAAACGGACTCTGTATAATATTTATTTATTTATTTTTTATTTATTTATTTTATTTAACAATAATTATACAGACATTACAATACATAGACTATTTGATAAAACTTAAATCTTAACATCCTCCTTATAGAGACAAGTCTCGTGTAAAGGAGGGTAAGGAATATATATGTGTATCGTCGCGTTAGTACGCATAATACGAGATTCAGTCTGAGTTTGGGACTGGCTCGGCCTTTGTAAATTGTCTATGCATGTTATGTTGTGTTATTACTACTACTATACCTACAAGTAAGGTAGCCAGCAGCTACACGTAAAAAAACATGCAAGCCGTCCTCTCCGTGCAAACAAAAAGTATAATTTTTAGGATAGTTGACAAATCTCATCGTACAATTTGACAAATCATCTGTCATTTACAGGTCACTCGAAAACTTTCGGAAAAGAGTGGGAGACCAATAATTGTTTGCTGGGTGTTTCACGAAACTTATGAAAAAGGGAGATTCATTTACTTTCTTATTTATCAACAGAAAAAAAAAACATTTCCTTATTATAATATTCATCCTACATCACCATCACAGCCCACAACATACTTACCTTAAGAAGGCAGTATAGTATAAATGTGAAATATTAATAAATAAAATATCGTTAAAAATATATTTCCTCGATGACAACTGCTCATAATATGTTTGTATGTATGCTTGATAATATAATAATTATTCGTGTTTAAGTATCGAGATGTATGTATGTATTATTCCCTAACACAAACTAATGTAGGTACGCACGTGATTACAAATAATTATGTATACACAAAATATTTTGTCTACCAAAGCCGTACACCATATGTTTTTGGAGGGAGGGGAGCAAATGAGATCAGTTAAAACCGATGGACGAGAGGATCGTCAACAATTTTCAAAAATACATATATCCAATGTAAACTATGTCTGTCTTGGGAGAGGGGCATAATATAACATTGAAAGTATCACAACTCATTGAGATAGTGCAGAAATCTGGGGAATCTAAATCCAATTTCTACATTGAAGGAGATTAACTTACCAATTTTTGTCTGCAGTAGATGTGTCATAGTGGGCAGCCTGAATGGCTGGCCAAATAGCCCCTATAGCCAGCAAAATAGTGTGGAGTCTATTGATTATATTCCTTCGATGTATAACCCCTCAAAGCACGAGCTCTGCTCAATTTTGAGGGTTAAAAAAAACAGATAATATAAAGATTTGTATAATAATTGTGCTTATTGTACGAGTATATATAATTATTTTTAATGTGTTTATTATTATCTCAATAAAATATTTGAATTTGAATTTGAATTTGATGTGCGCATGATTTTGTGATCACAAAATTAATTATTTGCATTTTTCATACACAATACTGAAGCATAAAATGGCATAATAGACCTAACCTAACCTACAAATCAGTCAAACGTAAAAAATTAAGCATATGTAGGGACTTGTGGTAGGTACGTCAAACGAGTACGAAAAATGCAAATAATAAATATTGTTCTTAAAAAAATCGACTGGATTCGTATGGTAAAATAAATACAACATATCTTAGTACATAAAAATAATCCAAAATAATTTACGTTTAAATTCCTTGACGTTTTTTGAAAAAAAAAAATGACATTTTTGATACGCCTTTGGTATTTTTTTTTTTTTATTCTATTTTTCACAATTACAATATAAAAACAAAACTTAACATAATAAACCATTTACAATAATTTTACTCCACTCCTTTTAAGCAACTTAATGCTTGTGTAAGGAGTGTAGATGTATAGCATTACAATTAAAATTTGTTTTTTGTAAAATTTGTTTTTTAAAATTTGAACAATTAAAATTTATTTTTATACAGATAATAATACTATATTATTATCTGTATAAAAATAATCCAAAATAATTTATGTTTCGATGCGTTCACGTTGTTTGAAAAAAAAAAGTTTTTTTTGTTACGCCTTTGGCAAACAGAATAAATCACATATATTATTATATATGTACTTACACAAGTTTGTTGGTATTTGTTTAAGTACTGTATGTAGATATACAGTTAACGGTGTGTAGGTATGTTTGTATGTTTTGTCACCTCATTATTGATTTTGTCAATTAAGCTCAAAATTGTCACCTGCTTTCTGCTGAATAGAATCGGGGTGATTAATTTCCAATACAATTAATACATACTTAAATATAATAAATAACCTACCTATAAATTGTTTATTATTATCTATTAAATTAGAAACAATTACGTAGGTATTGTGATAGTGTAATTACACAATATTATAGGTATATTATTTGGTGAGTTTTGTCGCGTCGTATTTATTCAATATAATCAGATTCTAAACGGGACAAGTTAAATAGCTATTACTGTACTTTGACAGATTTTAACCACAAAAATATGGACTGTCTAGTTTCATAACTGAACAATAGGGTGGAACGAAATTTTTTTTTCTCGAATTTTGATTTGGAATAGTTGTATTTAGTTGCCTTTTGCCATCAACTGCCTGCATTAAAAATATAAATATTATCAGACAACGGTAAGAGCCCCCGACAAGACATCGAATATTTACAATAAGGACAATTTAGGGGCTATTTGCGCGGCCTACAAAACAATACAGAACTTATTAAAATAGGTTTATTTTATTCAAAAACATATTCCAATATAGTTAACTAGCAGTTGCAATCAAATATTTCATCATTTTAATATACTTTGGTACTGGGACAGTTGAGCAAAGTGCGGGACAAAGCCCCCCCTGCCCCCCAGCACGCTTCGATCTACGAATTTGCAGTGTTTCGTTTCAACTAGTGTCGATAATATTGTCTCAAGGTGTAAGGTAGCCCGTCAATTATATTCACTAGTAGGTACTAGTTGATGCACCTACGTTTTTAAGTGTATAAATATGACTTCTACAAGACAAAAGTTAAAATGTACGATATTTGGTGAAAGTGCAGAGTTCGAGGAGAATATACTACTTACGTATGAGAATGTTATGAAATTCTTTGAATGGGTTCGACAAGACTTAAAAATAAAGAACAACACAACATAAGAACCTACATTTTTGAAAAAGTTCCGAAACAGTTGAAACAAAAATTGAAGAATAAGGTATGATTAAAATCTTCTATTTCAATTGTTACACACAAACGAGTTTTACAGTTACTTAAAAAATATCACTCAAAATGTTTTGATTTGATTTGTTTGATTTTGTTTGAAATTTGAAAAAGTCTTTGAAGAAACTAAACGAAAAAAAGGTAGAAGAATTCAGAGTACAATGTGGAAAGCTTGTTGACATAGCTGCATGTAAATGTAAAGAATTTGTAAACTGTACTTGTTTGAGAGAAAATAAAGTGGCAAAAGAGGAACAAATATTTTTAGAAGACCAACGCACTAACAGACAAATGGTTTTAGGAAGAACGGATCTTATCTAGAGTAAAAAATTGCAGAAAAGATGATAACGTGCTCTTAAACAAGAAATCAGGCATAATTCAAATACAAGAATTAAAGAAATTTCCTTTTCTTTATATAGGCTAAATAGATCTGAAGTTAGTTCTAATGTTGACCTTCCTTCTTGTTCGTCGGCCGCAGATGGTCTTGACACCGCGAACAATGTGGATCAAAAGCCTATAAAGCTCACGGATGCCAGTCTTCATAGTTTGACGATTGTATGCGATAGATACGGAGTATCAGACCCAGCTGCGGCGGTTATCGTATCATAAATGTTCTATATTCTGCTTCTGATGCCGACTCTGAGGCGCAGTCGACTAACGTCGTGGGCAGGATGAAACTCAGAAGAATAAGACAGAAAGTTTGCGAGCAAATTTTAACAGAAGAAAGAGTAACAGAAATTCCTGCCTTATATTTTGATGGAAGGAAAAACCAGACGGCTAAAACTGTTTTAAAAAGATCGAAGAAATTTAAAGTGATTGTGCAAGAGGAACATGTTTCGATTATTAAAGAACCAGGTTCTGTTTATGTTGGGTATGTGTTTCCAACATCGGGCAGTGCGAGAAATATTGAAAGAGCTATCCACGGCTTTTTGACGACTGAAAATATATCACCAGAGAGTTGGATGTTGACTGTTGGATGTGATGGAACAACCACAAATACAGGGAATGTGGGAGGCGTGATTGGTTTTTTGGAAAATAGACTATCTCAACCATTGCATTGGATAATTTGTCTCTTATACGCCAATGAGTTGCTATTGACGCTTTGTTTTCCTATTTGGATAGCCCTACAGCAGGATCTAAATCATTTGCAGGTCAAATTGGTATAGTATTAAAGATGGTTCAAAACATTTATGGAAGCTCATTAACAGCACTAGTTATTTGTCGAACGAATTGTTAGCGATTGTGGACCCTGTTTTATTTCGGAACAGTTACTTTGCTCATCCAGAAAACTTGTTGTTGAGTACGATAACAGATACGCGTAAGCACATTAGAGAACTAGCTGCCAGACGCATTTGAAAAGCTCGTCAAGTGAATAGAAATTCTGTTTCGCGCATGTTTGAGGTACCAAAAGTGGACATAAATGCAAGTTCTTACATAGACTTGATAAACTGGCTACAAAATAAATACGAAACCTCAATACTGATGAATATTTCCGATAAGCAGTTACAACATCTTATTGAAAATGGAGGAGATTCGGTTTTGGAGTTAATGAGACTGCCTTACCACACCCAGGCTGTGGAAAGATCAGTAAAAGATGTGATAGAAGCAGCTCTAAGTGTATGCGATAAGACAAGAAGATAGGGTTTTGTAAAATCTAATTTAGCGTCTCGAAAGCTCATGCCAAAGTTTGAGACGAAAAAGGATTTTTTTTATGAAAAATGACGTTATTCATACCGACACAACTTTCTGAAACTGTGTATATTTTTATAATAAATGATTCTATTAACTAAAATATACTTTTATCTTATCATATAAATGCATAACATATTATATTTAGTTAATATTTTGTTAATAGGGTGTACTTAACAAAGCGTCTGTAAAAACTTAAAAATTGAAATTTCATGTCTATGGCGGGACCTCTTGCTGTTGAGCTAGAACTTCCAAATTAGTGGGTGTTATTTACAATTATATAAGGCAACTTTTGCCTGGTATTCCAATTCGATATACGAAAAAAAAATTTTTTTCATACAAAAGTGTTCCACCCTACTGAACAAGTCAAAAATGTCGAAAATTTTGATTTATGGGCCCCGTTTAGCAAAAACGGTAAAATATTTAATAATCAACAAATTTGATAGAAAAACTGCCAAAACTTGTTGACCCTTGCGAACATATTGATTTCATAAAATAAAAAAAACAAATATTTATTACCAATATTAGTTTTTTAGTAAAAAATAAATTAATCGCAGACTGACGAGATATATTTAGGTACTTACTCTTTGTTATATCAAAATACAAATTATTTGTAAAATAAATATATTTTTTATTCATCCTATCAAGCATATAAATACTACAGATTTTAGCAAACATTTTTTAGTACCTACCTACACAAAAAATCGAGTTAATGTCGTGATTTTTGGTTCCAAAATATGAGAAATTTTATCCAAAAAAATATGTTTTCAATCGGTATATATCCATGAAAAAACAAATATAAATATAATTTATTTGTTCTATAATTGTAATATCTATCTAAATATTCGTAATATTAAAAAAAAAATATGAAAATTTGCAGGATTCTCGTGCAATTTATGTACCAAACACACCTCCGAATTCGCTTTTTAGAAATATGCTTTTTTATAAGCGAATAATATGAAGATAAAATCAAGTTTTTTTTTAAAGTTAAAGTTCGATATTGGTAATTAATATTTGTTTTCATATTTTTTCAAATCAAAATGTTCGTAGGGTCAACAAGTTTAGACAGTTTGTGTACCAAACTTGTTGAAAATTGAATGTTTTATCGTTTTTGCTAAAGGGGCCTCTTAAGCTCAAAAAGCGAGTGCATATCCGAAGGCAGCAAGAACTAAACTTACGTCTGTAACAAAGTTAACTACCTGCATTATGGGTTTTTCCCACCACTTTCCCCTGGATGTTTCAAGAGCAAAGCTCCTATATCATCCAGACTCAACGAAACAAAATATTTTTTTTTTACAAGGGAGGGCTCAGGGTTTGCCAGAAGGACTCCCCCCAACAAAAACCTCCCTAAAAATTACAAAAACCCTTAATATCCCTTGGAGGAGATACTCACTACAATATTCTTACAAACTATATTCTTACAGTTACGTATTGCTACGTACTAAAACTCTTAACCCTAGGGACAACACTTTACAACTTATTTACTAGTGTTAGCACAATTAGAAATTTACTTACCACTATACTCACCCTTTCATGTAAACAGAATTCTCCTTATAGAAAAGTAAAACAAAGAAGAGAAAAAAAAAATAAAAAAAATTGCAACCAAGGCTGAAGGATAGTGGACTGTGATGCAATCCTGAGAGAGAAAAAAAAAAGGAAAATCCTCCAAGGGGCAAAGTTAAAGTTATTTAAAAGCCACCTCCAATAAGAGGAGTGGACATACACAAAACAAAGAAAAAGAGGAGTTCAGCGGCTCAGAAAGTATACCAAACAAATCACTCACAAATCCGCAGGAGGGAGTCCGGGTCGACGAAGATCATCCCATTTCAATTTCCATGCTTCCATGAAGACAATAAAACACTTAAGATTGGTAGCATTTAGAGTTAATTCCCCAAACCACACAGGCCGTGGAGTATCCACGCTCAAACCTTCAATCATTGCATCCCTCGCCTCGGACATTATATCACACTCCCAGAGGATATGTTCTGCATATTGAACTCCACCTCCACAAGGACACCATGGTTCGTCACACAAATTCAGGTCAAAGAGTTTCCCCTTAAAATCTCCGTGGCCTGAAATTAGCTGTGTAGAGAAGTGCTCAAAATGGATGAAGAGCCCTGACATCTGGAAAGAATCTATAAACCAGTCTTCCGTTAAAAGTTAACTACCTATGAGCTGTTATGGTAATATATTTATTTTATTTATTTATTTATTGTATAAATGAAATAATGACCAGCATTACAGTAAAAAACCTTTTCGCTGTCATTGTACTAAACAATCAAGACAGTAGTAAAAATACAGACACATATAAATTCTATGACATGGATATACAAGAGAAAGGTATACCTATTGACCACGTCGAACCGCGTGATAATGCCAGTAGTAAAATATTATTTTGTTTATTTATTAATTAATTAATTAATATATTTATTTATTTATAAAATAAACGGCTTTTTACAAAAAAATATATAAAGGTATTATAAAACAAAACATAAATTCACATTTCACACCCAGTCAAAACAAGCATTTAAAAACTATGTAAACAATAACTTATAATAAAATAAGGTTATACATACATATTGCTATCTTAAAAAAAGTATACTTATACTTAACAATAAACGTAATAATTTTTACAAAAAATAAAAAAAAACAATAGTAATAATTCCATGCATTTACAGTTTTCAATTAAAAATAAAACATATGGATATTACCAACATCCTAAAGCACAGATTCCCCTCAATACCTTTTTAAGCGTTTTGAATACTTGTCTTCACATGGACGTCCTCTGAGATCTCAGAATAACCAGTTACTTGCCGTCCCTGCCCACACCACAACCTTCTTCAGTTCATCATTTACGACCCATGCAATTAGAATGTGGAATAATCTACCTTGCAATATTAGAAATTCCTCTACACGTTTTTAAGAATAACCTAAAATCCATAGACTTATCCTAAAAAGTTCCTCCCCGTGCCTTTATCATTCATTTGAAAGTATTTATTAGAGGAAACATGACATATATAATGTTCTACTTAGGACTAGGAATGTAATTAGTTATAATTAAATTTAGTATTAACTGTTCACACATAGTATTAATTACACATTGTCAACATAGTATCACACATTATTTTGGTTAGCTGGAAGATATTGCCTCCAGGCAATAAGCTCGCCAATTGCTCATGATTTTTTTTTCTGATCAATAAAGTGTTCTTATTATTATTATTATTACCTACTAAAAAAATCAGAACCACTATAAGCAATAATGTTTTTTGCCAAGTATGTGTATTTAATTACTTATGTATGAATAGTGAAAAAATCAAAATGAATTTCAGTCCCTTTTTATATTGAGTTTCTAGTTCCGTAACAATTATGATTCTGCCTTAAACTTTTCAAAGAAAAAAGAAATTGCGTTTCTGCTTGTATCTAGTAAATTAAATAAAATAAAATTTAAACTTATACCTAATAATACTCAGTACTCCAAATTAATTAAATGATGTTAAAATTTACAGACAATAAACATGATTCTTAAAAATGTATGAAAAAAATAAATTGAAATTAAATTATACCTTCTTGGAAATCAGAAAATCGTTTTGATTCAAAAGGGAAAAACTTGATTTTTTTTTACTTATTGCATTTTTACATTTTGAAACTAGTCTGAATCTTTCCACTACTACTTCTACTACTTTACCATGACGGCATATCCCACGATTGGGTTAGCCAGCAGACCAGCTGCATATAATCAACATGCAAGCTGTCTGATCCGTGTCAATATAAAATCAAGACACACATTGCTGAATTTATTTTGTCTCTAATCTTCATTATCATAATATCTCTATCAGTGCAAGAGAGATAGTGCTATGTGTCATTATTACGTCTTAATTATGCAAGTTTATCACTTGCGACAAGAGTGCATCATGTTGAGATGGATTTTTGCGTAGACGAAGAGAAAATTGCAGTTTTAGCATGGATATTGTTACATGTATGTTACGCACGTTATTGTGCAACATGGAAAATACCTACTCAATTCACTTACATATATTTTGCATTTAAATTTTATTATTTTGAGAAATGTAATTATTTTAAACGAATTTTATTTCAAAGACTTCGCCATAAATAATTGACAAATGGTGTTTAATAGAATGAATTAAAACTAAGTTCTTTTTTGAACTGGCAAACTAAGTTGTCATTTTATTTTGCTTTATGTTATTTTCTCAGAATTGAACAATCAACCTTTAAATTAATATAAAAATTCGCAAAGGAAAAAAATCTCATTCAATTATTTATTTAAGTACAAAATAAACAGAAAAATATAAACACAAATTCTTGCTAAAGTATTTTTGTTGTAGGCACAATATTTTTCTTTTTGTTCAAAATGCTATTTTTTTTTATTTAATCATGTTTTTTTGTTGTCTACCTTTGACATTATTGTCGATAGAAGGATTCTTTTATAAAGTTTTCATTCTTTCAATATTGTCTTACATATTCCTTTTGAAAACATCGGAAGGAAATAAATTTCTTTATTTCCTTATAATTATGTGCGTTTGTATCTCTCGTCTAGGTAACCAGAAAACTAGTTACACTTTATAAACATGCCATCCGTCTCGATGGGTTGTACACCTCATCGCTGAATTTAAGAAGTTAAATATAATCTTCATGATCTTGTGTGAACTTCTGTTTTTACAGATATTTGGCATCCTTCAGAAAAATAGAGAGACTCTTCCTTCGGCTGTTATTTTAAGGAACATAATATTAGGTATAACATAATAATATTACGTAAATATTCTTACTACCACTATACCATCACGGCATATCCCACAAGTGGGGTAGTCAGCAAAACAGCAGCATGCAATAAGCATGTAAGCCGTCTACTCTATGCCAATAAAAAATTAAGACATTGATCAGTAAAAATTCTTCTATTTTCTTTTTCTTGAATGAGCTTAGACGTAATTTGTTCTAATATGTGAGGCTTATCTCACGGAACGTTCTTTACCAAGCTTATTTTGAAAAGTTAAAATGTCTCAGAAAGCCCTTTTTTCATAACATTTTTTATTCTGAGCTCATAAGGCAACCTCTGTCCTAGACAAGATTTTTCACAGCATTAAACATTCTGAGTTCACAGAGCGACCTCTGTCCAAGACACGAAATTTAACACTTGAATTTTAAAATTTCAGAGAGCAATGTATCTTATTTTTCAAGGATTTCTTAGAGTTCATATTTTATTCACAAACGTGTGACCAATCATCTGTTTGTGACATTTCTGCAAAATAAAATATCTGAATACTTTGATGGGCAAATATAAGCAGGATTAATATTATACGAATAAAGTTTCGAAATCTTTATTAAGATAATTCATTCATTACACAAGTATAAGTAGTAGGTAATAATAAATATAAGATTTATTCAAGTCTCCATATTCCAAAGCAGCCGAGTTTCAATTTATTCTCTTTAGAATTAATCAGAGTTCTTGTGACGGCGTTAAATTGATGACCTGAAATATGAAAATGTAACTTCTGATGTGGATACATTTATATTATGTATCCAAGATTCTCATTAAATTTTAATCTATGTTATTTTTTTATATTTCATATTATGACGTGGATGTAGTATCCTAGAATTAACGATTTGTACAGTATTCTTGAGGTGCTTTGGCACGTAAATGACACTTTAATGTTGTCCAATAATAAAAAAATCAGAGTATGGTGGTTTTCTTTCTGTGTGGATTGAAGGTTTTCATGGAGATCTTCTATAGCTGGTATTTTTTATACCATGAAAATACCGCCAGCACGTGAGCAGAAACGTCAGTGCAATAAAATCAAAGATGACTTCCCAAAATACATCAACCAGCTTCATTAATTTCCAATTGTAACTTCTATTTTTCTTCTTCTACAGCTTCTACAAGCAAACAAAAATGAAGCAAAATAAAGCAGAATTTACAGATAATATAATATAGTTTGAACATGTAGAGTAACGAAACGATAGCAAAAAGAATTATTTATATTTATCTCAATAAGGGGTGCAAAAAACACAAACATTTGAAAACCACATATTTACAATATTGAACATGATTTGACCACGTGGATCTTATTCTCAAAGGCGACCATGTGTTAAGTAAAATGAATCATCGTGCATGTAAGAGGTATCGTATACATGTGGTGAAAGCGATAAAAAAAGCATTGATCAAATTAGCGTTCCATTCTCTCTGCACCCTTATTTGCATAAGGCATGAGGGTGAGTTTATTATAATAAACAAAAGCATAATATTGGTAAATACAACCTTTAAATATTAGTCAGTGGTATTTTATTTGTCGGCTTAGCTAAGGGATTTATTAAAAGTTCCCGAAGCTAATCAAAGAAGGTTATTAGAGAGTAATTAAAGTTTTGTTTATGTACATTACTTAATATTTATTTATTCATTTTATTACGTGAAATATTATTAGTATTATTATTTTATTTAATCCTTGTTTATTCTTTTGATAATCGTTAGTATTATTATTATTAATTGACTTAATTTTAAACTTGAGACGCTTAGGGTGACAATCTGTTGGACGAATCTATTATATTCAAATGAAATTGGGCGCGTATTTTTGGGACATATAGGTACTGGGTTAGCTGGAAGAGATCGCTTTTGCAATAAGAACGCTTTGTGGTATTTTTTGGTAACATATATAATGTATGTACTTACATATATACTACATATTTTACCAACAAAGTTTTATTTATTAATTTATTTCTGAAGATCTTAAGAATTTAAATCAACACTCAATAATAAGGTGTTAGAGCTCCTTAGATTATCTTAATCATGTTTTCCCACCATTTTTCGAGGAGTCGCTAACCAAGAGTCGGTAAAAGCAGAGCCTTTAGCGGCTCTTCAAATGCGAAACCAAGGTAGGTTTGAATTGGTATTAGTGCACTTACAGTACACAAATAGCGTGGTATGCTCGATTATCAGCTGATGGTCAAATTTATCGAGTCGAAACTCAAAATAATCAATCAAACTGATGCAAAACGTACAGCACGTCGAGATGCGTCAAAAATATCCTCCATAGTGCACTTGACTTTCTCTCAAATTATTTAGCTGAAAAACTAATTGTCTCATGATTCTCGACGAGTCAGAGGTGAGTGTAACGCATAGCACTCATTATTTCGCTGACTCCCGACTCCAAAAGATCGCTACCTTAGCTCCTTCTCGCTTTTTGGTATTCAACAATCTTTACGTAAGCGAAAGCTTTATAGAATATAGCACATCGGGGCCTAAAATGGCCACATTGAGCAATTCATCTACAAATGATTCATTTCCCGATTTGCCAGCAGATTCGTAGCAATTTCTATAATTTTCGTAAACTAGTCACGACTGTACGCGATTCACCCGCAATTCATTTTATCAAATGATTTATATTTGGTGTAGGTATTGTTGCCGTTAAATCGTTTTACAATAATTCCTAATATGATCCTATTATGTTTTTAATAAAGGTGCATTTTTAGCCCCCCTGCTTTCATATCGCATTTGAAAAAATGTCGTCATCGCTTTACATACAATTTTCATATCATTCAGATTCAAGGAAAAAAAAATTGTCAAAGGAAACCTCAAACGCCCACATTAAATGTATAACGTTGTTTAAGCATTTTGCTGGATTTTCCACATCTACGTGAGTGAAGATATTAAGAATAAAACTCAACAGTAAACTCATCTGCACAACCAATAGAATGTGCATTATCATTTTTTTTATACACATTTCGTGAAGCATTCGGTAAAGAATTGGTCTTCCACTCTTTCCCGTAAGTATTTGAATATCTTCTTTTTCGACTGTCCTGTAAAAGCAGATATTCGTAAAAAATCACGTGTGGGACACTTACCATCTTTACTATCTTCAGTGATGAGGTTTTCCACCCATTCAAAACTAATCAATTTATTCATTGAACCAAAGAGGACGGCTGAGTACTTAAAATATGCAGTTACTCCGCTAACTGACTACCCCATTGAAAGATGGCGTGATGGTACAGAAAATTATAAAAAATAAATAAATATGTACCTACATTTTCGTTGAAAGCAGTGGCGTTACAGTTTGTGTTAAAAAAACGTTTAAGTCACCCTACCCTAAAAAACGTATTATTTTTGTTCCCACTTCAATTTTATGATGGCAATATTCCTGTTGAACCGTTTATAATCACTATGAAAGTACATTATGTACCTACTTTTATTTCTAGGTGGTTGTTATATTATTTTACATTATGTGTTATTGTTATTGTATATTTAATACCCTCTCACAACCAAATTAGATTGAAGTGCCCTGGAAAAATTCTTCATATCTAAAATGAATTAGCAAAAAAAAAGATTTTTTTGGTGAAATAATTTTTTGATTACCGCTTACCGTTTTTAAGGGTGGCGCATTTGTTTGTACAAGGATATCGGCAGTTTAAGGACGCGTTACAAACTCTATTTAGTTGTTATTTAGTTATATTATTTTATTCACAAAAATCATTACAAAAATATACAACAATAAAATATGGAAAATATGGACGCATTAAATTATTTAAATTTTCTAATCAATGTTCGTAAATGTGGAAATTGTAGCCAAAAAAATAAAATAAAAGTTTGGGTATAGGTAAATGACACATGAAATAAGTGACTTCATCAAAAAATAATTCTTATTCTGTTTTATAAAACCAAGCTTTCTCAATAACTTTCGCATAAAACATAAACCCTTTTTTAACCAGGCGATTTTTTTTTATTAAATTCTTCGTGTTCCCGTACGGGCACACTAGTAGCCAGAGGGTTAAATGGAAGTCGCTTATAAAATAATGCCAAAATGGGTAACTGAGTGGGTGAGTAAGTACTCAAGTATGTAATAATAATAATAATAATAATAATTTGATTTCTGAAAGACTCGTTAAGTACCTATACACTGACTTGTAACGTTTTGTGAGGTATCAATATTGAAAGAGATGGGAATAATATTTGAATATCAATTTTAGAACATAATCGATGCAACGAAATAAATTATAATCTCAGAGACATGGTTGAAGAAAAGTTTTTTTTTTATGGTCAGCTCTTCAGGCTTGCCACTGGCGCCCACCTGTGGGGGCATTTATTTATTATTAGATAGTAATTAAGTTTTGATTAAAAAGTGAAGTCTCTCGATATCTTAAATATCCCGGTATAGTGAATAGCTTTCGGTTTAAGACAAGAGTTGTGGGTGTCTACCTGAAAATTAAATTATTATTATTACACAGATTATTGTGATCAGCAGGGAAACTTATGAAACGATCTAAATACAATCTTAATCTTGTCATGATCTTAAACTCTACGATACATGAGGTGACTTTAGTAAAAAATACGTGCATACCAATCCTGCAGTCGTTGAGGAGAGTCTTTTTCAACATTTACGTGAGATTTATGGTTGCAACATAATTTCGATATAACCCCTAAAATGTAAGTATGAAATATATAATTTTTTATTTAGATATTGAAAAATATAAAAAATGAAACACTGTATGAAACATTGTCCCGTGGAGCACCCGGTAAAGAATTGGTCTCCCACTCTTCTGCGTAAGTTTTCGAGTGTCCTGTAAAAGGCAGGTGTGCGAAAAAATGAAGATATTTGACATCTTAAATTCAGCGATGAGGCTTGCCACCCATCCTGAATGTCTTGATTTTATATTGGCACGAAGAGGACAGTTTCTTACATGCAGCTGATCTGCTGGCTACCCCACTTGTGGGATATGCCGTGATGGTATAGTAGTAGTAGTATGAAACACTGTAAACTTTCACTTATTGTTATATTGATTAAAAGCTTTTCGGATATACGCCCATCTTCAGTAATAATCTTTCAACTAATAATATTTTTTATCAAATACATCTTTGAATTTCTTAAAAAAATATATCAGGGATCTGGAATTTTTTTAGTATTACAGGAGTGATAAACTATTTAAATAATTTAATACAGTCCGCTTATAATATCTTACTACATCCTCTGTGCTGCCTCAGAAACCTATGTTAAATAAACAAATAAAAATACTTTGCCAATATTTTTGCACTTAATTGTAAAATAACGAAGTTTCTTGTGCCACATAAACAATTAAGTCCTGTTAATTGTGACATTGGATGTATTTAAGTCAGCAAAAAAACTTTCCTTGCGAAATTGTGTTTTAACAATCTCTCTCTCTCTACACTTTCATCCATCGAACATTTTTTGTATCTTATAATTATGATAAAATGCTCACATCCCTAAGAGGTTAAAACATTTAATGTAAAATAAATTAACATTTTAACGATATTATTTTCATCGAATTACTATATAACGTTGATAATATTTTTGCTTGAATTAACATCAACAAGAACTTCAGCCCTCTGCCTCGCCCACTATACCTACCTCCATCCTCATCCCCTATTTGGAATTATTATTATTATTAGTATTTGGCCTAAAGCCTCCCCTAACTGTAACCAACTTACGGAGGCTGATGTGTCTTCAGTATATAAGATTAAGCACGTCTACTTTCCTTGCTGAAACAAACAGCTATAAGTATATACATTCATATTAATAATACTAGTTTTATGTTCAGTGTCGCTCAGAATATAATAATCGTCAAATGAAAAAACAACTCAAAAGATATTGAAGGTATAATGTTTGAAAGAGAATTAAAGAAATTATTAAAAAAAATAATGTGGGGAATAACTCAAGGTACCTACACAGAATAATTATTAATTATATAAAAAAAAAAACTAAAATAATCAAAATATCAGTAAGCCATTCAATTTAAAAACCAATAAAAATAATTATGTCAATTTGTAGAATAAAAGAAAACATTAATATAAATTATCTCACGGAATGAAAAAACATTATTATAAATTATTTCACGAAATAAAAATTACCAAGAAATCGACACAAAGGCTTCCACACGCAGCGAGTCGAATCGAAAAGTGATTAAGTTTAAAGTCTTGATTCCAGTGCTGTCAGCCAGTGCGCCACCTTTAGTTTTGCCTGATCAATTTTGAAATTGTTAGTTAAGGGGCCCCTTTAGCAAAAACGATAAAACATTCAATTTTCTACAAGTTTGGTACACAAACTCTCAAAACTTGTTGGCCCTACGAACATTTTGATTTGATAAAATATGAAAACAAATATTAATTACCAATATCAAACTTTAGTTAAAAAAAAAAAATGATTTTTGCTTCATAGTATTCGTTTATAAAAAAGCATATTTCTAAAAATCGAATTCGGGGGTGTGTTTGGTACATAAATGCACGAGAATCCTACAAATTTTCATTTTTTTTTTTTGATATTACGAATACTTAAATAGTTATTACAATTACAGAACAAATAAAATATATTTTTCTTGTTTTTTTCATGAATATTGACCGATTTAAAAAAAAATTTTTTTTTGATAAAATTTCTCATATTTTGGAACCAAAAATCACCACATGAACTTGATTTTTTGCATACTAAAAAAAGTTTGCTAAAATCTATAGTATTTATGCTTAAAAGGAGGAATAAAAAATAAATTTATTTTACAAATAATTTGTATTTTGATATAATAAAGAGTACCTATATATATCTCGTCAGTCTGCGATTTATTTATTTTTTAGTAAAAAAATAATATTGGTAATAAATATTTGTTTTTTTATTTTATCAAATCAATATGTTCACAAGGGTCAACAAGTTTTGGCACTTTTTCTATCAAATTTGTTGAAAATTGAAGATTTTACCATTTTTGCTAAACGGGGCCCTTAAGCTCTATTTTTATTTATTTATTTATTTTTACTATACATGGATAACAAGCAGTCTTGCAAAGAAATACAATCGTATTTTTAATATACAGAGGGCGGAATTTCTTCCAGCTATCGCAATTTTGACGAAATGTTTACAAAACACATTTAAAGAAGGAAGAGAGGAGGTACAAGAGAGAAGAAATAGGTAGGAAATAAATTGATCACTCAATTTTTCTTCTAAGTGTTCTTGACCGTTTGCTTGAAAGCGTGAAGAGTGGGGAGCAACCCTATTCTGGAAGGCAAACTATTCCAACAGCGAGCTCCACGAACAGAAAATGAGTTCGCTAAAAAATCTGAGCTACAAACTATTTGTATAATAATTATCTCCACTTTCAAAACCATCACAGTTCATTTTCCTCACTTCCAGAGCAAGTGATTACAGTATGTCTATTCAGTCCTCACTCTATTTTACATTACTCTTTAACAATACAAATGTACAAAGATACTCAAACATTTTATTTATAATGATTAATTTTAACTTTACTTAGTCCTAAAATATTTAACTTGAAAGTTGTCACTCAGTTATGATGGGTTTTATCCCCGCATAAATATTTTAGTCCATTTCTAAATAAACATACTCCTACATAAATATATACACGAATATAATATACACGACATGTATGTTTTGGTATCGAAACTGGACATATCCATTCGTAATAAAAATACGAAAGTATAGAGAAAATTAATAAAAAAATTAATGATTATCGTACGTAGTAACATTGGTTGACTACTATTTTTCACAATAAAATATGTCCTTTTATTCTTAATTTATTTATTCTTCTTGTACATTATCATTATATAGCAGTATACAAAATTTAAAATACAAAATAAAACATTACAAAATAAAAATGCTAGTTCGATATTTAGTGGCGAGATTACCACTATCAAGTGATTTCTTCCATTTAACCAAGACACATTGAGATAAACCTAGCTAAAACAAATTTATTTAAGATATAAAATACAATCAATACTTAGCCTTAAGGTAGACTCGCTTGGCCTCATGCATAAGAGATACGTGGTTCGATTCCTTATCCCGATCATCTCCCCTTTCACGATACAAGATTTTAATTTACTGTGGAAGGTGTATAAAGTTGTATTTGAGTTCGTAACAAAAATCCAAATATATCTTATATAACTATATAATGAGTTACAATCCATTGGATTGGTCTGCAACGAGTTTGGTTTTTCTTCTCCATTCGTTTCTATTCTCAGCCAGTCTTTTCAGCTCTACGTATGAGCCACAGTTCATGTCCCTCTTCAGTTGGTCCATATACGCTTCTCTTGGTCGGCCTCTGCCATTTGTCCCCTCGTTCTTACCCTCCGCGATGGTAATGAGTAGTCCTGGGTGCCTGATGTTGTGGCCAATCCAGTTAGCTCGTTGTTGGCCGATTCTCTTAAGAAGTTGCCTTTTTTCGCCTACCCTGTTTAATACTTCTTCGTTTTCGACGTGTTTCGACCAATGGATCTTCAGCATGCGTCTGTAGCACCACATCTCAAAGGCCGCCAACCGTCCGCTTTCACTCTTGCTGATTGTCCACGTCTCACAGCCATAAAGTAGAATGCTCCATACAAAGCCTTTAGTAAGGTTCTTATATTTTGGAAAAAATCAATCATCATAAGAACAAAAATACATAGAGGAACGTTTCAAGTAACACGCACAAATATATTTTCTAAACATTGGTGACTCATAGTTGATCATTAAAAAAATGTATAAATATACTGTATAATATGTAAATCATTGAAGATATAAATAGGTTATTTAAAACTCGTGTTATCAAAGGAACACGAGAGTTCTATAATGAGCTATTTTCATGTTACATATTTGCTCCATATTGGCTAAATCTACAAACATCGGTATAGATATGTAGTATGGATACCTAATACAGCAAGTATCTGAATAAAAGTACCCGTGTTGTTTTGATTACAACTTTTCTCTGTGTTGTCGTGAGTAACACAGAATTTGCTGTTGTTATATTTATATACACATTTTTGTTATTTTTATAAATTTTCCAAGCCATTTGCTCCATTGGTTCCCGCTTGGCCACTTTCATAATAATAACATCCATCCATGATCATGTAATCAAAACAGGGTCCGAACGCTAAATAGGGTTGTCACTTTTGTATAACATAATATTATATGTATTTAATTGGATAATTTAAATCAAGCGTTTGCTTCTATTATACATTGAAATTGTTGTATTTATTTATCCTAGATGTTGGAGAACGCTGGAGTCCTATATTTTTACGAATTTTTGTGTATATGTTTGTTTATAGGGGATCTTATTTTTTATCAAGATAAATTGAAATGACTTGAGTCATATGAGGAGTCAACTACATACTGTGTTTTTTCTTACAATTTATCTTGAAATAGACTTCCTTCGGTAAATAATATCGAAATTTAATTTTTATCAGCTTTTTTGTACTTCCGTCTGCAAGGGTTTCGTCGGGTTGAGCGTCCCTGTTTCACAATGCACCGTTCCTATGACAACGAAATCAGAGCGCAGGGAATGTCGTGGGAAGAGGTGATGCGATTAGCACAGAGTCGCTTTAAATGAAGTGGCTGGTTTCTATCCTGTGCTTCCAAGAGGAGCGTTGAGAGCGATGATGATGACGATGATTTTTTGACAGATGAAACCTTCTTATTCTGTGGTATCGAAGCGACATTTTTTTTTAATACTTTTACTAAAATGATTGTGTTAACCCTGCATCTATTTGGTTACTGATGTTTCACATGGACAGACACTCCTTATTACATATTTTTTTTATATCATATTTTATAATAAGAGAAGCTTTTTACATACTTCTGTCTATCGCGCTTGTGGAATATGTCAATATAGTTCACAAATATTTTTTATGATATTTTGTACTTACTCACTGCTAATCCTGCAGGGCTACTCTTGACAAAACTAAACACGATCTTAATCTAGTCTTGATCTTGATCATACGACGCACGAAGTGACTATTGGCCAAAAATACACGCAAAACCGATCGCGCGTTAGCGGTAGCGCGGTGTTTTTGACCATAGTCCCTTCGTGCGTCGTATGATCAAGATCAAGACTAGATTAAGATCGTGTTTAGTTTTGTCAAGAGTTACCCTGCTGATAACTTTGACAGCTAGATGCAGGTCTAATCAAACGTTTTCCATTATTGCGACTTCTTAACGAAATCCATCACGGGATATTTAAATAATAAGTCTATCTATCAATCTATCTATACCCTCATGCCGTGATCTTTGTGGGGTCTGTAGAGAGAACGGTACGCCATGTGAATCTATCCTTGGATACATATTATGTACTTTTTTTGCTTCCTCCACATTCATCCAATTTTTCATACATGAATCCGATTTCTCTTGCTCAATATGCGACCGTCCCACAGAATATAATCCATATGGTCTAGTCACGCAGTTTTTGGACTCCCGCACTTTCTCACATAATGATTTCTAAAAATCTTGGATTAGATGGTAAAAGTAAACTCAGTTTACTCATTTTATTCTTCTTCTGTAGGTGCCCTGTCAGGTCTACCCGACGTTGGCGATCACTCTGGCATAGGCATCTCGGTCCTGCGCTCTCTGGAATAACTCCTCCACATCTCTCATTCCAGTCCAATCTCGTATATTGCGCAGCCACGATGTCTGCCTTCTGCCAGCCCCTCGACGTCCCTCTATCTTGCCTGTCATAATCCAACGCAGAATGTGGTACTTTTCTCCACGCATTACATGACCCAGATATGAGATCTTGCGCACTTTCACATTCAACAGGAGTTCTCTGTCCATTCCAGCTCTTCTTAACACCTCTGCATTTGTGACCCTATCGGTCCAATGAATACGAAGCATTCTCCTATGAAGCCACATTTCAAATGCCTCCAAGCGATTCATCGTATTCATTTTTAGGGTCCAGGTTTCAGAACTGTACAGCAATACAGACCATACATAGTACTTTACGAGTCTCTGTCGAAGTTTCAAATTAAGATTGTCGTTGCAGAAGAGCACTCTCATTTTATTAAATGCAGCACGGGCTGCCTCAATTCTGCACTTCACTTCAGTATCCGGGTCAAGAGATTGCATTATCATACTGCCAAGGTATTTGAATTTGTCCACCTTCTCAATATTTATGCCCTTTAACTGAAGGCATGATCCGGAGTAATCCAACCGTCCAAAGGCCATCCATTTAGTTTTGCTGACATTTACAGATAGGCCCAATTCCTCTCCAGCTACATCTACACTATTTAGTAACTCTTGGAGGTCATGTATGCTCTCTGCCAAGATGACCGTGTCGTCAGCATACCTTATGTTGTTGATCACAACACCATTAACTTTGACTCCTTTGCTAGAGTTTTGAAGGGCCTTTTTAAAGACTTTATCGGAGTAGAGATTGAATAACAAAGGGGACAATATGCATCCTTGACGCACACCCCGTTGTATTGCAATAGAATCTGTCTTCTCACTTCCTAGTCTAATTTCGGCTGTTTGGAACCAGTACAATTTTTTGATAAAATGCTGTTCCTTGCTGTCTATATTACACTCCTTCAGCATTTCCATCAGTTCAGCAGTCAAAAATATTTTACTATATTAATTTCCATTAATATAGTAAAATATTTTTTAATGACAAATTACTACACCACACCATTACGACAAAGTAGACCAAAAGTGGAGTAGACTGTGAACTAATTGCATGTTTCCACATGTATGTATTGCAAATGCAAGTTATCTTCTTTTTGCCAATAAAAGTGAAGACATTCAGTAGTGTTAGCATTTCTCATCGCTAAACATTAGATGTAAAATGACTTATAAATGATATTAATATTTCTAGCTGATTCTTATATGTGTGTTAATATTGTTATAGTTGAAATCCGACCCTCCGCACAAGCGTTTAGTTGCTTATGGAGGGAGCATTTTTACTGTGTGTAATATTATTATTTTGTTATTGTAATATCAATGTATACTGTGTATTTATGAATGAAATAGAATAAATAAATAAAAAAAAATTAAGAATACAGAATTATAATAGAATTCAGAAAAGGGTGGTATTCTATTATTTTCCGGGAACTCTACGGTTTAAATTATATCTTATTATTAAGATTCATACAATTATTATTTCTTATTGTGTGTGTCAATACTGTTTGTGTACTTATTATAATTATGTTAATATTTATATGTAAAAGGCCCAGACCGTGAAAAGATAAATAAATAAATAAATAAATAAATTGAAATATGTAGACAAAGTAACTAAATTTATGTTATGTTTCTGTTCAGTTTAGTCAAAGCTTAAATATATTATGAACTTCTAGAAGAGCTTTTATATTTATTATAATTTACGCACACACCAAAAGCATTGTATCATCAATATTCAGGCTAAAAATATTGAGTCATGGATTCATCCATCCACATCGTCATACAATCCCGTAAATGGGGTAATATAAGAGAACTATGCTATCAAACAGACGATAAGGAAAGAAATGACATACTTTCGAGATACATAGGTTATCTTAAAAAATATATTTCAAATATGTATAAATTTTGTTTCACGTGAAGTATCCGGTTAAGAATAAGGTAGATGTGTGAATTACATCACGTACATATATATGGGTTAGTTGGAAGATATCACGCTTCTGCGATAAACTCGACGATTGCACAAATTTAATTTGTTCAGTAATAACGTTTTTTTCTACTATTGATTTTTTTGTGCAACAATGATTTTTATTGTTATTATAAGACTTTAAACATTGTCAATTCAGCGATGACGCATGTCACTAATCCTTAATGACTTTTTTTTTCATGGAACATAAAAGACTACTTCCATGTTTATTTTATGTACTTTATCTGTTCGCTGGTTACATCACTTGTGGGAGTTCCCATGAAGCGTACAAAAATGTTTTACGAAACTGAATAAATTTTCCGAATACTCATGCATTCGCCTTATAATTAAATGGGCCAGTTAACTAAATGGATGCGTTATTAGTAAAATTTCGGCATTCAATTGATTGGCTAACGGAAATCTATCTGGATTGTTAAACGAAATTCTTATAAACTCTAGCGCTACAGTTTAAAGAAACAAAATTTCAGCAATCGGGCAAGCTTTTATCAGATATTCAGTTGACTAGCTAATAAAACTTTCTGGTGGCGACATAATATATTATTAATTTTGAACTATTTTGTTTTTATTTTGAGCGAATCTGGATGTTAAAATTAATTCTAGTACAACATAAAATATTGCCACAGTAATGTTGTGTTACGAATACTCAATTATTTAATAGTGGAATTTGATCTTTACTACTATACCATCACGGCATATCCCACAAGTGGGGTAGCCAGCAGATCAGCTGCATGTAAGAAACATGCAAACTGTCCTCTTCGTGCCAATATAAAATCAAGACATTCAGGATGGGTGGCAAGCCTCATCGCTGAATTTAAGAAGTAAAATGTCTTAATTTTTTCGAACACCTGCCTTTTACAGGACACTCGAAAACTTACGCAGAAGAGTGGGAGACCAATTCTTTACCGGGTGCTCCACGGGATAATGATTCCGCGACTTTTAACAGTTTGATGTCAGAAAAACAAACTATAGACAATAAAGCACTTGAATTAATAACAGCTAATGAGATTAAAATGTTGAAGGCTTTTCCACATATTTTGTGATATTGATGGCCTGAAAAATACAGTAAAAGATTTAGAGACTTTTTAAATATATACACCAAAAGGTCTACAAAAAAATTTTAAGCTTTTAAAATAATCTAAAAAAATTACTGCTAGGTATAGATTTTTTGTTATTATTACCTTTTAAAATTAAAATATTTTTATGTAAATGAAAATTAGGAAATTCTATCATAAAAATGTGTTGAAAGAGCCAAAAATGTTCATCGAGCTTTTTTGTTGACCTTTGAATGAGTGTTGTAGGAGACGTGATATGAAAACATAATTTTAAATGAAAGCTGTTTAAATTCACAATGAGGTCATTCAAAATGAATGAGATAAATAAATTAAAAAAAAATCCAACGACAGAAAAATATCTAGTGTAAAGTATTTAATAAGGCCTTTTCACACTAGGAAAATTTCTACGTTATCAGCGACTAGTATCCGGCATTGGATCTAGTGTGAGTAATTGTTAGTTCCGAAAAATTTCTAACTAATCGATCGTTTATTATTTCGTTATATTAATCGAGATTCTTGCAAGGTTTTTACTAAATATTTCATTCTCTTCTCTCAGGATACTTACACAGTATTTTTAGTCGATGATTTTCCTATCTTCGAAATCTGGTAGCGCCTTGGTACCGCCAAGATCGGCCCATCTTAGGGATGTAGACGCTCTCTCTCTTCTTTACAAAACCGTCTTCAATCCTTTTGCAACACCTTATCTAAAGGAAATACTTCTAAAGTATTTTTAAAAAGATTTTTGAAAAGTTACGAGGATCGTCTTTCCTTTTTTAAGATGGATAAACTGAGGGACAGGAGAATACTTGCGGATCTCACTATGCTTCATAAAATGATCAATGGTAATGTAGATACTGTGTCGGTCAGTTCATTGAATTTTTATGCAGCAAATCCCCGCCTACGTAACCTAAGAACTTTCTTAATGGACAGACATAGTAACAATGTCAGTCAAAATAGTCCAATCAGCAGAATGTGTAGATTATGTAATGTTTTATGCTCACATTGCGTGGATGGTGCGGATGTCTTTTGTCATTCACTGACGGTGTTCAGAAGGAGTGTTGCCTCCAACTTTGGTATCTTTGTAGATTGACATTTTTTGTTTTTTTGATCGGTGCTTGTTTGGTGCAGGTTCAGTTTGTACTGGGCCTGCGGTGATTGTGATCTGCTTTTGTTTGATTGGTTTTTTATTATTTAATTTTTTTCTATCATTCTTTTGTTAACATTAATATGTGTATGCTCTAGACACACTTAATTGGGGGGTTGGCCTGGCCGAATCAATGTATGTTGTTTTTATTTTTTTGTGTGTATTTTGTCAACTTTCTGTTTGTGTCTCTGATTAATAAATAAATAAATAAATAAAGGATATCGCACGATCTATAATGTTTCTTCTTTCAGCTACAATTCATGATCTTCGATCCATTGCTCCTCTTTAGTTCACTTGTTATACAGATTTCTTTACTGTTCATAGCTTAAAGCTCTGGAACAGACTCTCCTACAATGTTTGTGTTTCTTCAAAATGAAATTTGTTTCGTAAAAAAATAACGGTTCCTTGTTTTCTAAAACATGTTGCAATATCTTTTAATTTTCATCAAGCACTGTCAGCAAAAAATATTGATTTGCATACATAAATTTATTGAATTGATAAAGACTATTAAATTTCCTTCGTGTGTTCCCATGAGAAAACTTTAAAGACGAAGGGAAAAGAAAAAGAATGATTGATGCAAATTTCATGGCGTGAAAAACGTTTAATAATAATGATAATAAAATAACAATAAGCAATAAAAATAAAAGTTAAAAAAATAAAACAAATACTTGGTAAGAGAAGGGTATATTTTAATTTTTCCATTAAAATGTATGGGACGCTTTCATTCATGCACATTTTCTTCGTGAAATATTATTTCTTTCTTACATTTTTCGTTTCTTCTTTTTTTCTGTCTTCCACATATTTCTCTCTCAACTAGTGATGCGAATATTATTAAGAATATCGTCGTTTGTGATATAAAACTTATTATAAGTTAATATTTAATTTTTTTTTTTGAAAACTTCAAATTGACATGCCCATTAGATTGTAGCAAAAAAACAGATTCCAAGTTAAGACAACCTTTGTAAGCATATTTATTTAGAATAACAATATTGTAAATCTTAACATAATGTAAATAATTTTCCTTTGACTTTTTTAACTTTTTACCACTAACTGTCGTGAATAGTGATTTTGAGCTATTTGAGTCGCCTCTTTTTACATTACTATGTATTGTGGAAAAAAGGGTTTTCCGAGCAGTCTGGAACTTTTATGACAAACTGTTTCTTTTTGGCAAACTAAACAAAGTTAATTGAATGAGAAAAAAAATCTGCTAGAATCATAACATCTTTTGGTGCGATCCTAGAACGAGATTGTCTTAGGATAATATGGGGATGGATATTTTATGAAAATAATTGTGAAAGTTATTGTTTTCGCCGAAATTGTAACCATCCCTTAACTTTGCAATCAAAGGATGATTTTATGTTGTCTTTATCAGAAACGGCAATATTTTCCACAGGGAGAAAGAAATTTTATTGAATATACCTACCTACCAAATATACTTGTACATACCTAATATCGATTCCTATATTTATAAGTATTAATATTTTATATTTCTTATATTAGTAGATGTATCGAAAAAACTTAGGTTCTTAGGTACTATTGAGTAAAAAGCCTGTTATATTCATTTACTTATTTGTTTAAACTTGAGAGACAGAGAAATATAACTTCTAGTATTGGTGTATACATAAAATCCGAACAATCATCGGCGCCGGAGCAATAATTAAGTTCCATATTTTATCAGCTGCTAAAAAGACCAGACAGCAGCAAATGTTTAGGCGTCGAAACACCCTAGGACGCCTTTCTCAGTTCTTTCGATTAAATTTTCTCACAACGTTACATTGTGTAAACATGGCTCTCCAATCTTATGGGTTTTGTCATCTGCTCGTTGTGCAAATTAAGTAAATTATAGTAAAACAAAAAATGAGAGTATTATATTTAAACATTAATTTTAATTATAAAATAATAAAATATTATAAAAAAACACTATTTAATTTTCACTACAATGGATTAACTTTCGCTCATCCTTGTAGGCATGTTCAGAGGAACTATAAAACGGAATTTTTTCCTGAAAATACCTAAAACTATAGACGAAAAACTCCTGTTGCTGTTGATCTTACGTAGTGAAAATTAAAAATAGTTTTTCCAGTAATTAAATTTTTATTTAATTTGAATTCAAAATAGATTTCTGCAGTACCTATAAAAACAAAAACTATTGAATTATTAGTACATAAGTAAAATAATGTGTCTATTGCCGATAAACAAGCAAACATATTTATAATGGAACATAAGTTAAGACTGATATATTCATTATGGTATACATTTCCATGGTGCCTAAATGTTTTCTCATCGTTTCATAAGTAACAGTATGTACGTAAAAGACAACAATAAAACATAAAAAGTGGCGCAGCGTTGAAGATTAAAATGATTTATTCAAATAAAGCCACCGCCATCTTAAATAATACAGATACCCGCAGGCCATAAAATAACATAAAAAAAATAACAGTCATAATGTAGGTACATACTTACATAATATTATTATTATGTAAAAAATATTTTATTTTACTTGGATAATAAATTCGAGGAGCACCCGGTAAAGAATATTGGTATCCCACTTTTTTCAGGAACTATGCATTAGTCTCAGAACAATGTTAGAATTTGATCCACGTATATAATTATCTCTCCTTACATTGTTCTTTTTGTTTCTTTTTCATTCATACAATTATTCACACACGCACGTAAATTTCATTTACTTTATCCACGGTCGTCTTTGAGAGTTTGATCCGCGTGATTATGTAACGTTGTTCTCAGACACCCGAGTATCCTCACACTTCCTCTTTCTGATAGATATATCCTCTTTGTCATCTTTTCATCATGAATTCTTTCTACATGTCCAAACTATCGTAATTAATTTACACGCATTCTATCCACAACACTCCTCTTGCATCTGCTCATTCTTGTAATATCCTCATTCTTCACTCTATCACGCAAGGTTTAACCAACGATTCTTCTCAGAGATATCATCTCCACATTCGTCCTTTTACACTTAGTTCCATATTTCGCTTGTATAGATAAGTGTCCGCACCAGAATGGTATTGTGCCACAAAATTTTTGTCACGTTTGACACATTTTTTTCTTTGCCTTATGTGCCCATATCATCTAAGTTGCCTCTCTTCTGCCTTGCTCTTTATGTCAGTAACACCCATGCTATCACGAATGTCAAAATATAAATATATTTGATATAAAAACAGGAATTATCTATATATATTTAATAAAATATGAGATTAAGAAAATAATAATAAATTATATTAGTATTTTTGTTATTACATAATCAAATGTGTCTCGATATTTTCCAAATAATAATAAAAATGTTTTTCAGTTTTAGATAATATGAAATTTTATTCAGCATTACTAACACTCCCGCCACCATGTGAAATACGTTCAAAGCTTTAGCCCTCGTGAAATTTCGCGGAAACTTTGGAGAAAATACAGTTCGTACAAAACGGTTTCGTGCTTTGGGGTTATGAAGTGTTTTGCTCGATTTTCAATAGAATGCGGTACAATATCGCGCTTCCATACAATTACAACGCAAAATGATGAATGAAAAGATTACGTGGTTAAAAATATCTACTCCAATTGTCAGCCTTCAATACATAATTATTAGGTAGCCATAAGTTCGCAGTTTGATTGGATGTGATAAACATTCAGATCGTGCTTTCCATGACGAAAAATCAAAATAATATTTGCTATAACTATTATACCATCACGGAATATCTTACAAGATTTTCCTTTGATTCTGTTGTTTCTTTTTGATGATGTCGCCATCACGGAATATCCCACAAGATTTTCCTTTGATTCTGTTGTTTCTTTTTGATGATATCGCTTTGTGATTTTTTGTGTTTTTTTTTATTCTTTTTTGTTTTTATTTTGGAATTTTATGTTTTTTTTGTGAATCAAAAAATATGTTAGTTGATTTTTCATGCCAATTTCTTTTAAGTTATTCAGAATGAGGAGAAAGCCTTATCGCTGGAAGTAATAAAAGAAGTAAAATGTTTTCATCTTAATTTTTTCAAACACCCGCCTTTAACAGGACAATCGAAAATTTAGGGTTAAATGTGGGGGACCAATTCTTTACTGGTTACTCCACAAAACTTAAATTAATATGACTGTTTGTTAAATCAGATACAACACTACAAGAAATATATTTATTTTTATTATTTACATACTTAACATTAGCTGTAACATCAATCATAACACAGTATCGTTAAATTACCAGTAATACAATTTAATGCACAGATGTTGTGTGAACCCGGTTCATCTTTCAATTTTCAACTTTAACAGTAAGACATTAGAAGTAACAATTCCATGAACAGAAGAGGATTGCGCATGGTGATGTCTGTCTGAAATAAGGATAAGTGCAAGATATGTAGAGACAAAGTGAGACTGCAAAACTTATTAATTGTCGCACTGTTCTTATTAATCTCAATGTTTCTTCCTGATCTCAATGTTTCTGAGAGTTGAGATATATTTTTGTGGATGATATAGAGTGAAGGTAGAAAAGCATTTAAATTAAATACACAATAAAACACAGTAAATAATAATATTATTCTGTAGAGATGTTTAAAGTGCAAAAAAATAAAGTTATAAAGCGAAACATGAAAAAACAAACGACAAAAAGCGAAGCTAGCAATAATAAAATAAAACGGGGGATGATAAAAAAATGATATTAAAAATAAACGGGACATTGTTGTACACTATGTATTTGTATAAAGGTATTATTATATATGTAAGATAAAAGAAGAAAATATAATTTTCAGTATTGGTACCAACAGGAGCACAGTATTCGTTGAGCTGGGTGTAAAAAAAGATGGTAAAATTTCGAGGCTTTTCATCGAATTTATTACCTTTATGAATCGAATTGAAAATTTGTTATTTTAACTTATGTAAAGAAACATTGTATTTTGTACACTGTCGAGCAATAAGGTTAAACAACACTGTCAAAATGGCAAAAGAATATTTTATTTAAATTAAATAAACCTATCATATAAATAAATTGTTTAAGATTTACTGTTTTTGATAACATAGTGATCTGGTTTCAACCAATAAAGTTAGTCATACTCAAAGACATAGAAGAAGATTTGCCACATCACTATTAAAAACATTTGAACCATTTTTGTTTCTTTACATAAATTAATATGGAGTTTTCTCAATCAAAAGATCTGTCTATTTTTCGAAACCTTTTTTTTTTTTTTTTTAAAAAAGATATATCTGGGTTTTGTTATAAACCCAAATACAACTTTATACACCTTCCACAGTAAGCTAAAAGCTTGTGTCGTGAAAGGGGAGTTTGCCGGCACCTGGGATCGAACCGCGGACCCCTTGTTCAAGAGGCCGAGACTCTACCTCCTTTGGCTAATCTTCCAAAAATGGAGCAACCAGCAAACTAATGGCATTAATGAATGAGACATTTAACACCTACATTTCTGCGATCACTTCAGTAAAAAACTTTAATGGCCCTAGCAGAGTTTGAAAGGTTTTTTTAGTTAATTCGGAGAAATACCCTATCTCTGTTAAATTTTAAGATTTAGAAAGTAATATAGGTATGACCTACGTCATGTATTTCAAAGCAGGTATTTTACAGGATGAATGAAAATTTACAATAAAGAGCTTTAAAACTCGATTAGGATAACGATTTTACTAGTTGCGTAATTATAGAAAAAAAGAGTTTGTTATTTCAAGATATAATAATGTAACTTTTTTCGGCCTCTTGAACAAGGGGTCCGCGGTTCGATCCCAGGTGCCGACAAACTCCCCTTTCACGACACAAGCTTTTAGCTTACTGTGGAAGGTGTATAAAGTTGTATTTGGGTTTATAACAAAACCCAGATATATCTTTTAAAAAAAAAATATATATATGTATATATTTATTAATGTATTTATGTTATTCTTCACTGTACATTGGTTACAATAATACAAATCAAAACAAAGTTTCATTAAATTATCAGCTGTTCCATGTACGGAGGGCGAGTTTATCGCTAAAATGCGATGTCTTCCAACTTGTATTATGTATTATGTGTGCGAAGTTGGGTGAATGGATGTATTGTGTGTAAGATTTTCTATAATTGTCTTGTGTGTTATTGCTGAAGTGTGCACTGTTTGGATGTAAGACTATTGGAATGTTTTTGTCGCTTACATGTTTATATTTACATGTCTTTCATCTGATGTGTACCATGTAAAGTAAATAAATATAAATAAATATAATATAAATATAACTAACCAGGTAGTACTAATATGTAGGTACACTGACGAAAAATGTTTAAAAATTATTTTTCATACACATAAATATGACGTCTTTATCCATATACATAATTATATGTGACATCACAAACCAGGAAATGGAAATAGAACCGAAAATTAATTAATATTCATAATAAAATATTTTAAAATTTCGAATAATAAATAGATATTAACATCCCTTTTCGGAAAGGATGTCAGGCAAGGTTGTGAAAGACAAGACAAAAAGATGGCAAGAAGAATTATATTAATTCTGTTATTGTTCCTTGTTGTATTTTCCTAGAAGTGGAGGAAACAGCATTTGGAGTTTATAGAGGATGAGTTAGAAGATTCTGATATACACAATATTCTTACTAGATAGATTTTGTAAAGGTTTTCGAAATTCTAGTGGTGTCAATATTCGAATACAACTTACTATTCGATTTGATTGATAAACGAATGTTTCGATTTTAAAACTACTCGAATGTTTTGATTGTGTACCTATATTATGTGATATATTTATTAATGCAAAATCACTCAACATTGGATGGAATGCCTATATATGTAATAATAAAATAAATTTATTAATTAACATCATAAATGGCTGCAAAAGCTTTTAAAAAATAATAAAATACAACCATAAATAATACTAGTCAAGAAATAAAATGCAAATAAGAAAGAATGAAAACAATATAAAAACTTGATTAAATACCTACATTTTTCTTTCGATCCCGATTTAGAAATTTGCAACAAGGGGTCCACATGCAAAAAGTATATCGATCCATTTTTCATACATATTTTACTATGAATAGTTTAGTTAGTACAGTAATAAGTAGCTTCCTACATTGATTATAATTTAAAATGTGCTATTTTTTTTTAAAAATAAGATTAATAAAAGTTTCAGTGTTCTAGGATAGATGTGTTTTTGCATATGGACTCCTCAATTAGACCAGACATATCGATTACACTTTTATAAAACGTTAGTTTTTTTTTTTTCGTTTAAAATCAGTTAATTTAATAGAAACTCTTCTTTAGTTAATTTTTCTTTCTCCCCCACCTTCAAACTCCCCCCCACCCCTAGTATAAGTTAGTAATAGAAAACAGACTCACTACATAATAAACTTAAACTAATTAGTCCTCCTGATGATGCCAAGTAGAAGCCTTGGCGAAAACGTTTGAGTTGAATAAATTTAATTTGGAAATTATACAGTGTTTGAAAATCATTTTAATTATAATGAATTTCCAAAGTGTTAACACAAAAACATTTGATTTATTATTTTTTTTTGTTCATCAACAGGAATTTCCACACAGAAAAATATGGTTATTGTTAAATAAATACCAATGCACATAATCGTTTTCGTTGTAAACAAAATGAGGATCAGTGGTTTCGGAGTTACAAAATTCTTCTTATTTAATCAACACAAGCAAAAAAAAAACATTTCGATTTGATCCACTCGATTCTTAAAACGTTTCGAATTGCATCGAAACATTTCGATTGTTAGAATCATTCGAATACTCCCACCCATAGATAGTGTATATAAAATAATAGGTCACCAGTTATAGGTAGTTTTATTTATGATTTTTTATTTTGTTTCCATCCAATATGGCGCATCCTTCATGTTTGTTGCTACAAATCAAAGTATGTACTTACATAAGAAAATAATAAAATAATATTGTTGTCTATAAAAAAGTAGGCTATGCAATATACCTATCTTACATAAAATAATTCTGCATATCAAAGAGAGACTGTACTATGTCGAATATTCAGAATGTTTACTTGTTCCTAGCGCCATTTAGATTAGGTATATAATACATTACATAAAACATATGGATAATTCAAGGATTTTTTCAGATTAAGTGAACGTATCTAAACCTCAATTGTTCTGAATTATTTGTATGTAGATATGTAATACATACTTTACCTGTAAATAAGAATCCAGTGGAATTTTGTGTTTTTTTTTTGATGTGCAAAATATTCATTATTTGCATTTTTCGTAGGCGTTTGACATTTTTTTAACATACAGACAATTCACACAGATCGAGCTAGTCCCAAATTGTCATGTCACGTGTCACATGTCACAAGTACCTACCTAGATTTTTAATTTTAACTGGTTTGTAGGTTGGGTTCGAGTTGGTCAGGTGTTATTTTATACAAAAAAACATAAATTATTGACAATCACTTCATCATCACTTCATTTCTTAGGTGAAATAGTAGATAATTAGGTACATGAGGATAAGTATAAATTCATAAAATTAATTTTGATGTGGTCACCTTATTTGGACTTTTACCCATTTCACGCATATCGAGCTAGTCCCAAATCAAGATAATCCATAACTGCAATCACCCCCAACAATTTTCTTTGTCATTTATTTTGTAGAAGCAAATATGTGTATGAGAAAAAAAAGATGTTATTTTGTTGAAAAAATCTTTGCACGGTCATACTGAAAAATGACATTGCTTAGTTTTGTTTTGACAAACAGAGAAAATTGTTTTTCCGCAGACAGTGTCTTCATATATTGGTTTTGTAATAGTGTTTTCCATGTGGTATAGAAACATATTATTTATTTTCCATACTTGTTTAAATGAACGGATTTATTTGATTTACATAATATTATAATTCTCAAGGACGGTCGAGTGCATGTATGAGAAACTGGATGAATGTAGAGGAAGCGAAAGAAGTATGTAAGGATAGATCTACATGGCGTTCCGTTCTCTCTGCGTGCCCCAACTGGGACACGGTGTGAGGGTATAGTATAGTATAGTATAGTATAATATTCAGATAATTTACATATACTTAGATATTCTGTGGAGTATCAAGTAAAAAATAGGTCCCTCACTCTTTTCTGTAAGTTTTTGAGTGTCCTGTTATACCATATTATATTCTTTTTATACCATCTCCTCCGCAAAGGCAAGTAGTCTTCAGGGCTGTTTGTTCTTTGTTGACTGGCTCCTGAACAGCATTGTGGAGCTACTTCTGAGCTATATTTTTACAGCAATGCAATATACATGCAGCTGTCTTCTGTGTGTCAATAAAATTTAAGACATTCTGGATGGGTAGCAAATTTTATCGCTGAATTTAAGCTGTAAAAACAACTGCCTTTTAAAGAACACTCGTAAACTAACGGGAAAGAGTGGAACACCAATTCTTTGCCAGGTGCCTCACGAAATATTCTGACATTCCAAAAAAAAAAGTCATTAAAATATTTTTCCATGTACCTACCTAAAATTTGAATGATCCATTTTTTCTTCTCTCTTGTCTGTTTATAAATATTTAAATTAAATTACAAATACAAATTAAGTAGACATCTGATTGATTGGAATTCAATGGAGTATTTCAAAATTTACATTATTTTTAAAAAAAAAACCTTGAAACTTTTTCGAAATACGTGAAAAATAATCACATTTCAAAATCAACGTATTCCCGCGACGCTTCCAGTCCGATGCGACGTCAGGCAACGATTTATATTTCTCCGAATTGTTAATCGGAATTTATTTTATTTTATTCGTACTATAAGCGACATTAAATAATGTAGGAATATAAGAATAATAATAATAATAAATGGTACATATTGAACAAGTAATCAATCATTGTGTTTGAAATAATTCCCTTTTAAGGGTGACTTTCACATATTTCTTCAGGACTTTTTCAGGTTTTACATTTCAGGCGTCTCTACTTATGTAAAATATGTGCCTACATTATTGTAACATATTCAGCACTACTATTCTATGAATGTCGTTATAAATAATATAATAATAAAGATTACAATTCCTTAAATTCCCAAAGGACTTTGTATTTTTGGAAAGGGGTGCGTTTTGTGATTGATTGAATAAATTCAGAGATTCACTTAAATTGAAATCAGCTTTCATCATCAGAAATCGGAAATCAGACTGATTTTAGAATCAGTTCTCTTTACAACGTTTTTGATAATATTCTGATGTTCTTGTCTGCTCATGGCATGAAGAGGAAGATTTACATATTTATTAACGTGAATTTACTGGTCACACTACTTATTAAAAACGCCATCATGGTGTGATGGTGTAGATAGATAAAAATATTATGTGCCTACACTTTCGGTAATTAATTGTGTTAGCAAGCTCTTGAAATGGCTTCCCAATGTCTCCAACATTGTAGGATTATCGCCCTAACAAAAGTTTTTGAAACAAAATTAAAGTTTAACCATTTCTATTCCTGTGGGAAGAGCGTGGGAAGGAGGGAAGCATGATATGGTGAAAAAGTAGTAAAGTGAGAAGAATAATATTAAAAGGAGATGAAGTCGAAAAGGAAGTCCAAATACCCAAGAATTAATTGTTTTAAATTTGTAACTTAACTATTTGACTTTCCAACTTTTTTCCGACTACCTACCTATATCTTCTGTGTTTTTTTACGGCATCGTCCCCAAGTAGACAATAAAATCACAGCATAAATTGAACAACAAATGTACATATTATGTATATTATGTGAATCATCCTCTCCACGCTATTATATAAGTTCTTTATATTGTCTTTAACACCTGCCTTTTTTACAGAACACTCAAAATCTCACGGAAAAGAGTGGGAGACCAATTTTTTTTTCTTTGCCGGGTGCTCCTCGGAATCAATGTACAGTAAAGAACAAATAAATTACTTTTGTACCTAGCTACGACTTTTATAAGTCATCATTCCAAATCAAATCCTTGATTCTCGTCCAGAGAGACACTGCAGCGCTTCTAGGGTTGACCTATGAATGTCTATCCAGTCTCCCTTGTACTTTCTTCCTGGACACTTCTCCACCAGATGTTGGATTGTTTGGGACTGAGCCCCACCGTGGCATTCTAGAGACTCCCTCTCATTTCCACATAAGGTAATTGCAGCAGCCTTGACCCGTGTGAATTCTGTTTTGTTGGACCCAGACTTTTTGGGGTAAATAAATTGTAGATTGTATTTATAAATAAACATAATTATCAAAATACACGACTTAAAAATATTAGCCACTTATATTTTTTTTTATATATTTCAACCGAATAAATAAAAAAGTATCTTTATTCAGTTTTACTGTGGCAACTGTAAAATTATCACACACCTATGTCAAGACTCTGTGTTCAGGTATCAAACTGAAAAAAAACTTTTTCAGATCCAAAACGAAGGTCCCCCCATGGGAACTGGCAGGTACCTCCTGTAGTAGGTATGAGTGTTCCTGTTCATAACGTTATAAGTGTATTAGAATCAGGGGGAGGTAGGGGGAAACCAGGAATAAATAACATCAAATTATGTATTGATTTTTTATTTCACAGGAATTTATGCGCTTAAAAGGAATTAATTGACACAAAGAGAATGAACTGCGTATTCATTGCATGCGGGAGCTTATTTCTGTGGGAAATATGATGTATGGATGAATGCTTTTTTGTAAAAAAAAACGGCAGTTTGTATTGTATTGTATGTATACCTGTATGCATGATGCACTTGATTATGTTGTACAGTTGAATGTAAGATGTATATCTTTTTATAATTTGAAATTTTTATAACATATGTGAAATGTGATTTTTTATTTTGTTTTGTAATATAATTTTTTGTAAAAGGCAATTGCCGTATATTGAATTAATAAATAATAAATAAATAAATAACTTTGAAATAATTATTGTTACAAAGAATGGTGCTCTTTTTTTGGTAAGTTGTTTTCAAAAAATGAAATATACTATACTATACCCTCAAGCCGTGTCTTAAATGGATTAGACACAGAGAACAGAACGCCAAATAGATCTATATTTACACACTTTTTTCGCTTCCTGCACATTCATACATTTTCTCATGCACGCCCGTCGGTTCCTCTCACTCAACACACGGCCGTCCTTGAGAATTTGATCCACATAATAAAGCCACGTGATTCTTGAGCGCCCGCGCTTCATCACACCCTTTCTATCAGACAAGTATATCTTCTCGTTTAGAGGCGATTGAACGTCATGAGCACAAACACATATTAAATTCTCTTAAATTAAGCGATTTCTTTTTGTCTCAAAGGTGCAGTATAATATTGTTCGGTGACAAGGGTTTATAAGAACACAAGCTCTTTCAAGTAAAAGTCCACGACACACAAAACATTCCACAGATTTCATATATTTCCTCTGTTTTATTTTTTTAATATTTTTTTTTTTTGGATTTCCTGTAAGTTCACCCAATACTGTCTTATCTATTAATGACACACTCTGAAAATACAACGAAATAAAAAATAAAATTTAAATTCCCAATCCCTTCTAAAATTTATTTTAGGATAATAAGTGTATACTTACGTATCATCAGTGGATCAATGAGACCTTATATGTGTCATTTTTTTCAAAAATGAGTTATTATCATTAAAGTAAATTGAAGAAGTTTGTGATTAGTGAGCGATGAAAATTAATTAATTAGTGTTTAAGTAGTCAAATAGAGTAGGTATACCAAATTAGGACACTAGCTTGTCCCCTTATTCCAGGAGAAATTTTGATTGGGACAATGTTTTGGTTTATTATTATGTAGTAGTTGATTGTTTTTTTTTTTAAAAAGATATATCTGGGTTTTTATTATAAACCCTAATACAACCTTATACACCTTTCACAGAAAGCTACTAAAAGCTAAAAAAAACTTATAATTATTAAATAAAAAAAATAAAATGAATAATCGAAACAGTGAGTTGAATCAATACTTATTTTGTTCATTTTATCTTAAATACATAGATCATTTCAATTTTTTTTGCGAGATTTTGTTATATTCATTTTATATTTCATGCTTCTCACTTTTAAAAAAAATATGACATAATTTAAGAAATAATTGGTTATGAACACCGTGTAAGACCATGATTATTATTTTGAAAACCGTCGCATGAACCAAAGCTTTGCTTTGAGACTATCGAGCTATATAACATAATATATTCGTCTCACCAAGGCATATACCTACATATATTGAGATATCCACGAAATTAGGTAGGTGTTGAGAGAAATAAAATTCTTTACATGCTGTTTTTTTTTCAAGATAATTCGTGAAAACTCACATATACCTACTTAAAAACTGATTCTGTGAATAAATTTTCCAAATCATGCTTAGAAATTCAATACCTATACCCACTAAAGAATTTCTAAGACACCTTCCACGTAACGAATCAGCTACATAGAAAACGTCATCCAGCGAAACAGTTTTTTATATCTCCGTTAAATTTTTAAGCTTTGCACATAGGAGGTTTCTCGGAACCATCGACGACATATTATTATTATTAGATTTACTAATATAGAAAGTACAACGGATGTGGTTTAGAGTTTGAATTTTTTTTATTCGTTAGGTTTTCACTGATATAACTAAATACCTACATATATAATTTAGCGATGAGACCAATCCAATGATTTTTTTATTCGATACGTTTTCGCAATAGAATAAACTTAATCGATTATCGAAAGACAGTTTAAATTTAATGATTATGAATTTTGTAAATATTGACTTTTGGCAATCGGAAATCTATGGAGATTAAACAAAAAATGTATAATAAAACTTTTTGAATTCTAATTACACAGCACGTAAACTATTGCTGATTGATTACATTTTTTACTAAACACATTGACAATCTCCTTCTGAGATGAAAATGTCAATTTAAAACAAAGAAGTATAAAAAACATTTGTTTTTCAATTTCATGATCGAATCCTAGGTAATATGTAAACACCAACACAATGAAAAAACGTAATTTATTGTTTAAGGTCACTAATCGAATCTATTAATTTTAATCGATTTAATTTGAAAATATCGATCAATAATAACGTAGAAGTTTAATAATGTACAGAAAAACTAAAATATTGATAAATAGAAATAGAGATCTTAGTAACCTATTATTAAACAGAATTGTCGAATCAATTTGTAAATCAATTTATATATTTAAACATCTTGTAGGTAGGTCACTTAATCGAAAAATTTCGAAATTAACACTTTTGAAAAAACAGAATAAATCGATTCCGGTTATTCGATTGTCCGCATCACTTATCAAAATAAATGCCTACGGGTAGGTATGACAGCCTTTTCTGAGAACCATGTCACCACCCAACCATCCTCCATATTATCCAAGTCTCCAAGTTATTGGATATAGCCTGAAAACATTTCTCGCGATTGCCATTATGGCTGATCCAGAAAAATAATAAAATAACCCTCTGAAATTTAAGCCTTACGGCTGAAATGGTATCGGAAAAGGTTATTTCTAAATTTTTATTATAGGTAGATATGTACATACTGGTTTTATTTAATCTTATTTTTGATACTTTATGTTTTAACAAGAACGACATTGCCTTCGTTAAGCTGGTAGTATCATAAAAATAGATATTGTGAAGGATAAAGTTACAGAAAATTCAGTAACACCAACCGACTGATTATTTTAATGTAAAGAAGTAGATCTGAAAATATTATTCAACGGACACTTAAATAGGATACAGGAATGGTGTTCCGATCTTTACGAATCAGCTGAGGCTAGTTTAAATGCACTTTATCCATGGTAAATTGTTATAGAGATGAAGTGAAAGAAGAGAAGAAGTTTGTAATATCAACCGACTGATTACTTTAATAATAAAAATGTATTCACTGTGTCGGTGTTTAGGTAGTAGAATTCCATATCGAAATAAATAAAACAAGTGTTTTATTCTACTATTGGTTTATTCGATGAGAGAGACGTCTTTCGTCTTATGAGGACATTGTCAATCTGATTTTAAAAATACAACAATATTCATATATATAAAAATATTTACAATAAAAATGTAGATCTCTTGAGGTTTAAATAATTATTCGGCAGACTCCTTTAAGTAGGAAACAGATATATTGTTCCGATCCTTACGAATCAGCTTAGGTTGGTTTAAGTGCACTTTACCCATGGTAAAAAGTTATTTTCAGTTGAAGTCAAAGATGTACGTGAAGACAATAATTATTATTTAACAGTTGCATAACCAAGAGATTATGCAAAACCTCTCTAGCAGGAAAAAGGAAAGGTGTTTCGATACTTGCAAATCGACTAAAGCTGGTTTAAATACATTTTACGCATGGTTTGTTTAAAGTTGTTTACTGTAATAATTATTGTAGGTACATATGTTCAACGGATGTCAAACATCATGGGTTGAAACAGGAATTGGTGAACTAACCATGGACAAAAGGTACTTAAACAAGCCTGAGTCGATTCGTTAGCATCGGACTACCTTTCCTGTTCCCCAGTAAATGGAGTTTGCATAATAATATAATAAAAATAAACAACTTTATTGCACAAAAAATCAACATATGAAAATATTCAATTTAACTACACAAATAAATGTTGTGCAATGGGCGAGTTTATCGCAGAAGCGCGATGTCTTCCAACTAACCCATTGAACACAAACTAAAATAAAAACAATAAATAAATAAAATAAATAACTTATAAGGAGATATATTATATACATACACATAAATACTAAACAAATATAAATAATATAAGTATACCTACTTATATAAAAAAAAACTACCCAAATATAAAAACAATTTCGGATACGTGACACGACATAGATGATGGGATACGGGAATAGGATAAAGTGGTAGGAACGGGTCAGGATTGCTCATTGTGTATAAATATACAAAAAAAAAGATATTTTTAACCATGGGAAACCTCTATACAAGTAGATGAGACAGAAGACTAGCAACCATTAACTTCTTTCTTGAAGTTATGTATAAAAAGAAGTACGAGTTCAGGTTTTTAGTGGAAGCTGGTTCCACAACCTAGCACCATGAACTGAAAAAGAATCGGTGTAATAGCTCGAACGATGTGACGGGATCACTAGAAGATTGTTGGACAATCTGTCGGTTGTGAAGATGAGGTGTCTGTCAAATACCTAATATTCAAAGTTTTACTTCTTTCAAATCACCTCTATATTACTTTTTAAAATGGGTAAAATGCACTTTAACCAGCCTTAGTCAATTCGTTAGCATCGAAACGTGCAGATGAGGTGTATATTGAGTAATATTCTTAATATCTTTACTCACACAAGAGTTGTTGGAAGACATCGCATTCTAGCGATAATCTTCCCCTCTGTAGATACATTGAATAACTGATATTTTTATAATACTTTTTACTAGCTTGAAATAATTTAAACAAAGTACAGTGAAAAATAAAATAAATAAATAAATAAAAATCCAGCTATACTAAAACTACCTTCAGCATCCGTTAAAAAGTTCAATTTATATTCAAAACATGATTGAATCTAAAATTTCTCAAAATTGTGTTTATTTTTTTTTATTTTAGAAACATTTCACGTTTCTATTAATATTTTTTTCTGTTTCAATTATAAATATGAAATAATATTTGGATTGGTAAATAGGGCAGGTGCTAAAAAATTAATTCCGAAAATTAATTTTGATCTACTTTCAATACTCACAAAGGTACATAAAAAGGAAAAAAAATGGACAAATTAAATTCTTTGATGTAATGGGTAAATAAACTTAAATATTATTTTCATTTTTAGAATTATGTTTTGATACAAAATATTTTTAAGATATTTAATAAAAAATATAATTTCCATGAAGTACACGGCCAACAAGAATTGGTCTCCCACTCTTTTTCCTAAGAGTGGACAGGTGTTCGGAAAAAAGAAAGACGTTTTACATCTTTAATTCAGCGATGAGGTTTGCCTCCAATCCTGAACGTCTTAATTTATTGTTGGCAAGGAAAGGACAGCTTGCATGTTAATTGCATGCAACTGGTCTGCTGGCTAACCCAATTGTGGGATATGTCGTGATTGGATTAACCTTAAAAGCATTTTTCATTGCGTTGGTTAAATGAAACACTTATGTATTTCGTAGTACCTACATACTTTCATACTCTACTACTTAGATAATAAGCTGTAAAGTGTTGTCCTTAGTGTTAAGAATTTTAGTACGTAGAAATACGTAACTGTAAGAACATAGTAGTAGCGAGTAGTGCCTTGTAGTGAGTATCTCCTCCAAGGGACATTAAGGGTTGTAGTTTCGGGGAGGATTTTGTCGGGGGGAGCCCTTAAGGCAAATCCTGAGCCCTCCCTTTGAATTTTTCTTTTTTTTCGTTGAATCTGGATGATATAGGAGCTCAGCTCTAAAAACATACAGGGGAAAGTGGTGGGAAAACCCTTAATGTATTATAAATAAAATTAAAAAAAAAAGTACCTAATTTCACTGCGCCTTTATTAGTCACTATAGGCGTTTCATTTAAAACACTTTAACATGAACTGTCACCAAGAACCGTTGGTTGAAAATATCGTCTTTTCTTAGACTTATTTTTACTGATAAGTATTTTTTCGTCTTCCACTCATCATTCATTCGCTCCGCATGTCCAAAATTCTATTCACCACACTAATCTTCCGTATTTTTCGGCTTTTTCATTTTTCCAACAAAATATTAACGTTTCATTTTATTAAAAGTATATCGTAATATATTTTGAACAAAATGACAATACCAATTGTAGCATATAGGTAGGTATACTAAAACCAAATTTATTTTTATCGCGTAAATAAAAGTCACAATTTTAAATAATATTAAATCTGGTATTACACAATGAAATCTATGATAGAATTATTAATATTATTATTTCATGCCTCTCTGCCTACCCCTCACATCCCTGATCACTTGGTATAATTACAATATTATAGAATGGTAAACGGGAAAATATGGAACTAAATATGCCCAATGTGGCATGGAGATGAGGCTCTTGCCTTTGAGTCACGAGGTTCCGGATTCCGGACAAATTGAAGAATGACCTTTTTCAAATTGTCGGATGGTCGGATGTTAAATATAGTTATGTGTTTAGTAGGGCCAATTCTGAATCTTAATGAACTAACTAACTAAAAAGTTGATTAATATTAGTTATTATGTAGTATTCAGCATTAGTAAGTTATGAACTATAAACAACTATAAACTCGAGAACCACCAAGTGTAAATGGTAAAATCTATGGGACGAACTAATATTAGTCAGTGATGCCGCAATACAAAATGTTTTTCACGTTCCGATTTACACTTCTGGCAAAAATTTAATAGTTGTCGCGCGTGAAAATTGTGAAATGTCAGATTTGCCGATATATTTTGGCGTTCGTATTTGCGTCGGTGGTGGTGTAATTTTACAATTTATACATGCTAAGAGTTGCCCTAAAAATATAAATTTTTACTTTTAATTGAAAAAACAACTTAATACTTCCAAAATATAGAAATATTCTGCGGTAAAATGACAGCAACTAATAATATTCGCACATTAAAAGTCGCGAATAAAATTCTGCCAAATCCAACTTATTTTAGTCGTCGGCTGTCAACTAAAATTTCATTCTGAATACGAAATCCATAGATTCTCGAAATTTATAGTTGTACTAAGGTGTCAAAATGAACTAATGAACTAAATTAGTACGGAAAACTGTGAATACGAAATAGAGCTAATTATCATGACTCAACTATCTCCTCACACTAAGTTGACTTAGTTAGTGCAACTAAACTATTTTATGATTCAGAATTGGCCATAGTGCATTGTAGGTATATAGGTATATGTATTGTCGTGTTATTGTACCCATTTTGCAAGATTCATAATCTAATATGTCGAGAAAAACTGACTACATACATTTCGAATATACCTGATGCTAGATAACGATAGGTACACGAAGAATATAGTTGGCCAAAAAGAGCACTGTTCTTCCGTCCGCAGGGGTTCCGTCGGCCCGGGCGTCCCTCTTTCACAATACGCCGTTCCTATGACAACGATATCAGAGTGCAAGGAATGTCGTGGAAAGAGGTGACGCAATTGGCACAGAGACGCTCTGAATGGAGGAGGCTGGTTTCTGCCCTGTGCTCCCGAGAGGAGCGTTGAGGGCGATGATGATGATGATAATGACACGAAGAAGGCATCCTCATCATTGTCAGAATGTATCCTAGTGTAGATACCTATAGCTGGCAAATGTGTAGTCAGACCCTTACAGAAGGGCACAGGAAAGCTTCCAGAAACACATGGAAGACGTATACTATTTCAGGAACTCTGAAGATTGAATCAGCAAGGTAACTCTTAACAAAATCTAAATACGGTCTAATAATCATGTCTTGATCTTAACCCTATGACCGACGCGGGAAGTAGATATAGTAAAAAATACATGCATGCCAATCCTGCGGTAGTTGAGGATGGTCGTTTTCAATACTAATCTACATGAGTATTATGGTTGTATTACGTGATATAATCCCAAGAATATACCAGAAATTGGTATACTTATATTTATGTATTAATAATATTGTGATATTTATCAATTTTATGAAAAACAAAGTTTTTGATTTCATCAAAAAATATGAAATTGAAGAAATACAAATATCTCAATGGAATGGATAACTATCACATGTCTGGTGCATTCTTGGAGCTATGTTACATAACACAACCATATACCTAATATTACTCGAATATAAATGTTGAAAACTCGGCTACCGCGGGATTGGCATGCATGTATTTTTGACTAATGTCACTTCTCGCATAGCAGAGTTAAAATGAAGACAGGATTAAGATAAATTGTTGAAATATCTTTATTTCTCGGATATTTCACGAGTCCAAGGACTCCTATTTATCCGTTTAGGTGACAATTTATTAATATTTGAACTCTCTCTAGTCTAATACCACTATGCCAGTGTTGACATCTCCGATCCTACCACGTCAGTGGGCGGGGGACCCGGCTGACGTAGCAGATCCCATCTTGAGACCCACACATCCGTGAAGCGTTTGTGGCATTTAAAAACACTTCCCCAAACCAGATGGGTCGAGGAGTGTCAACAGTCATACCTCGAATCATTTCCTCTCTTGCATCTATCATCAAAGGACATTCCCAAAGGATATGTTCCGCATATTGAGCTCCTGTCCCACATGTGCACCATGGATTATCAGTCAATGCTTACTTAAAAGTTTACCTCTTAACTGGACATGTCCAGTGATAAGCTGTACAGAGAAATGATCAAGGGACAAGAAGCTCATTCTCAGTCTTTCACGGACATCTGGAAAAAACTTGTAGACGAGTGTACAGGATTAAGAAGTATTTACATTGCGTCAGGCGTAACCCTGCAGGTCGTCATATTCAATGAATCCAAATTTAATCAAAAGAATATTATTTGAAAAGCGCCAACAATTTTGTATCAAAATTTCAACATTAAGTTTCTTTGTATTGTTGTCACGTGCGGGCATTCCAACTTCACACGTGACTGGCGTATCTGATTGGCTGGAGGAATCAATCGCTCAACCAATCACAATGCACGTTTTGTTCACATACACACACATATTGTATGGAATGCGTTCTTTATTCTATTTTCGTTGATTGATTTTTCAAATATATTGTTTCCATTACTCGAATACCTACATTTTTTTTTTCTTTCTGAAATTAATGTCATGATGTTTCGTTCTCATAGAATGAAAGCTTTTTGATTGTAATGCGCATTTTTTTAATAATATAAGTTTGAAGTACCTTCCTAGTATGTCGATTTTTTTTCCGTAAAGAAATCCAGCAGTGTTCTCGAAATATGTTTTTGTCTCCTGTTTTTTGTAAATTTTTTCCAGAGTTCTATCAAAATCAGCAATTCGTATAAATTTTCCTGGAAGACAATCCATAATATGATGAAGTTGTGTGTCTTTTACGGAATGTTTTGCGAGTAATGTTTTGCAGAACACTCGAAAATGATTACATGCAAAAAACATATTTTTTTTTATAAAATGATATATCTGGGTTTTGTTTGTTATAAACCAAAATACAACCTTAGTTCGTCGGCACCTGGTATCGAACCACGGACCCCTCGTTCACGAGGCCGAGACTCTACCTCCAGGCTTCCGACGAACTCATTTAATAAGAAGACCAAGAATACAACTACTTCTATTTAATCACGGCGAATTCTACAAGTGAAGTAGCCAGCACACCAGCCTCATACAGTTTACATGTAAACTGTCCTCTTAGACATTCAAGATGGGGGATAATTAGTCTTTTTTAGTTTGATAAGTTGAACAAACATTCCATTCTACTAAAGAAAGACCAAATACAAGAGACACATCTTTCTACTTCTTAGATTGATAATGATTCAAGAAAAGTAAAGACGTCTTTCTTGTGTTCTTGTAGTGGAAAGAAATACTTTTTCAATTTATCCAATTATGGAATTCTTGTACGATTTAAAATAATTTGAGTTTATGAAAGATTGGTGATGTTGAAGGTGGAAGTGAAAAATGTCAAGTTGAGCTATCATCATATTAAGTGGAATTACTAAATATTTATCATATCAAATTGTCTTTGTGTCTTTTCTGTCTATCCCACATGCGATACGACGTGAAGGGATAACTACTACTACTACTACTATACCATCACGGCATATCCCACAAGTGGGGTAGCCAGCAGATCAGCTGCACTGAAGGGATAAATTGTTAGATAATGTGTAAGGAATATTTTTAATAATGGTAGTTGGTTATTGAGAGAATTTTATTAATTTTCAACTCATATTTTCACTTTTTCTTTTACTAAAAGGTGATTTTTCTGCTGAAAATAAAAGTTTCCAAAGCTCTGTTATGCTTTTGGTCTACACTCTATTAATATTATATGTCGAAATAAATAAAACAAGCGTTTTATTCTACTATTGATTTAATTTACGAGAGAGACGTCTTTCGTCTTATGAGGACATTGTCAATCGGAGAAGATTGACAATGTCCTCATAAGACGAAAGACGTCTCTCTCGTAAATTAAATCAATAGTAGAATAAAACGCTTGTTTTATTTATTTATTTCATATATATTTACGGCGTTAGCCTTTGACATGTTAACAATCATATTAAAAACAAAAATCAACAAAAACTACACAATAAATTTGTTGTATCAAGTACAGTATTACAGGTAAAATAAGTGTAAGTGAAATAATTATAAGTCAATCAAAAATATTCAAATATGTCATTGTAAATAGAGGATTTATGTATAAATATATAGTCATACAGGTAAAATAAGTGTAAGATGAGATAATTATAATTATGTCAATCAAAAATATTCAAATGAGTCATTGTAAATAGAGAATTTAAAAATATATAGTCATATAGGTAAAATAAGTGTCAGTGAGATAATTATTATAAGTCAATTAAAAATATTTAATAAAAACATTCATATTTATTTCGATATGGAATTCTACTACCTAAACACTGACACAGTGAATAATATTATAATTATTTTCATTTTTGTTTCAGAAGGATATTCTCCCGGCACTAGGAGAAGATTTCCTGTTATGATCTTCATCCACGGCGAGTCCTTTGAGTGGAATTCAGGGAATCCATACGATGGCACCGTCCTGGCTTCTTATGGGCAGATCATAGTGGTTACAATCAATTTCAGGCTTGGAATGCTTGGTAAGCTCTATAAATTGGCTTGGTAAATAATAATATATTTGGTATTAGAATATTGAAAATTATTAGATATAAAGACAACTCTGTAAAAATGGAATCAGAAAAAATGCTGTAGAAACACATTAGAAACTCAGAAAACGCCGTTCCTTACGTCGATTATTTCGACCGACAGCTATTTCGTGAAAATTTATATTATTTTTTAATAAAATACTCATTAGGTAAGTACTCCTACTGTGACTTTATTAGTCGTAAGCCAGCTTTCAGGAGCTTTTGCTATCATCATCAGGCTAGCATAAAAATCAACTGTTCTTTACAATACTATTATTTCTTCCAGGATTCATGAAGCCAAGTATATCGGAGCACACGATCGGTAATTTTGGTCTACTGGATCAAATAGCTGCGCTACAGTGGGTTAAAGACAACATTGTCGCTTTCCATGGTGATCCAAATGCTGTGACTCTGGCTGGTCATGGAACGGGAGCCGCCTGTGCCAACTTTCTCATGGTGTCCCCAGTTGCGAATGGTAAGATGTTTGCTATATAATTTTTTTTACCGACAAACGAGAATTTAAGAAAAAAATAGTAAATTACAATGACTACTTAGATATTTCATTTTTTTTTTCAAATTCAAATATTTTTATTAAAATAAAATTTACAATTTAATAATATTACGTACACACTTTATTTGTACTAAAAAAACACATTTATTTCATATTTGACTCTCAAAATTGAGCAGTGTTCGTGCTTTGAGGGTTTAAACATATTTATATAATTTAGATAAAACAATAGCGCTCACCAAACAACAAAAAAAATAAACACATATCCACAATACAAACAGCAACCAAATACAGTTTCTTAACAAAACTCAACAACAGAGCAGTTGAACAGCATTTTAAAAATATCTTATATCATTATATTAACAAAATTGTGCACCATACCAACTTGAAAAAACCTGTTAATTATGTTATGATACGAAAGAGATTATGGTTTTGGACAAATTGTGGTTAAGATTTTTTGAAATAATAATATAATGTTTTTTCCATGTAGCTGGTCTGCTTGCTGCCCCACTTGTGGGATCTGCCAGGATGGTATACCTAGTAGTAGTAGTAGAAATATATAATCACAATTTTAACAATTGGATAACGTAGTTGAATCCCCAGAAATGAAAATGTTTCACATTATTTTTTTTTTAATAAAAGTTTGTTTTTTTTTTAATAAAAGGGAAGTATTCAAAAATACATTCAACGTTTTGGGATTAGCGAAGAGGTGTGTCGTCCATCCTGGATGTCCTGTTTGCATGGAGGAGACGATTTGCATATTATTTACAATCAGTTGTAACTTACTTACTCCTCTGGAAACTCCACTTGTGATTGGAATTTGCGCGGAGAGGATGACTCGCATATTTTGTACATGTAGTTAGTCCGATGGCTACCCCACCTGTAAGAAATGTCGTAATGATATAAATTACTAAATCAATGAACAATATACATTGGACTTAGTCGGTTCTAGAAATTTTAGTCCAATAATATTATGAGTATGAGTACCTACCCAAAGAAAAAAGATAGTGAAGAAAACGCTTATATCCAGTGACAGAAATAATACCTAATGCAGAAAATGTGTATGAAGTTGTATTAACTTCATTTGCATATCACTTTCACATCTTTCTCTTCAAAGAATAAGTATCTTCTTTTAGTTAAAGATTCAGTCAAGGAATTGTTCAGAATTTCAATCTTGTTCTAACAAATATTCATGTTAAGATCTAAGAAACAGAACCTACCTTCGTAGATTTAAAAGCAAACGTACGGAATACTAAATTCATATGTCTTCAGTCAAACGTTTTGGCAAAGTGAATGCAATGGCGAACTGTCCTCGTAACGTATTACGTCTCAGTGAAAAATCAATCGGATTTCCTTTGTAAGATTTAACAGGCGAGAGATAATGTTTTCACTATAGACAGAATACAAGTTGTAAAGGGAAGGATGTGCATTGAGGAAGTTATGGGAAGTATGATGTGTTGGTTTAGCCGTCTTAATTTATGTAGGTTAAAAAATGTCGGTTGGAGTAACGTGAATGTAACGCTCTTGCATTTGATTCGAAAGGGTTCAATTCCCGACAATATGTAGAAATATTTTTTTTCAAATTCAATCTATGTACAAAAACACTGTTTAATTAACTTCCTAGTGACTTTATTAACTATACTTTCTTGTATTCGGAAACTCTCGACTCCATCTTCAGACGATTAGAAGAAAAAGTTAATTTTTATGAACTAAATAACGGTATTTTTTTCAATTCACCTTGAAATGGAATTCCAACAAGTACCTACCTTCGGTCAATTACATCAGAACCTTTTTCAAATTGTTCTGGGTTTGGGTGTTACATATATGTAGATACATAAATGTATTGAGTGCATTGTATTTATATGTGTATCGTCGTGTTAGTAGTGCCCATAATACAAGATTCTACCTAGCATATACCAAGCTTCATATCTTACATAGTTTGAGATAAGTCCAATCTGTGTGCATTATCTATACAATGTTATATTTTGTCAAGCAGGAATTAGTTTGTATTTTTGGGTTAGTTGGAAGAGATCGCGCCTTTGCTACAAAATAACCACACCAGCCGTCTTCCTTAATATTTTCATGCTTCGTTCATATTTTTCTTTTAGCCACTAAGCATATTCCAAATAAATAAAAATCTCGGTATATTTGATATTATACTCAACCAAAGTGTGAATTGTCTTACGTACAGTCCACCTAAGTGGCAGTGAATGGATTCAGTATTTTTAGTATTCTTTAGTTGTACTTCTTATGCTTCAGTGCATGGTCCAGGTCAAAGGAGTTATATACATACATATAGTAGTATATTTTAGTACAAGAAGGTTAGTACAGTTCGTATACTTTGACAAAGTTATATACCTACGAGTATTGATATAAATGTACCTATTCCGAACTAGAAGTGCACTGTACACTAGTGATGTGTCATCAATTGTATGATGAATTTTACTCATCTTACCTCAAGGACACTGTACAATTATTTTTGATCAATTCTATAACGTTACATCTACATACGTCAAAATAAATTTAATACAAGTTATTCCCTTTTTCAATATGAGCAGCCTTTTAAAATGAAAGAATGAGATTTGTTAATATTCATTACTTAGGTACTTATTTTAAGTTCCCATCTCTCCACTGCTAGACGTAGCCTCATCAAAACTTTTCTACACTTTTCAATCAAAAGCAATAGGAACTCATTGCTTTGCCGCTACCTGAAAATGTCATATAATTTAAGTCTGCCTGCAAATTCTCTTTGCCGTCTATGGTTTCCAATGCAGATTCTAGAAGACCATAATCTTCATGCCTGTGGCCAATTATGCTTATAACATTTGAAATGTATGTATGTATGTAAAGAAATGTATACAATAGCTTTTTAATATATCTCTATCATCATCATAATCTTCGTCGGTCCCTCAATTCTAAGGGATCGTCACCATCATGTCTTGTTCTGTAAACCATCTTTCTCCACCTCGAGCGATTCTTCGTCGTGTGCAAGGCCCCGTGCAGTGAGCTCTGTGTGACCTCCTAAATTATTATTTTACCCAGTAAGATAGAGTGAGATAATGTTATTAAAGTGTATCTTTTTTGTCCGATCGTTAACTTCCTTGAAGTGGTACAAATATCAAGAAGTTTTTTGTACGTGCTTCATCTAGTTTGGTATTTAGATCAATGCATACAAAGTAAGTACTAGCTTCTGCTATCGGGGAAATTAACCTTCTCAGATTTATAACACCTTTGCTTCCACATTCTTTTATTAAGCAGGCAGTTTAAATTCTATGGATGTTAAAAAAAAGGAAAATTGAGTATCTACTTTTTTTTCCAGTACCGATCTAGAATTTTCTGAATAATAATACCTACTCAATGAATGTAATTTTTGTGACGGTCCTGACTTTAATACTCTTCATGATCATCAACTAAATAATATTAAAAATTGAATTTTATAAGAAGAGGATAGTATCTGGTCTAATGACAATGTTTGGATCTCTCGTGTCTGAAAATACTTAAGTTTAATATCCACTCCCAACCACTCTTTTCCTTCACAATTCAGTATTATTGGTTTGCACATTTGCAATCTTAATTTTTAAAAATATTTTTTCTGTCATTTTTTGTTATGTATTGATAGTATTATAATATATCAGAATAGGTATTTGTTTTAATTAGGTATATCTAATAGGGTGGAACACTTTTGTATGAAAAAATTTTTTTTTTCGAATATCGAATTGGAATACCAGGCAAAAGTTGCCTTATATAATTGTAAATAACACCCATTAATTTGGAATTTCTAGCTCAACAGCAAGAGGTCCCGCCATAGACTTGAAATTTCAATTTTTAAGTTTTACAGACGCTTTGTTAAGTAGGTACACCCTATTAACAAAATATTAACTTAGTATAATATGTTATGCATTCATATGATAAGATAAAAGTATATTTTAGTTAATAGAATCATTTATTTTAAAAATATACACAGTTTCAGAAAGTTGTGTCGGTATGAATAACGCCATTTTTCATAACAAAAATCCTTTTTCGTCTCAAAATTTGGCATGAGCTTTCGAGACGCTAATTTAGATTTTACAAAACCCTATCTTCTTGTCTTATCGCATACACGTAGAGCTGCTTCTATCACATCTTTTACTGATCTTACCACAGCCTGGGTGTGGTAAGGCAGTCTCATTAACTCCAAAACCGAAACTCCTCCATTTTCAATAAGATGTTGTAACTGCTTATCGGAAATATTCATCAGTATTGAGGTTTTGTATTTATTTTGTTGCCTGTTTATCAAGTCTATGTAAGAACTTGCATTTAAGTCCACTTTTGGCACCTCAAACATGCGCGAAACAGAATTTTTATTCACTTGACGAGCTTTTAAAATGCGTCTGGCAGCTAGTTCTCTAATGTGCTTACGCGTATCTGTTATCGTACTCAACAACAAGTTTTCTGGATGAACAAAGTAACTGCTCCGAAATAAAACAGGGTCCACAATCGCTAACAATTCGTTCGACAAATAACTAGTGCTGTTTGAGCTTCCATAAATGTTTTGAACCATCTTTAATGCTATCCCAATTTGACCTGCAAATGATTTAGATTCTGCTGTAGGGCTATCCAAATAGGAAAACAAAGCGTCAATAGCAACTCATTGGCGTATAAGAGACAAATTATCCAATGCAATGGTTGAGATAGTCTTTTTTCCAAAAAACCAATCACGCCTCCCACATTCCCTGTATTTGTGGTTGTTCCATCACATCCAACAGTAATTATACTCTCTGGTGATATATTTTCAGTCGTCAAAAAGCCGTGGATAGCTCTTTCAATATTTCTCGCACTGCCCGATGTTGGAAACACATACCCAACATAAACAGAACCTGGTTCTTTAATAATCGAACTCTTGTACAATCACTTTAAATCTCTTCGATCTTTTTAAAACAGTTTTAGCCGTCTGGTTTTTCCTTCCATCAAAATATAAGGCAGGAATTTCTGTTACTCTTTCTTCTGTTAAAATTTGCTCGCAAACTTTCTGTCTTATTCTTCTGAGTTTCATCCTGCCCACGACGTTAGTCGAGTGCGCCTCAGAGTCGGCATCAGAAGCAGAATACAGAACATTTATGATACGATAACCGCCGCAGCTCGGTCTGATACTCCGTATCTATCGTATACAATTGTCAAACTATGAAGACTGGCATCCGTGAGCTTTATAGGCTTTTGATCCACTTTGTTCGCGGTATCAAGACCATCTGCGGCCGACGAACAAGAAGGAAGGTCAACATTAGAACTAATTTCAAACCTATTTAGCCTATATAAAGTAAAGGAAATTTCTTTAATTCTTGTATTTGAATTATGCCTGATTTCTTGTTTAGGGGCACGTAATCATCTTTTCTGCAATTTTTTACTCTAGGTAAGATCCGTTCTTCCTAAAACCATTAGTCTGTTAGTGCGTTGGTCTTCTAAAAATATTTTGTTCCTCTTTTGGCACTTTATTTTCTCTCAAACAAGTACAGTTTACAAATTCTTTACATTTACATGCAGCTATGTCAAAAAGCTTTCCACTTTGTACTCCGAATTCTTTTGCTTTTCTTTCCTTTAGTTTCTTCAAAGACTTTTTCAAGTTTCAAACAAAATCAAACAAATCAAATCAAAACATTTTGAGTGATATTTTTTAGTAACTGTAAAACTCGTTTGTGTGTAACAATTGAAATAGAAGATTTTATTCATACCTAATTCTTCAATTTTTGTTTCAACTGTTTCGGCACTTTTCCAAAAATGTAGGTTCTTTTGTTGTGTTGTCCTTTATTTTTAAGTCTTGTTGAACCCATTCAAAGAATTTCATCAAATTCTCATACGTAAGTAGGATATTCTCCTTGAACTCTGCACTTTCACCAAATATCGGACATTTTAACTTTTGTCTTGTAGAAGTCATATTAATACACTTAAAAAACGTAGGTTCATCAACTAGTACCTACTGGTGAAAATAATTGACGGGCTACCTTCCACCTTGAGACAATATTATCGACACTAGTTGAAACGAAACACTGCAAATTCGTTGATCGAAGCGTGCTGCCCCCGCTTTGTCCCGCACTTTGCTCAACTGTCCCAGTACCAAAGTATATTAAAATGATGAAATATTTGATTGCAACTGCTAGTTAACTATATTTGAATATGTTTTTGAATAAAACAAACCTATTTTATTAAGTTCTGTATTGTTTTGTAGGCCGCGCAAATAGCCCCTAAATTGTCCTTTTTGAAAATATTCGATGTCTTGTCGGGGGCTCTTACCGTTGTCTGATAATATTTATATTTTTAATGCAGGCTATTGATGGCAAAAGGCAACTAAATACAACTATTCCAAATCAAAATTCGAGAAAAAAAAATTTCGTTCCACCCTAATATCTAATGTGTCGTGGTTAGATGGAAAAAATCACTTATTTATTGGTATCAATTAAAGTCATAAAATAAACATGGTCCTGTTAAGTCATAAGTTGACTTGTCAACAGGTTCTTAATATAAAACAATTATTAAATTACTTTACAATAATACTTATTTATACATACTTATACATACTCTATATCAATTATATACAATTAAATGATATCATAAGAACTATTTCTATTCTATATTCCATATCTGTGGTGACAAGGTAAAGGGGCATAAGTCAGCTCTGCAGCTCCGAGTCACTCCCCCCCCAGAAATGCAGGCACATGCCATATCCCACAAAGTAATGGTATCGAGGGTAGCCAATGGTACTAGGTAACCCTCGACACCACTACCTGCGAGGCACGGCACATATCCACACCTCCGCGGAGGGAACAACTCAACACTACAAAACCGACCCACGCCCCTTCACCCTGCCACCACAGGTTAAATAAAACGATATCATAAAAAACTATTTCTACGCTAAATCAATAGGTAGGTATATCTTAATAATGTAACACATATTTCAAATTCAAATTATTAAATTACTTTACGGTATATCTTAATAATGTAACACATATTTCAAATTCAAATTATTAAATTACTTTACAATAATTTTCAATTATTCATTCTCTATTTATATTCTATACAATCTCGTAAAAACTATTTGTACTATACATTAATATATCTTAAAAATATAATTTATTATTCTTAATATCTATTACATTTCTATTATTATAATATATTATCAATTATATTGTCCATATTGTTTATTATCCATTGTTTTATTGATATTTTCAAATTCCTCATTTTAGGGTTGTTTTTAATATTTTTAGGTAATTTGTTTATTATTTTCGGTATTAGATACTCTAGTGTTCTACTGCCATATTTATTGTTAACTTTGGGAATAACCAACCCTTCATTCTTAGTAAATCTAGTATTATGAATTGAACTTGATTGTGATAATCTCGCTACTGCATGTCATCCTTGTATTTTCAACTTGATTTTTTTTATTGTTTTCGTAATACTGTTATAATTATAATGATGATGTGCAAAAAGAATAAATAAATAATGATTGACAATGTCCTCATAAGACGAAAGACGTCTCTCTCATAAAACATTATTTATTTCGAAATAAATAATGTCCTACTTTTAAAACTAATGACAAACTTTTAATCGTTTTAATAAAACATATCTACGTATAGAAGGCGTGCTTATTGCTTGGAGACAATTTCTTCCTGCAAAAATGTATATTAGCGTGACATTATTTTATAAGAACAGACTATGAAAAAAATATTATTTTTATTTTATCTTATCTTATTTTATAAATGTTATGTTATGTTATGTTATGTTAAAAGCACAAAACAGACAATAACTACATATATAAAATTAGAAAAAAGGTTAATCTTTCAGAGACTAGCTATCATCCAACACCATGCATCAAAAGGTAAACATTATAATATCTAAGTTTCTATCTATTATACAAAAATTAAATTCAATTACAATTTACAATTACCTACTATATCCAATACATGGAATCTCCAAGAAGTAAAGTTGCTAATGGAATAGTTTTCATGCAGCGACCACAAATGTCTTTTTGTTTTTGCTATAGAAATAGTCTATTAATGGCAAACTCACAATTACCTACTACTTTATTGATTCACCTTTTTATACCACTCATTAAATTCTGCTATCCTGATGACTACCTTACTTGCAGAAGATTATTTGATCGTATCTACCCATAGATAGATGGAGAAATGCAGCTACTTACCTAAATAGTTTTTTTTTTCTATTACACAGAAACATTTCAGCAATACCATTAACTGATAGTATTGTGTTAGAATAGCGAAGGTTATAAAGTGACTAGCTATCGTATATTTAGATAAGAATTAGATACTAGGTTAGTAGTACCTACTTACCATTACTAGTAGAAGGAGCATGTTCTGTTAGACGGAGATTGCTGCTGCGAGGGGTGTTGGAGAAGGGAGATTGAACCCGGAGGCAATAAACATCGAGTTGGGATAAGGAACCAAAACTAATTTAGATGGTAATGAAAGGAAGTGTGTGTCTATATACCCTTTTGTAGCAGGCAATTACACATTTTTCGTTGATTGAGTTTATGGATGGGCAGCAAAATTTTTGTTGATATCGAGTATCTTAGTGTGAATTGAATCATTTTGTAAGTTACACGATCTTGTCTAGACAAATTTCGAATCCTTGTTTCATAGTTAATCCTTCTAAAATAAATGATATCGTGTTTCGAAAATTTACATTTAGTTTGTTCCTCAATTTGTCTTCTTCTTCTTCTCTATGTGTCTTGTCGGGTCCCCCCGACGTTAACGACCACTTGTCACACCTCTCATTTGTCACTTAACTTATATTATACCTTCACAATTTGTCACTTAACTTATATTATACCTTCACAATTTGTCACTTAACTTATATTATACCTTCACTTTACATTTACCTACCTGCTGAAGATGAAAGCGAAAGCCTCGAAAAGTCGGCTCACAAATAATTATTAAAAACTACCAACGAAATAACAATTTTTTTTTTCATTTTAACCCCTTCAATCCAGCTACTAGTATACTTGTGAAAAATTCTATGAGGGGTGCCAACTTCGAGCTATCTCGTAATATTCCTATAGCAACTAATAACACAATTAGATGGTTTGGTACTGTAAATATTGGACTGAATGAAGGATGACATCTTGAAATAATAGAAGTATATTTAAAAAAAAAAGATGATAAATAAAAAAAAAAATTATTAACTCGTAATACAACAAACGTATGGTGGCACCAGGATTTTCAAGTCACTCAATGTATGGATGATTTTATTTTATTTATGACGCCGTTTTACAGTCCCTAGACCGTCTCAAGGGCGCCAGTGAAGAATTCAGTTTTTAATTTGCCTCTGAAGCTAGTGACCGTCTGACCATCTCTCAGCAGCACCAGTAGGCGATTCCACATAACCGGTCCAACAACACCAAAGGCCCTCTCGTAGAAGTTAGACTTACCGGCTCTATTGGGCTCAGTAAGTCTATTCACGGCCTCTTCCATAGAGCGCAGAGGTCTTCTGGTGGTCGACTCAAGGGGACAAAGCCCTGTGAGGCACGATGGTGCCATTTTGTTAATAGTCTTGTAGACCAAAAGGCACACCTTGAATGTCACCCTTTCCTCGACCCTCAACCAGTGTAGTCGTTCTAAGAGGGGAGTGATGTCTGGCATCTTTTGCCCTCACGGAAAATGAGCCGCGCAGCACTGTTGAACGCCAGCTGCAAACGATGGCATTGAATGGGTTACATAATTTCTTTGCATTTAATGTTTTTCGATTGGTGTACCTTTTATCTTGACAGTGAGAATAGCGAAATTGTCCATGGACACCAAAAATGATCCTTTAGCCAGCCTTGAGCCTATTCGTAAGCATTGAGACACCTTTCCCACTTCTTCCGATTAGATTTTGTACCATGTTACATTGTGTAAACATGGTTCTTCAATTGAGATGTCTGATTGGTTTTGTCATTTACGGGTTTTGCCCAAATCAAGTTAAACAATAAAAAAAAATTACATTAGGTACTACCTAGGTACTTACTAGGTACCTTAGAATATATCTATATTTTCCTATTGCCTATAACATGAATAGACATAAGAACATAGAGCTGGATAGATTAAAAGAATATAGAGTAGTGAAAGGACTGTGGATCAATTTTATTGCTTCCTTATGCTATCAGATTTCATCAAGAAGAATGATGTTATTGCTTCCCTTAATCTGGTTACTTGGAAGATCAATTATTCAATCGGCTCGGCCGCTTAACAGCCGCTTTTTATTAATTTATTTATTTTTGTTTTGTTCGTTTGAAAGGTAATTGTGTAACCTTTCATTCTTTCAGGCAAGCTGTCAAAAATCACTTCCTCTCATTGAATTCAGCACCTGACTCCTAAATCCCTTTTCTTATATCGTGTGCACGCTGCAATATAATATGTTTTAATTTTTATTATTATATGTGTCCATAAGTACATTGTTTCTTGCATGTGTTCTTTTCTTTTGTTTGGTTTTATGTCGTACCTATTTTTATTTCAACCATTACTGTTGATATATATGTGTATGGGTGTGTGTATGTAGGTATATGTATGTAGGTATATGTTTGTTTTATTTATTTTTTATTTTAATAACCGGGTTAGTCGAAAGACATCGTAGCGATAAACTAGCCCTCTGTACATTAAATGGTATAACTAATATTTTTATGATACTCTTTTTATTTAAGTATAAGTTTTACCAACCATCCTGAATCTATTGATTTAATATTGGCTCGGAGAGGACAGCCTGCATGTTTATTATATGCAGATGATCTGCTGGCTACCCCACTTCTGGGATGGATATGCCGTGATGGTAAAATAGTATTAAGCAATGTACAGTGAAGAATAAAATAAATAAATAAATATTGTACATAAGCATGTCATGTCATATTTTTATGTATCCAACTGAGACACAGTGTGGATGAAAATGGAAATATTTGTATTCATAATTAGCCACATTTGTGTAATAAATAATACAAAAGTTAAACGCTCCAGTTTTACTTTTAATAATATCACAAAGTATTCTACATAATATCGTGATAATTTATATTAAACAGTGTTATGTTTAACAGAAGTGGGGGGGCAGCCTGCGGAGGAGTCGAATTTCACGAAAAGCAATAATATTTCATTACATAAGTTGATAAACGCTTTTGAAATATTTTTCAATTTCCTCAGAACCCATTCAAGATAGTAGTATTTAGTAGTATAACCTTCTCAAGACGCGCTATAATTATATCTGTTCTCAATTTCAAATCGCAATTCTTTTTGAAATGAAAAATCACCGGTATGAACTGATATTTTATTACAATTTGTTTGCTAGGGATGGAAGGTGTGAAAGGGGTATTGAAATAAGAAAAATGACAGGTGCTAAGATGAATGTAGCACTTCAAACCATTGTCAGCAATGGCAATGTGTCGAACATGGCAAAAATGTTGGTGCACAAAACCATTCAGGTACCTACCGATATTTATGCATGCAATTGAAACCTGGAGATGGTTGAAGTGAGTTGAAAGTGGAATAAATGAGAATAATTTGCGATCGTTTAGGAGATTAGTTGGTAAAATGTTGCGTGATAAAGTGAGGGATGAGGATATTAGAAGAATGAGTCGATGCAAGAAGAGTGTTACGGATAGAATGCGTGTAAATAAGATACGATGGTGTGGATATGTAACGCTTTATTCTTTATACCTTCTTATCATCTGGTGGCCTTTGGTTTGGAATTTTGATGCGTAGGAAATTGTAAACAATTTATCACAAAACAATACAATAAAATAAATAAATTTCATTGTTTTGAGTGTAAGCCGCCAAAAAAGATGATGAAAGTGTGACGATGACAATGTATCTATCTGAAAGAGGTAGCGTGAAAAAGCGTGGACGTCCGAGAGATACGTGGCTCTGTCACATGGAACGAATTCTCAAAGACGATCGCGTGTTTAATAAAAGAAGTCTAAGAGAAATAATTAATTCAAATAATTTGAAATCGAAGATTTCTACATAGGTAGGTACTAAGGTATCAAAAAAATATTGATTTTGGAATTAGCGAACCGGTCACATAGGTACTTTTTTATTTGTTTTTGTCGCCTGTTATTTCAAGAAAGGGTGATTGTTCTTTTTGACTCTATGATTTACACACAACACTATTCGTGGAGAGTAACGGAGATACGGAAATAAGGACACTGAAAGAGGATTTTGAAAATTGTCACGATTTAAGGAAGTATTTCATATAATTATACGACACTTCCTGTCACTGGGACGTTACCAGGAAAGGATATTATACAACATCTCCCTACTTACCACTTATACTAGACACACTGGTTAAATATTATCTACATAATACATGCTATATTGGAGTAGCCAACAGATCAACTGATCATAATAAACGTGCGAGTTGTCCTCTCCGTGCCAATAAAATTGTTGAATCACTTCTTTTTGTTTATTTTAAAGACATTTTTTCATTTATTCGACATCTTTAATTCAGGATGAGTGTTTCCACCCATCCTGAATGTTTTATTTTTTTTCTTGTTGGCACAGAAAAAATGACGTGTATATTTATTAATTACAGTTAGTCTGCTGGTTTCCCCACTTGTGGGCTATGTCGTGATGGTATATTGGTTAAGAGTATCGTTACAATTAACCATTGTATGAGGTTATATATATTATGTAAATTTTACAAACAAAACTACTATCTACTTTTTTTTTTATATTTACAATATTACTCTAGATAATATGTATATTTATGTCTGTTTTTTTTTTTGTTTTGTTTTTTGATTTTAATAACCGGGTTAGTTGGAAGACATCGCATTTTAGCGATAAACTCGCCCTCTGTACATTGAATTGTATAAATGATATTTTCTATGTTAATTTGTATTATTGTAAACAATGTGTCCGGGCGTCCCTCTTTCACAATACACCGTTCCTATGACAACGATATCAGAGCGCAAGGAATGTCGTGGGAAGAGGTGACACAATTGGCACAGAGACGCTCTGAATGGAGGAGGCTGGTTTCTGCCCTGTGCTCCCGAGAGGAGCGTTGAGGGCGATGATGATGATGATGAAACAATGTAGGTACAGTGAAGAATAAAATAAATAATAAATAAATAAGGCAACGTCACCTTATTTGAATGTGCCTCGGACGGGACTTGAACTTGCATTTGAACCTTCGCCGTGTCACCCAGTGATTGAATTGGACAAAGCACACCTCACGAAAGAATTGATTGCGGATTCGAGTCCCGTTCGGGTACCACCAAATAAGGTGAATTTGTCTTTTCTCAGCCTTATACGACAGTTGCGTGTGTTAAATTTAGACATCTTTGTTACATAAATTAACTCTATTTGATACTCCCTGCAGGGCTACTCTTGACAAAACTAAACACGATCTTAATCTAGTCTTGATCTTGATCATACGACGCACGAAGTGACTATTGGCCAAAAATACACGCAAACCAATTGCGCGTTAGCGGTAGCGCGGTATTTTTGACCATAGTCCCTTCGTGCGTCGTATGATCAAGATCAAGACTAGATTAAGATCGTGTTTAGTTTTGTCAAGAGTAACCCTGCTGTTTCTACATAGTTTGCCCACAAGCACTCGCTTTAATGAAAAATGAAAAAAAATATATTAAAAATCTTTTTAATATTCATCCTTAATGTTTTAATTAATCATTGATATGGAGAGGACAATCTGCATGTTTTTTGCTTGCAGTTTGTTTGCTGACTACTGCTGTGCTGCAATAATTTAGTGGTATTGGTTAAAATACATATATCCTTAATTATATCGTTTATAAAAACTGTTACGGCGATGTCTTTGTACACGAAAATGTATATTTTATTATTTGATGTTAGATAGTAGGTATGTAGATACGTGTATGTTTGTATCAGGGATGTTGCGGATGTCGATTTTTACACATCCGCGGATGTGAATGCGGATGCGGATTTTTGAAGGCTCACATCCGCGGATGCGGATGCGAATGCGGATGCGGATGTTTAAGATGTTATAGAAAAAAAAGTAGGAACTATCTTAGTTGGTAGGCCCCACTGTCAAATATGTGACGAAATTTTTGCTACAATAATATTATGGATTTTTTGGCGAAATATTTTTTTCTTCTTTGTTATTTGCAAAAATAAAATAAAACCGGCAAAAATAAAAACGCGGCGGATCTTGTCACCATTATTTTCGTTCCCATTGGTTAATGTCAAGTGCGAACGGCACGCGCTATTCGCCGGCCCCGCCTTATTTCTTTCTTGTCGCAAATTGTCTGACATCCGCATCCGCATGAACATCCGCGTCGATTATTGCGGATGCGGATGCGGATGCAGATGTTCAAATACATGCGGAAGCTCCACATTTGCGGATGCGGATGCGAATATTCGCAACATCCCTGGTTTGTATGTATGTATGTAAGGGGACTGAAATTGCTAAATTGGCAACCATCCAAAACTTCTTCAATTAGATTTCAAACCAAAACTCCTTAGAGATCCATTTCTAAACAAGTTTTATTGTGAGATGTCACATTCTCAAATAGCCGGCATTGCACCAAACAATTAATTATTATTATTCGTAAATCAACAAATTCTATTTTAAATATAATCTACCATTCATTCCATTATGCGTGTTAACAGAAATTTGCTGAATTTCATTTTCTTCGCAAATATTATTTTTAATGTGGTCTCTGAATCAATTCTTGCTGCCGACACATTCTACATTTGCAGCGTCCACACAGTTGGATGAAAACGTTAATATACAATCTTCAATCATTCGGTGACAATTCGGAGAGAAATATTCGAATGAATGCCTTGGTATCCCGTCCCAAGGAGGTTAACGAAGGCATCCATTCGAATATTTCTTCGGAAAATGCTCCGAATTGTCTCCAAATGGTTGAAAATTGGTGATTTACGTTTTCATCAAGCTGTGTTGATGCTGCTATTCACGATATAAGCGCATTGCTTGATATGTGTGTGAATTTATGCTTGAAAATCATCATTAGCACAGCTATTATGCAGTGGGTTTCTATGACTGACTTGGATATCTGTGATTACGAACAGTACGAACATAGGTTCTTTTTCAATTTTGAAAAATATTGTAAATATTATTATGTATTTACATAAATTTAACAATCATTTATTTATTTAAGGTATAAATTATTCACTGTATATTGATAACAAACAATTTCATAGAGAATTACATTAAATTAAATGGAATCAATATACAGAGGGTGAGTATATCTAGAAGGCGTGATCACTCCTTCATTTCATACAATTTTTTTCTGATTCCTATATTTCCAATTAAAAAAAATTCAATAGGTACTACAAACACACAAATCGTTTAAAACCTTTATGTTATATTCTTTCAACTTTTTGTATTGAATTTCGATTACGAATATTGGAAAATTGTACGGAATTGCTAGAATCCATTTTGTTCCTACATAGAACTATATGACTTTACAATGCACTTAGGAAATGTTTCGGTTGTAGTAGTAGTAACTATGTATGTATGTACTGCAAGACGAAAATGTCTAGAAGAGACATCGATGGCGCTTCTGTATATATAATGAGTTACAATTCATTGGTTTGGTCTGCAACGAGTTTGGACTTTCTTCTTCACTCCTCCCTATTCTCAGCCAGTCTCTTCTACTCCATGTATGAGCCACAGCTCATGTTGGTCCATATAGGCGTCTCTCGGTGGGCCTCTGCCATTTGTGCCTTCGGTCCTGCCCTCTGCGATTGCGATGAGCAGTCCTGGGTGCCTGATGTTGTGGCCAATCCAGTTAGCTCGTTGTTGGCAGATTCTTTTGAGGAGTTGCCTTTTTCGCCAACCCTGGTTAACACTTCTTTGTTTTCGACGTGTTCCGACCAATGAATCTTCAGCATGCGTCTAGAGCACCACATTTTAAATGCCGCTAACCGTCCACTTTCACTCTTGCTGATGGTCCACGTCTCGCACCCATATAGCAAAATGCTCCACACAAAGGCTTTAGTGAGATTCTTCCTCACGCTTAAATCAAGCGCTTCTGTATGAAATAATAATGCATTTATTTCAATTTGTTTTATTCAAAAGAGACACTCACAGAAAAATGATGACACAATACATAAATTACAAACTGATGAAAATATCTGGCCAGTTCACCATTACGCTTAAGCAACACGTATCCCCCTAGCGGCATGCTCCACTAACTAACTTGACAGTTTGAATTTCATACAATTTAAAAAGGGAAGTTTTGATCGTCCAGTAAATTGTGTTATTTAATCACGAAACAGCTTTAATTATATTATATATATTATAATTATATTATACATTTAATTATATTATACATATTAAGTAATTATATTATATATTCTTAATTATATGTTTTCCGTATAATTACAAATCATTGTAATCTTAAGCACGAGTGCGTGGTTTTTACTTTCCTTAAAAATTATGAATATAGAGAAAATGGTTATAAAGCACGCAAAACATTTGATAGAGCTGTGGCAACCCCATGTGACAAGCCACGTCACCGAACATGTAGGTACACTTAATGTACCTACCAACCATGTACTTACCATAGCTTCCATCGTGGTACCTACATGTGAGTTCATTACCTCTCTCGCTTCGGTTGCAACTGCACATACGCTCCGTAACTGTCTCCGCACGATTATATTGTATTTTTCCATTGTTATAATTATATTCATGTAAATCTTAAATTCTCAATAAAACATCTTATCTCACCGAATTAACTTTGCTTACTATTTACCAAATCACTATCTGTGCCATAGGACACCATATTCACCTATATCCAATCACTTCTGGTCACACATTTTCCTATAATTGGTGACACCCGAACAGTGAACGATTTTCAGTGATTAAAAAAATATAGTGAAGTGATATTTTTTTGTGTTCTTTATTTCTTGTGCGATAACTTTCCAACATGTACGCGAAGGAGCAACAACCCTCAAAGTCGGAGACAGCAAGCAGGGTCACTCCAAGAACAACGATCCAACAATAGTTACGCAACGGAAGTGAGAGATGTAATCCTGGTGCCGGCAACGCCAGTAATCCACGCGACGCAATGAGACACGTGGCGGACCATCTGCAGCCATTCAGGATACAACCAAACTAACAGCACTGACTCCTGCATCTCGTGAGCAACACGAGTAAGACTCATTCCTGGTGGACATCACCCCCACAGACATGTTCTGGGACTCCTGATCAACAGGAAAGGAAATCAAAAGCCAAGGTGGACATCACCAGCAGTGGAGCAATCGCACTCACATCTACGCATGACTAACACATCGTCACATCGTTATCTTATCGCGATCACGATCGTTACAATGCCAGACTGTGAAGCAACAGGCATCTCAACGAAAAGGAACCGAATTCGTATGCACACGAATAAGTTCTTCAGAGATCGTCAAACCAGCACAACTGTAGCAGATTCAACTACAATCTGTCTATAAAAATCAACCAGCAGTAACCTAAACAGCAACAATGCAGATACCTTCGTCTAGTTCATACATCATCATTATCAATGCCAACAAGACTCGCATCGTTTCTCAGCGCAACGCGCGATCCAGCATAAAATCGCATCGCAACGCATCAGCGATTCGGATTTTCAACACATCATGTTCTCTACAGATTATGAGACTTCACTTTCCAGGAGAGTTCTTAGGCGAACCACTTACTATGTCCGAGGACATAACTGGTTTTGCCAAGAATCTCCGCGAACACTTCAGAAACACTCAACTTCTTACAATCAAACCCCACGAAACAGAAGAGCCTTCATTCCTAAAGACCTAGCATTTTCTTCACCATATGCTATCAACAATAATATCATTACATTGTGCTTCTCCAATCTTGTACAAATAATCATATTGTGATTCTTTAGCTATAATATGATTCACTTTGCAATACCATGAAAATGTATCATGTATTTTAAATCGAACCTTATCATCAATATTATTCTTAGCATTTTGTTTTGTCTAGCTTGCAATTCCAGCTACTTACAATAATATTAATGTTGCTTTGTTGCATATATTATCTCTACTTGGGTCATAAATATATAACAAACTTGCATTGTATTAACTTGTAATATGAACATTCATGTTTATTTAAGTTCTGTTTTATCTACAACTTAAATTTGTTATTGTATACTTAAAATAATATGTGTGAATTTGTTTATCGATTTAAGCACGTTCGTCATGTGCTATGTACCTACCTACCTAGTATCTACATATATACAGAAATGTTTTCCGTATTATGTTGATATTATTACTTTATGCATACACTGCAATATTTGGTAGCGCATATAATATAACATATACCTTTGATTTGTCATTTCGTTATGTATTGTTCTATATTACCTTTTTGGGTCATTTCGTTATGTATTGTTCTATGTACTTTATTTGTCATTTCATGATATATTGTCCATATTATTATAACATGTACCATTATTTAATTCACACATTGCAAATATCATGACCTCAATTATTTACTTTATATGTCATTTAATTTCATACATACTTACATTTTACATTGTACTCTTACTTTAGTAACACATGGAGATCCAAAAGATTATACTTTTAGCTGCAGTACTGGCCATACTGTTGTTGATATGTTGGTCTTTCAAGGTCTTTGCGTCATTAAAGTGGGATCAGCTTAATTACATGTCACCTGGCGGAATTCCGGGTGGCGTCTCTTTGATGTCATGAGACGCTAACGCGGACTTCCGGGTACATAATTTTTATATAAAAATGTAACATATTTATTATAATTTGTCAGTCAGTGATGCACAGTGAGACAGTTGCGTGGTGGGTGTTTTACTTTTGCAAAATGGGTTCAACAAACACGAAGGAAGAAGTAATCGTGGCTCAAGGGGACAATTCATCGTTCCACCTGTCAGTAACCTCGCTGACACTAGTGGTAGTCATAGCCATGCTTCTGGTATTCTGGCTACTATGGAGACAGTGTCACAAGGTGCTGACACGCCACGTCCTGCAGCGGATTGACACGACACCTAGGGATGTCATACCACCAGACATCCATGTCATCCCCAGGAGGACTTGACCACCTTCTTCAACCACCTTTCATCTCGTGACTTCGTCACTGGCGGGGGGTACTGTGGCAACCCCATGTGACAAGCCACGTCACCGAACATGTAGGTACACTTAATGTACCTACCAACCATGTACTTACCATAGCTTCCATCGTGGTACCTACATGTGAGTTCATTACCTCTCTCGCTTCGGTTGCAACTGCACATACGCTCCGTAACTGTCTCCGCACGATTATATTGTATTTTTCCATTGTTATAATTATATTCATGTAAATCTTAAATTCTCAATAAAACATCTTATCTCACCGAATTAACTTTGCTTACTATTTACCAAATCACTATCTGTGCCGTAGGACACCATATTCACCTATATCCAATCACTTCTGGTCACACATTTTCCTATAGAGCCATCATTTTTATTGAATTTTCTTATTTTCGGGTTTTATATCATACCTATTCATTATCATATCTTTTTATTGGACAAACTTATCGGACCAATTGTTTGTAATAAACATATAAACAAGTCCGTCCTCTTCATGCCAATAAGAGTTAAAACATTCAAGATGGGTTGCATATCTCATCGCTGAACTGAAGATTTAAAATGTCTTAAAATGTGATGTTTGACGAGTATCTGCCTTTGACAGGAGACTCGAAAACTTACAGAGAAGATTGCGAAGCCTATTTTTTTTAAATTTGATAAAAATTAGCGAATGCGTATTTCCTTTCCAATTTATTCCTTTACCAAGTTTCATTGGTCTTTTTCTACATGTATGATGATTTTTTTATTCACTTTTTTATATTGTACACTGTGTCGGATATTTGAAATGTAATGTAATCCCAGAAGAAACTAAAAACTCTGTATAATTTTATTGTGTCAAATATGTGGGCTCTTCAAAGTAAGTAGCACGACTCCTTGCAAAGGGCTCTATGTTAAATTTGTTAAATGCTTATAAGTACCTGTTTAATAATAATAATAATAAGAACACTTTATTGATCAGAAAAAAAAATCATGAACAATTGGCGAGCTTATTGCCTGGAGGCAATATCTTCCAGCTAACCAAAATAATGTGTGATACTATGTTGACAATGTGTAATTAATACTAAATGTGAACAGTTAATACTAACTTAATTTAATTATAACTAATTACATTCTTAGCCCTAAGTAGAACATTATATATGTCATGTTTCCTCTAATAAATACTATAAAATGAAGGATAAAGGCACGGGGAGGAACTTTTTAGGATAAGTCTATGGATTTTAGGTTATTCTTAAAAACGTGTAGCGTAGAGGAATTTCTAATATTGCAAGGTAGATTATTCCACATTGTAGGTATAAAATAAAAATAAACTTAAATACCTATAAAAAAAACCTTGCAAGGAACATATCCATAGCTTGTAATATCTTGGTACAGTTAGTGATAAAACATACAATTATGATTAGAGCAGTGGTATCTAAACTTTTTAGAGCAGCGGATTGGTTAATATTTGAGAATTTAATAATTTTCCTTACACACAAGTTTGTTATTGAAATGGTATGGTATAAGAATTTAGTTTTTTTTTACGTTCTTCTCAGATTTGTAACAGAATGTTTTTTTCAGAATCTATCTACCTATTCCCTCACGCCACATCCCAAGTGCATAAGGCAGAGAGAACGGAACTCCATATAGATCTGTCCTTACATACATACTTCGTCTCCTCTTCATTTATGCAACCTCTGTTTAAGACAATATCGCCGGTGGATTCCTAAAACCTCGTTTTATTTGTATCGCCTTGAAAATCTTGACAATTGCATATGAGATATTTAATGAATCCACTGACAATGTGCTCCTTAACTAGCCTACAATAGAGCTTACATAATAAGGTACAATAATATGTTTGCCCTTTTTCAAAGGGCCTTATTATTTTGGTGAGTCTATACCATATGTAGCTAGACTTTTCCACTAATAATAATATTATTCCATGTATGTGTGTACATATTACATATATTATGTATTTGTTATAAATGTATGTATGTAATATTTTTTTCCTTCTTTCATTTGATTTCCACACTATCATTACAATGTGATTTATTGGACGTCTTACTCTCCCCAATGAATCTTTTATATTTCCTCCATTATTCAATCTCATTGTCGTTTGTTGATGGATTTTTTTTGGAATCTTTCCGTTCTATCGACCAGCTTTGTGGTCGATCCTAAAAAGTCGTACAAAGGAAACTTTTTCATGGTCAATAGAGCACTTTTTTCTTTTTGTTGTTGATGTTTGAAATAAAATTATAGGATTTTTTTAATATTATTTTTTGGACGATGTAAAATACTATGCAATTTTATTATATTTGACTGGAGCATAAAAAGCGTTCCATATACTCATATTCAAATTCAATCAGGTAATTGACATAAATAAATTGAAAGGTAGGCAAATGTTTCTAATCCGTGGAGCACCCGAAAAAGAATTGTTTTCCAGTTTTATTACGTCAGTTTCCAAGTGTCCTGTAAAAGGCAAGTGTTCCAAAAAATTAAATAGTCTGCTGACTACCCCCCTAATTTACCTAAAAAACCAGCTACATGTAATTAACATGCAAGCTGTCCATTTCGTGCTTACATAAAATAAAACATTCTGAATAGGTCGCAAATCTCATTGCAGAATTTAAGTTGTTAATTTTCTTTATTTTTTCGAACACTTGCCTTTTGCAGGATACTCAAAAACAAAAAAAAAAAGTGTTCCACGGAAAATACGATATACCGACACATTATTTAAACGCAGTGGCAGAATTGCCACCCACTCATCTCAGCAGTAGGTATATGTCTTCATATAATCAGACATTTTCACACAAACAGTCAAATGTTGAGAAAAATTCACACACCAAGACATACAGGATATCAAAAGATTAGGTTCAAAATATCAGAATTTTGCCTTAAATATCTGTGTTCAAATGTTTTTAAACAATATTGAAAATATTTTTAAAAACATTTTTTTTTTTTTTTTTGATGTACCTACCTACCTACCTTAACATTTTTAGGCTAATCTATTTATCAAATATTTAACAGAACTAACATATTATTTGTACTGAAATTTTCATTTTTCCTTTCTCAGGACTGTTCCACAGAGCCATCCTGATGTCTGGCAGTGCACTTTCAGACTGGGCTCTGACAAGTAACCCCATGCAGTTCACCGTTCAGGCAGCACAGAGTCTCAACTGTCCTCTAACGGCAGATGATTTGGCAGAATGTTTGAGGAAAAAGAGGTATGTTTTTTTGGAATTCAAAATTACTCAATTAAAATTACTATGCCTTATAATCACTAAGTAATTGTTTACTCAATCTTTGTAATTTGGACGACGAGTTATGTTTTTGAGACCTTTGCTATGAGCAAATAAACGGTTACAAAGCATATAATATTGATCTCTAGATGCAGAAACGAACCAAGGAAAAGGGTCTTTGAAGACTTAGCATTACTTACACGCGCTCACATCGCGTCTCAGAATAAATAAATGATTAGGAATTTAGAATAAAGTATTTCAAAGTTTTCGGAAGTCTCAAGAGATTCTGGGATCTAATTCTCTCACTTTTGAATAAGTTCTTCTTCACGATACAAGCATATTGCTATGTTCTTACTCTGAGGATTTTTGGGTGTAGATATTTTGGTTTTTAGAAACCCAAATGCCTCTATAAAAAGTCTAATATTTTTTTATTCCAGAATTTAGTTTTACAAAAAATTGAATATTCTAAATAATACGATTTATTTATGTCTACTACATTACAATTTTATATTACTGACATATTACTAAATTCTTTATTAAAATTCCATAATCAAAACTTTTTTCACTTCTTCCATTATAGAATTGACTTATTTTATAAATGTATTTATTAGGTAGTTCAACATGGTACACAACATATAAATGACATGTAAATTAACATGTTTTTAAGCGATAAAAACATTCCAACAGTCTTACATCCAAACAGTGCACACTTCAGCTATATCATACAAAACAAACATAGACAAACTCACAATCTCGCACACACAATACAACCCATTCATACAAATTCATTCACATTTCCTAAATGTATGCAATAACAAAAAAAAATCTTTAAGAATAAGAAAATTAAATATATTTATCAAATAAATATATATTTTATTCTATTTTTCTATAAGTTTAAATTTTATTCTTGTGTAATTAATTAAAATAAAACACTTATTTGTAGTATATCCACGGTGACTTTTTATTGGACGCGAGCCGGCTTTCAAGAGCTTCCGCTCTCATCATCAGGCTGCGGAGAGCGGAAGCTCTTGAGAGCCGGCTCGCGTCCAATAAAAAGTCACCGTGGATATACTACAAATAAGTGTTTTATTTTAATTAATTCAACATGAATTTCCACCAAGTACCGTCGGTTGAAAATATCAACTTTATTCTTGTGTTTTTTTATATACGAGTTGGCTGGGAGAAATCGCTATGCGATTAGCCAGCATTTATTATTTTCTCTGTATATTGATTGTATCTAACTTGAATGTTTAACTTTTGTGTAATTGGTAGCCATCAATTTACAGTAAAGAATGAATAAATAAATAAATAATAATAACTATATATCGGACTGCATATCATCACAATATTTTTTTATGTAAACTGCTTTGTTGATTTTGCTATGTGTTTTATGATGTGCAAGAAGAATAAAATTAATTAACAATATTTTGGTGTTAATAATTCATTGACTCATATACAATTAATACATGCAAGTAAATTTCTATAAATTTAAATAAAATAATAAACATCTTCTTAACAAAAGCTCTATATAATAGATAGTATAAAAGTAAACGTGTTTCTCAAAAGCTGCTTCGTCAATGATTCTTCAGTCTCATTTGGTGCTTACCAGTCAGTACCTACATAATTACTCTACCGTAATATAGAGTAACACCACAATACTGTAGTACACAATGTTTCTTTACTTAGTATAAATTATGTTTAGCTATCATACATACCTACATTAGGAACTTCTTCTATTGCCAATACATAGATGGATGTTGTAAATAGTTAGGTATGTAAGAATGTGAGCGGCACATTGAATAAACGGCATACAAAATTTTATAATCCTGTTAAAGTATTGAGTGTTCACTAAAAGGCAAGAGTTTGTAAAAACTCACGTATAAGATAAAAATTATCATAATATTATAGACACTACAATAATTCACATTTTTTATTGACATGGAGAAGACAACCTGCATGTTGAATTTTATTGGTACTTACTTTGTTAAACTCAACATTAATCAAAAAATAAAATGTGATTTGGTTTGAAAAAGTATGTAACTTATAAAAATTCGAGTCACTTTAATAATGTACGTGTCAATCCAAATAATCACATTTTACTTTTTTTTGTCATCTTGCATATTAATTAGACATGAAATTAGTCTGTTTGCTTCCCCATTTGTGGGATATACCGAGATGCTATCTGTTTCATCTATGTTAATAAGAAGATATTTCTATATTAATTATCTAAAAAAATAATGTTCACAATAGGTGAGTTAATAATGGATAAATTAGGTATGACATAAACTCAATGTGTTAACAAATAGCAATCTACGAAATTTCTAAAGGTACCCGGCAATTCGATGCTTGAAATATAAAGGTTAATATTTCAAAATATATTTAGTTTTTTACTGTCAAAATGGTTAATTGATATTAAGTCTTTTATTTAATGTAGGTATTGGTATGTAGACAATATGTATTATTCCATCATTGAATAAATTGAAATAAGCGTTTCATTCTGTATGGTCACTAATAATCTGAATGGTATACCTACAACTAATCCCCTGAGTATGTAGATTGAGTCTGATAATGACCTCATAAGTCGAAAGACGTCTCTCTCGCATTTTTTTAATCTAAAGTAAAATGAACAACTTATTTCAATTTATCCAATTTTATTTATTTTGCTATGTTCTCCGTAATCATTTCTATCAAGAATAAATATTCGATCTTGCCGTTTTTCAGTGTGCTTTTACGCCCAAGTTCAATAATAATCCATTGGTATAATTTTCAGATTATCCGAGATCATGGCTGTGCGAGTGTCTGCTCCCAAGTTTACGACACCATTTGGTCCAATTATTGACGGATCAGTGATACCAAATGAACCTGCACAAGTCATGGGTGTCTATAAGAACCTATTCAGCAAGTGAGTGACCTATACAACACATGTCCGTATATCAGCAATGACTTTTATTTTAACTACATATTACTATGTATTATGTGGATTGTGTGATTCAACAATGTTTCAAGAAAACACGAATTTTTTATTTTCTTTTTTATCTATCTATACCCTCACCCCGTGTCCCAGGTGGGATAGGCAGAGAAAACTGAAATGAGAAAGAAAACTGAAAACTACGAAAATGATAATTTGATATTATGTGGATTGTGTGATTCAACAATGTTTCAAGAAAACACGAATTCTTTATTTTCTTTTCTATCTATCTATGTATACCCTCACACCGCCGTGTCCCAGGTGGGATAGGCAGAGAAAACTGAAATGAGAATGAAAACTGAAAACTACGAAAATGATAATTTGATATTTTGTTAAACTTTAATTGTTTCTTTGATTGACTATATTTGAAATTGTGATTAATTATATAAAATGTGCGTATGACGAGTCCAGGATCCTGCATAATAGGGGCCTAGGGACAATAAGAAACAATAAAACGGAATGCCATAATATAGGTCTGTCTTTACAAACTTCTATTGCTTCCTCAACAATCATACATACGTGCTATTTTTATTATTAATTTTTAATTGTTTTGATTCATAGTATTCAAGTGTACATGAAAATGTTGTATTCTTTTGTTATATTTTTTAAATTGTATTCTTGTAGCTATTTGTATTTTTTTCTTAGTATTGCCCCAGAACAGATTTTAGTCTAGTGGGGCAATATTATATTCCATAATTTTATTCTTTATGTTAGTTAGATATGTTGGTACTATTTTGGAATAAATAAATAAAAAAAATATCTCCCATAAAGTTCCCTGCAAAGGATAGGCTTGCACTCTTTTCTACAATTCTTCAAGTGTCCAGTAAAAAGCAGATGCTAGTAAAATATTAAATAAACCTATGTCTTGTTTTACATCGGCAAGGCTTGATAAGATCTAAAATTGATACATTCGTGAGAGTCTGGGTGTGCGGGATATCTCGGATAAAATACAAGAGAGCAGATTGCGATGGTATGGCCATGTGGCCAGGAGACCACCTGAGTAAGTTGGCAATAAAGCTCAATGTATCGAGGTTACCGGCAAGAGACCCAGAGGAAGGCCAAAGCGCAGATGACTTGAAGTAGTGAGACAAGACATGAGGAGCTGTGATGTTTCCCATGAGGATGAATTCATGAGATCGACAGAACCAAGTGGCGTAACCAAACAAGAAAGGGTGACCACACCACCATGTGGGACTAATAATTGCCCAAGGAGAAGAAGAGTTTTTTTTTTATTGGCACGGGGAGGACAATCTGTATTTTATTATTTGTTGGCTACTATACGTGTGGGATATTCCGTGATTATATAATACTTAATATGTATTAGGATTAATTTGCCAAAAACATACTATTTAAACATTTTTGTTTTAATTTTTGCGGTTTGATACATTGTTGCACATACCCTCCGTACATCCTTTCTGAACTCATTCTTTTGTTGAGATCTTCATTCATTACTATAACTACAACTTCCACTACTACTTTTACTTACTTGTTATTTCATTCGAATGTGTTTTGTTTTATTTCGATTGTCTTTTGTTTTATTTCGTATTTTGTGCTTTCATTCTATACTACTGAGTTAAGTTTGATGGTTCTGTGTTGTAACTTTTCCTATGGTAATCCACTTCAGTTATAGTATCTATTATTAAATATCGACGTTGTAAAATTTTAAGAAGATCAAAATAATGGGTCATGTAAATCGTGCTGTGGAAATAGACGTATTAAGAATATAAAATGCCTATATCGGATATCCTTAAATAAATCAAAGTTATGGATATTTTAACCTGCAGGGTACAGGTACAGTATCAAGATACAGTATAGATACGATCTTAATCTAGTATTGATCTTATATTCTACGATGAGCGATGTGACAATGTCGTCAAAATAACGTGCACGCCAATCTCGCGGTAGCTGAGGATACGAGTTTTCGTTTTCAATATTAACAAGAGTATTATGGGATATAACATCAAAAATGTACTTGAAATTGGTTTATTTTTCTCGTATAGCACTGTTACGAACACGACTTCTCAGATTTTTACATATTACACATCCATCAAAACGATCCCATTTCTAATGCATTTATGGCTTTCTCTTACTTCTTTAGCCATTTCCATGTCTAACTTCCATACATTAGTGTTCGCACTAAGATTGCAGAGTGCACCAATCTTTTAACTGTGATAGACACTTTGTTATTAATTGTGGAGAGGTTTTGTTGGGGTGTGCCTTTCAAAAGAAACTCTGAAACCTCAAAAGTAAACAAAAAAAATTACACAATGTGTGTAAATGTCATAAGAACTACCATTCCATTATTAATATGAACTTCCACCAAGAACCGTCAGTCGATTAACTAAACTACCATTCCTGTTACATCCACGGGTAAGGGAGGATCCAATCCTTTACTAATGTTGTAGATATGTTTCTTTTTGTAATTATTGGTCGGATTGCGACTTTTACTTTATTTCCTGCAACTTTTTTCCTTGCAATATCGCTTTCACACTTCTCATCTCTCGTGAACAAACCTTTAGCCAGACATAAAGTCAGAACAATGATCATTTCTATTTATGAGTAACGTGTCTCTTAGCCAGGCATAATTTTCGTAATAGCAGTTATGCCATGATTGTTAATACGTAATAAAATTTTACAACTCAACAATGTATGCTTTCAGGTACGAACTCTTGTACGGCTGCACTGAAATGGAGAGCTACCATCTCCTGGGAGCGATAGCTCTAGCACATGGGATGTTAGAAAGTGAGAGAGATTCCCTGTTGAGACTCTACACCCAGGCAAGGTTCGAGTATAGGCCTGACTTGGCCATGGTGGCCACACTCAAAGAGTAAGTATTCACTTGCATACTACTTTCTCTTTTCTACTAGAGATAATAAAAGACTGCAAGCCTCCACGAAACTTCTTTCTTTTTCATGATCTAGAGTAATACGAATCCACGGACAATGTCATCTGCACGTCTCTTTGGTTTTGCATCCTTGGCGTCCATCTGCCGTGTTCAATATCTTTTCCATTTATATTTATCTAACAAGTTTTGCGATAAACTATAGGAGATAGGTAGACTATGTAGATTCCGAAAAATTCAAGGATAAAAATAATAATCCATTCTAAAACCAAAAAATAGTTCAGAATGGAATGAGCTAAAAAACATTGTTTTTTGAAGTTTTGAATTGAACTAAAAAAATAATAATAAATTGATGTAGTAAAAACGATATTCAGGAAACAAAACTCGATAAATAATTTCAAAACCCAGGCAGGAAATTAACCTTGAGCATAAGATTTTATATTCAGAATTTAATATTACTTATAAAAAATATATTTCAAGTGATTGGAAACGATTTAAAATGATTTAATGTTATTATAGGTACCTAAGTTTTGATAAATTGTTTTCAAGAAAGAAGTTAAAAAACTTAATCTTTTCATCGATAACCTTACGTTACATCCCTTATGGATCTACGGAGAGACACATCTCACACACTCAACTTTATTTATTTTATTTCGCAAACGTACACATTCAGGTTGTTTCTGAAGAATGTACCTACAAACGCCAGATTATCTCATTCAAAGTTTCATCCAAACGATCACGTGATTCGTCATCGACGTCTAAACTTTCTTTCAAACAATTTTGAACTATGTAACTTTTTACGTCATATATTCACCATCCGTTCAGTCTAAATGTCCAATCCAGCGAAATAAAATGTTCTTAAAAACATTAGGTATAGGTATAACAAGAATTAAAGAATAATTATTTAGTTTACAAACATACACACTTTAAAATTTGATCCAGGGTTTATATTATGTATGTTCACACTGTGAAAAGACATTTTTAACATTTATTTGATATATATATAATGAGTTACAATCCACTGGATTGGTCTGCAACGAGTTTGGTTTTTCTTCTCCATTCGTCTCTATTCTCAGCCAGTCTTTTTAGCCCTACGTATGAGCCACAGTTCATGTCTCTCTTCAGTTGGTCCATATATGCGTCTCTTGGTCGGCCTCTGCCATTTGTCCCCTCGGTCTTACCCTCTGCGATGGCGATGAGTAGTCCTGGATGCCTGATGTTGTGGCCAATCCAGTTAGCTCGTTGTTGGCTGATTCTCTTAAGGAGTTGCCTTTTTTCGCCTACCCTGGTTAATACTTCTTTAATTTTCGACGTGCTCCGACCAATGGATCTTGAGCATGCGTCTGTAGCACCACATCTCAAAGGCCGCCAACCGTCCGCTTTCACTCTTGCTGATGGTCCATGTCTCACAACCATAAAGCAGAATGCTCCATACAAAGGCTTTAGTAAGGTTCTTCCTTACGCTTAAGTCAATATTTGGGGATTCCAATATCTTTGATTTTTTGTTAAAGGCAATCCTTGCCTGGTTTATTCTGCTTACAATTTCCGATTTGGAGCGTCCATCCTGGTTTATTCTGCTGCCCAGGTACACGAATTCACTTACTTGTTTGATGCTCACTCCATTTATGGCAATGTTCGCAGTCGCTTCCTCTTTTCCAACGACCATACATTTTGTTTTTTCTTTATTTATTTTCATGTTGTACTTTGACAACAGAATGCGTTCCATTTTTCCTAAGGCTTCGTTCAGCTCCATCTCGGAGTCTGCGAGCAGTGCTATGTCGTCAGCATATCTGATCATGTCGACCTTTTTCCCATTTATTTTGACTCCTGTCCAGTTCTTCATTTCTTCTCTCAGTTCATCAATGGCTCGCTGTATATAGCAGTTAAAGAGAGCTGGCGACATTGAGCATCCTTGTCTTACGCCTTGTTCGACCCTTGCTTCTGCGCAGCTCTCTCCGCTTTTAATTACGGCCATTTCGTTCTTATATAGGCTCCAGATTGCTCTTCTGTCTTTGAAACTCATTCCTATTTCGTTTAGGATGTTAAAAAGTTGTTCCCATTCTACTTTATCGAATGCCTTTTCTAGGTCGATGAATGCTATATATGTGTTTTTATTAACTGTTATTCTCTTTTCTAGAATAAGTCTGAGACTCAGGATTGCATCTCTTGTACCAGTCTCCTTGCGGAATCCAAATTGATCTTCTGAAAGTGTTTCGTTTATTTTATTTTCCGCCCTTTTCATTATAATGTTGGTGAGTATCTTAGAAGCGTGTGATATCATGCTTAAGGTTCTGTGTTGTTCGCACTTTGTCGTGCCTGCCTTCTTAGGAAGCGCTCGTATCAGACATTTGGCAAAGTCCTCAGGTATCTCTCCTGTGTCGTATATTTTGCAGACGAGCTTATACAATGTATCAAGCATGCCTTTTCCCGCGCATTTAAGCAGCTCTGATGGAATCAGGTCGATGCCTGGTGCTTTGCCGTCTTTCAACTTTGCTAATGCAATATCAAATTCACTTCTTAAGATGTCATCTCCATTATTTTCTACGTCATATTCTGCTTCCAGTGCTTTGCTTTCCTGGAGTATGCTCTTTCCTTTGTACAATTGTTCTAGGTATTCCTTCCATCTTTTGACGATCAGTTCGTCCTCAAACAGCAGTTTGCCGTTTTTATCTTGTATAGCACATCGTGGCTGTGTTTTTTCATTGAAGAAGTTCTTTACTTCAGAGTATGCGGTTTCGAATTTCCTTTGTTTTATATTTCTGTTGATATTTTTGCATTTTTCTTGCAAATAACATTCCTTTTTCAGCTTGGATTCTCTGTTAATTTTATTCCTTAGGGCTTTATATTCTTTTTTCCCTTCTTCTGTTTGAGAATTCTTTAGCTTCCTTCTTTCTTCGATCATTTTTAAAATGTCGTCTGTGATCCATTCTTTCCTAGCTTGCGGCTTTCTTTTCTCTAAAACCTCGTCTGCCGCTGCGGTTATTTTCTCTTTAATTTTCCCCCATACTTATTTTTATTTGATACATTTATTTGATACAAAAGATTTATTACATTATTTCACTATTGATTTTATTGCAACTTGACATTCTTAAGAGAACAATTTTTTGAGTTCTTTAAAATCTCGAGCGCTTTGATCAAGTTAGCTTGACATTTTCAAGAGAACAATTTGTTGAGTTTCTTGACAATGTCTAGCTGACTTGACGAAAGCGCTCGAGCAAAAAAATCAATAGTGAAAAATAAACAGTATTTTGTATCAAATATGTCATTTGGGCTTTATTATATTTGATTTTCAGATATAGTTCATTTGAAATAGAACCAGGAAAGTCTGCTGCTGACTCCAATCGTGACTCTGTCCTGGATATTCTCAGTGATGCGAGGGTGACAGCACCTCTTGTTCAGACAGCCAACTATCATTCTAAGGCTAACCCAAAATCTTTCTTCTATGTCTTTGGTCACAATTCGCAAGCTGGAGAATATGCGGCGGTAAGAATATATTTTGAAAGGAAATTTTTTCTGTGAAATTGAAGTCTAGTGCAATACTCGAACATACTCATTAAAATCAGTTAAAAGAAATTGGATTATGACTTTGCAAGTCGAAACTTCCATTCTATACCGACTACTACATACTACTACACCATCACGGGATATTCCACAAGTATGATAGCCAGCAAACTAGCTGCATGCAACAGACATGCAGGCCATCCTCTCCGTTCTATATTTATAAATTAATTGATTACACTGTTCATTCTGGCTTTTTTCAACCTAGTTTTTTATATATAAATTTAAATAATCGTGGATTAATTTTAAATCTAAAACTCAGCGATAAGGTTTTCCACCCATCCTGCACATCTTATTTTTTTATTGGTATAGAGAGGACATGTTTCATGATTATTGTATGCAACTGGTCTGCTGGCTGTCCCACTTGAGGAGTGGTGGTGTCATGGTGGTATTAGCAGTAGTAGCAGTAGTATTAGTAGTAGTAGCAGTAGTAGTATATTTTAAAATACATTTTTATCTTTTAGCTAAGCAAAAGTGTTCACGGTGAGGAGTTAGCCTACATGTTCGGTGTTCCTCTTGGTGCCGCTGGAAACCACTTCAGAGAGGAGTATAGTCCTCAAGAGAAACTCTTTAGTGAGATCATAATGACATACTGGACAAACTTTGCTAGAACTGGGTAAAAAAAGCAATTAATTAATGAATGAAGTATTATAATATATTCGGTTTGCTGAAACCCATATTATAGAACCTCTTAGGCGGTCACCTGAGAAATAACTGCATATGTATAGCGAACATGATGTCCTATGAAAATAGTACTATAATAGGAAGCCACAATGGAACTATGGGGACTATTGTTATTATTATCATGTACTAACCGTATACTATGCACTACGATAAATAAGATATTTAAAACACGCATATATACACACTTCATCACCTGTATATTTTCAGAAATCCCAATACTCCAAGAAAGAGGTCATTTTTGACGCTGGGTCCTAAAGATTGGGACAAATATGATATCCAGTGGCCTCAATACAATCCAGAGAACCAATCATTCATACATTTTGGTGAGCGATACATTTTTATCTAAATTCAAATGGCTACACTGTACATAGTTGAAGCTATTCAACTGAATTTTTTGAATCCACGTTTAACATATTTTTTTTACAGGTATTCCGCCATACATCAGCACCCATTATAGAAATCGCTTCATGAGATACTGGAATGAAGATTTACCAAATATGTTGAAAAACCACACAACTCTTCCAATGATTACCTATGATGGTCCCAGTATGAAGTATGTCCCTCCTAGGACAACACCAAGACCATTCAGGTTTGGAGGTAAAGTAGAGTTGGATTCTTTTTGTTAATTTTTACTTTTGAATCACTCACATTTTTAAACTGATGTTCTATTCTTTTTTATAGGACCTCCACCTTGGTTGCATCCGCCTCCGCAAAGACCACCTTTAGCATTTCCAGAAAGAAGACAACCACCTATAGAGGACAAGTTTGGGAAGTTTCAACCGTATTCTAAACCATCTCCAGAAATCAAGACATCGAGAGAAGATCCATATGATGCTTTAAGAAAAATGGATAAACCCGTGAGACCTATCAATCCAGGTCTTATGGACGTTCCTTTGAAAAAGCTGCAAATGCAAAGAGGCAATTATCCACCTGTTTTAATATCGCCATCCAGTACTGATGAGCTATCTACTGAGGAGCCAGCAGGACCTTTTGGTTTATCTAAATCAACTATGACTTTTAATTTAGTTGTCGGTATTGGGGTCGCTTTTTTTCTAGTAAACATAATTGCTCTGACAATATTTTACTACAAACGAATTAAAATGAAATCAAGAGAAAATATGAAGCGGCATAATTCTGGATTCAATGGTGATGCACCAGATACAGAAGTCAATTTATATGAAAAAGATGTTGGAAGTGATGGGAAGAATGGTAGTAAAACTTGTAGTATATTCAATATATTTAACAGTGCCAACAAAACAAAACCAGATGATTTCTATGAACCAGTCAAAAATAATTTATTTGATGAAGCTAAAACTCCCAAATCTGATGATTCGGGCGGTTTTGGTCAAAGATTCAAACTACGAAGGCATATGAGCAATAGTACCATCGATGCTCATACAAAAGTAAGAGATTGGATTGCACACGAAATCGCTCAAAGGTGTTCACCAAATTTACTCAGAAAGAATGAAGAAATCAAAATTGATCCAAAAGTAACTCACGCTAATGCTACTCATGTTTCGCATGCGATTGGAGACGATATACCTAAAGAGATTCCTAAACCAAACTGTAAAATTGGTTCATTGACTGGTTCCCTGAAAACACCAACTGAATCGACAATGTCTGCAGGTGCTCTTGAAAGAAAACTTAAACTTGAACACAAAAATGAAAGTTCTAATAATAATAAATCGAGTTCAAAAAAATCTTCAAAACATGCTAGTTCTACTAAAAGTTCAAAACCAAGTCATTCATCCAAGTCAAATAAAAGTAAAAAGAGTAATGAAAAAAGTGGATCAGAAGGAAGTCTCACAAAACCAAAACCCCAAAAGGTTTCAGTTGCAGTGGATGCTACTCCTGCAACAAGGAGTAGTTCAGTTCTGAAACAACAACCAATAGAGTTTTCAAAATCCTTGGATTATTGTTGTTATATCGACGATGCATTTGATACATCTCCTCCTCTAAGAAGATCGCAAACGGTTGAAGATTTTATAAAGCGATCTTCTCAAGATTCTTTATGTCAAGAAAATACTTTCAGAAGCACAGTCAATGTGAAACTGTCAGCACCAGATCATAATGCTAAGCCATCTGAAGTTATCAAAATATTTCATAAGCATTCCGCAACGGATCCTGTTCAAGACCTCAATTATACACAGATGTTTCCATTTAATCTTCAGACAAAACAGCCTGGTTCTTTCAATACATTCAGTACATTACCACCACCTATTGCATTTAGGAACGATATAAATGTCACATCTCGTGATGATGGTAGTCCAAAACTTCCAATGACTTCTGAAGAATCTATTATGCATATGAAAATGAGAAACTATCCAAAAGTGCTTCCAGATTTTCCCAAAAGTAATCCAACACCGACCAAAGCACAGAAACGGTTGTCTCTGCCACCACAAAATCATCTAATGTTTCTTCCGTCTTCAGAAGAAAACTCCTTGCCGAATTCTGAAGTCACAACTCCGACAGATATAAAAGGTTTCATGAAAAATCCTCCTCTACCCCCTCCAAGAATCTCATCTACTCTTGGAAGAAAACCCCATCGAATGCCAAAACCAAATGTAGATTCAAGGCATTTGTTTTTTCCTCAATTACCAGAGTGTCCTGGATCTCCTACGTATATAGAAATGTGTTCAAACACTTTACCGAATTCAATCAGACTAAATTCAAAGCCATCTGATATTACAGATCTCTATGCACAGGTTAGACCTAAGACACGAAATAGGGTCAATATGCAGGATTTGGAAATGAGTGACGTATCACAGAGTGATCAAACTGATAGTGAGGATGAAGTTATGAGTAGTCAAAATTCTTTATACGAAACTATCGAGTCACATCCAAGAGTTATTATAAGACCAGATCCTAATGAACCAATTAAAGTTAATAATACAAAAATCATCATCAAACCTTCTACTATTCCTAACACTGCTCCAAAATCTGCTAATATTCCCAGAGTTCATGTGCGAACTGACAGTAATGATAGCCAAAATAGTCAAAAATTAAAAACATTTGCCAATCCTAATCCTAAGCAACAAAAAGTTGATAAAATCAATGATACAGCTGATTCAAAACTGATTAACAAAAATCGTCCTGAATTAAAAATACACATTCCCGTTCATAAGCCAGACTCAAAAGGTCCACCAACAGAGGACGAATTACAAAAACCTCACGTGAGAAATGAAAATAATACAGCAACATCGCCGAATGTTGAAACAGTCAAAACTCCAGAACCAAGAAGTGGGAGTTTGTCAAAACCATCAAAAGAAAGTACTAAAGAAGTAGTAGGTGTAGCAGCAACGAAACAACAAAATAATAAAATTGAAAAGAAACAAAATAGTTTGAATAGAAGTGTGAGTGGATCTAAAATACCAAAAACTCCAACAATGGTAGCAAAACATGGAAATAGCGGTAGTAAAAAAGAACAAACAAAAGTTCAACAAAACCCCAAATCTAATAATGTCAATAGTGGAATAGTTGGGAACAAAGTTACTGCGAACAGTACTAGTAGCAGTAGTAATAACTCAAAGTCATCAATACCTCAACCATCAAATAGCGTAAAGAATAAATATGCCAAAGAATCTTTGGAGAAAGAGAATAATTCTACGTCTGATTCTTCAAATGACACGGAAACTAGTACGGGAACAGTTAAAAAAGTCAAATAAAATTTTATTATATTTTTCACGACAATATTATTGTTTGCGTTTAGTTTTCAGTCCGACTATGTTCGGAAAATAAATGAATATATTATTATTATTTTAATTGAACAAAATATTGTACAAAAGGCGTTTTCATTGCCCTAAGTAACTTCTCTTGTTTTATGAAGGTCCCAGTAAAGAATTGATCTCTTTTCATAAGTTTTCGAGTGTCTTGTTTCGAGTGACATTGAATGTCATAGCCGAATTAATTTTTTTTAATTCGGCTTCGACGTGCATCATCCATTCCAAGTATCTTATTGGTTACATCTTCTCACTCCAATAGATGGTTACAGACAAGAATATTAACTTTTTCATTGATTAAATGACCATGGGTTGTAGAAGGGAGGAGGGGAAGGGGCAGAGTACCAATAAGATGGAGCGACCAAATTAAGGAGGCCACACAGAGCTCACTTCACGTGGCCTTACACATGGCGGAGGATCGCTCAACATGGAGACAGATGGTTTACAGAACGAGGCATGATGGTCACGATCCTCAGGATTGAGGGACCGACAGAGATGATGAAATGACCATACCACACTTGTTGGAGTGTCCATTGTGCCCTGTCACATGCCATATGGAGTATATTTTTGACGCATCTCCACCTGCTGTGCGTTTTGCACAGTACTGGAGATCAGTTTGATTGGTTTTTTTTCTGGGTTTCGACACGATAAATAAATATTGATTAAATGGATTTGGCACAACGCATAGATGACAAAACCAATCAGACCTCATTTCTTCCGGATAAGAATCAGCACAATACTGCTTTGTTTACACATGGTTCTCCAATCGAGATATCTGATTGGTTTTGTCACAGAAATTGCCTAGTTTTTTTGCCAGTCAGATTTCTGGAACTACATCTATCCTGAATTAGTTATAATGTGATAATAATAATAGTAATGCCCTGTCCCTGTTACCCGGTATTATTGAGATAGTGAATGTGATAATATATCTTGCCGACGGTGCCATCCAAGGTGACTGTGACGGCCGATCCTGGACAGGTAGACTTTGTCACATTCGAGACTGTTCCTCGTTTATTGCTGCGAGTTGTTCGACTTTGCGGGCCGTTATAGCCATAAATAGTTTTCCGCCATTTCGTGCGGTCACCCGCTGTTATCTTCTCCCAGTCATCTTGAGTTGATGTACTTCAAGGTGTTGTGCAGGACATCTTTGTATCGTTTCCGCTGGCCTCCCCTCTTCCTTTTGCCTTCTGCAAGTTCCGAAAACATAATCTTCTTAGGGAGTCAACCTTCATGCATGCGAACGACGGGTCCTGACCAGCGAAGTTGGAAATATAGTGTGATAAAACAAACAAACAAACACACATTTGCAAGGACACAAACTCAAATATTAATTCAAAGATTTTATGTATTAATAAGTAGGAACTTTTGACAACTTCAATACTTAAAATGGATCTTTGTAACATTAACGGGGTGTTATTTGGTCCAAATAATGCGTAAATATAATAATATATTTTTACGATTTTTGTAAACGTGATGAAAGTTAACGATGTTATATTTTTTAACCCAGACAGTCCTGAAAAAAATTTTTTTTTCGGATGGTCGTGATTTTTTAATATGTGGTAGTTGTATATGTAAAAATGTTGTAAAAAATAATAAAAAAAAAATATCTTCAATTTTTAAAGTTTTATTGAAAAATATTTAGTGTTCGTTTAAACGTACAATAGGAACATACACCACCTAAATACGAGTATATGAAAAAATGACAAAATCTTTGAAAATGTTGATTTATTTGTATTATTATATTTCCAATGATTCTCCAATAGGCAAAGTGTACATACAGAGTGTCCCCAGAAGAAAGGTCAGGCGGAAGTCTTGAGATAGAGCATCCTTGCGGCTATCAGAATACTCCAATATATGTACCTACCGCGATGTTTTTGAGTTTTCGAACAAATTTTTTTTCGTAGTTTTTGTAAAACTTACGAGTGGTCATCACACATCACATCACATCTTCTTCCCCTTGTCCTAGTTGGGTCGGGGGCCCATTGCGCCAAGGTTCCTCCTCCAGAGATCCCTGTCCACCGCTACTTTTTCCAGGACATCTGGCCACTCCAAACCAAGTCACACGTGTTCGACACCTGCCTTTGCCAACTTCTTGTAGAGCGGCCCGCTGGTCTTCTGCCCTCTCCTACAGCCTCTAAAGATCTAAGTGGCAATATGTCTTCTGGCATGCGGAGCACGTGACCCAGCCATCGCAACTGCGACCTCTCTATATGCAGGACTACTGGTTCCACCTTGAAAGCCTCACGAACATACGTATACCTTATACGGTCTCTCAATGACACCTCAACCACTCCCCTGAGGAACCCCATTTCCGCTGCCTGTAACCTTGATCTCACGCTCTCCATGAGCATCCAAATTTGGTGTCCATATATGAGGATAGGCCGTTATATTTTCTTAAAAATGGTCATTTTCGTCCGTTGGGTCAGCTCAGATTTATGTATTATTGGGTTTCTAAAGGCTTTCAGCACATTTACTGCCGACACAATCCTCTTGTCTATGCATGTTCTTTGTCTACCATCTGCTGAGAATTCTTCTCCCAGGTATTTTAATGTTGAGATTTGTTCCAGTTGGACCGAAACATATCCTTCATAATTGGGTACTCCGTAGAATACGACTACTGCTGGAGCTCTTAACCGTGATCTAGGTAAAAAAATATTAAATTGAGAATCAAAAATGTAAATGAAATATGATTGTGACTGTACACATATACTTGGAAATTAGTATTGATAAAATAAAAATAGACTATGATATATCCATATAATAATATTATGACAATTAGTACTACACACGGCACGGGTATGTTCCTGTTGTACGATTAAACGTACACCAACTCTTGGATGGTGATAAGTATTGCAAATTAAAAGTAATTTGATATTTAAATTCGCACTATCAATAATTGCATATTTTAATATAAGGACATCATAAAAATAATTGAAATATTTAAAAATAAATAAGCTTTCTCGACCTGAAGATGGCAGCGACATTGTTATAAAATTATTTGCTGAGTACAAATCTCTAAAACACGCCCACTTATTCCAACTGACAGTTATAAACTAATTTATGTTATAAAATATGTCTCTCTTATGCAGCTAAACTAGCAAAATCATCCCTATTATTTTGCACTAAAGCAGAAACATCACCTGAACAAGTGATCGACATGTGTTCGATAAAACGTACAGCCGGCTTATCTGGGTTAACATTAATGTTATTATTATCGAATGAGCTTTTATTTAAGAAAGTTCAATATTCTTATACTTACTTAAATTGTCATGTTTTTCTCATTGTAATGTGTCCTGTTTATTTTATTTTAAAACGTGTTTACAAGACGTTATTGTCCAATTTTATTACACACCTACAATTTTTCGATAATTTTGCTGTTTTTAAAAAAAGGTAACGGCGATAAAAGAATGACAAAAAATATGTTTTATTTTTAGACTTTTACCTACTTGTTTATTTATTTAGCACAAAACGTTAGCCTTTTACATGTTCAACAAAAAGTATATTAGATAAATACAAAAAGAAAAACAACCACTCAATCATAACTATACGTCACAAAACCTAAACTCAAAATATTATTAAAATAGTACAAAAAAAAATGATGAATTGACATAAACACTTTTCAAATTGTTAAAAAAAAATTAAAAAAGCAGATTTTAGAGGCACCGTCCTGGTATTTTATACAGTTATTTGTGAGATATGCTGTGATGGGATAGGAATTATAGCTACCTATAGCTTAATCTAGAAAATGAAAATTTGTCGATATCCTCTAGCAAATCGATATTAAAAAAAATAATTTCCACATCGCTTAGCCATCAAAAACACTGCAATTAGAAACAGAAAGGTGCTAATTTTTCAATTTCAATGTTCTAAGACCAATGTGCCATTGCATTTGAACCTCTCATTTTATAAATAAGTATGTATCAAACATCCTCACTACATATTATAAAGGATGGAAGAGTATTATTAGAATTAAAATAATATTACAACTATTTTTAACTTATCTTTAGATATAAAAATGAAAATAACGTGTCTTCAGTACTTAAATAATAATAAAATTTACTTAAGTACGTATTGTTTTTTATACATAATATTGTGTAATGTGTAAGTAATTATCATTAAATTAAATTGCATTAAATTAAATTTAAGTGTTTGTGTCTGTACTTATTTTTTTTTTAAATATTGCAATATGCAATTTCATAATTTAAATAAAATACTATTTATATTAAAATACCCATAATTGTTTCATTTACCCATTTCCTCTTCTTCTTTTGTGCATTGTCCCAACTTGTTGACTCTTAAGGCTGCTGGGTTCAGCTCTTCTCGTCCTAAGGTTGTTTATTTTATAATATTGTCGTATACCGGATAGCAAAACAAACAATACGTATTCCGAATTCTCCCGTCTCCAAGGCTATAAATGAATAGAATAATATTTACTTCGACACTGCGTTTTTCTGCTGAGAACATCACGCTAAAATTCATTTAGAATTTATTCTTATAGAATGTTTGTAGGTATATTCCTAAATCTCAACCATGTTTCTGATCTGTTTATGTTTTGTAGTTTTTATGTATTTAATGTATTGTACTATTTGTATTGGTAATTTGTAGAGTCATTATTGGTTCATGTGTTGTAGGAGAGTGTATTGTTATTATATGTACCTACATTTCAGATAAACTGAATGACTCAAATGCAATAAAATAAATAAATATGCAAGCGGGTTATTCCATAATCATGATATATGTATTATCCCGCAAATAGAGATACCAGTGAATTTGGTATGTGAATTTGGAACAATAAAAATAAAGGAGGTAAGCAAATAAGAAAAAGTCAAGTTTTAGATTTTCGTCACAATATTTATTAATTTACGTATTTTTTATTTTATTTACGATTAACTTCTTAATAATAAATATTTTTTAATATTAATTTTACAATACTCTTCATATTAATAAATTTAGTATAAATATTTCATAATATTTTAATTTATTCTTTAATATTTCGTCATAAAACCAATGATCAGATCACATTGAGTAAAAACTAATTATATACATACCTAATATTTTAAATTTTAAAGTGAAAATTCATTTATATTCATTATTTGCGAAGTTTTTTTTTACAATATTATAAGTAAATTATTATGTGAGATTTCATCATTTTACATTATATGTAAATTTAACACATGAAACTTGCTTAGATGATAATTAGATAACTTCGCCTTATATTTTCAGTAAATTTCGTTACTTTTTATATATCCGTATTGAATGTATTTAAAAAACTTTAAAAAATTTAATACCTACACACTTTTTATTTCTATTTCATCGTCATCATCGCCCTCAACACTCCTCTCGGGAACCAGGCTCCTCCATTCAGCGCGTCATTTTTTTTTAAGAAGACAATATTGTTTTGTCTCTCCTAGTTTGAGATTAAGTCAACGTAAATAAAAATAAAAAGTGTGTATTAAAAAGTTTAAAGTTTTTTTGTTCATATAACGTCACCTTATTTAGTTGCTCCATAAACGGGACTTGAGCCCACAACCCAACTTAAGGGCCCCGTTTAGCAAAAACGGTAAAATATTCTATTTTCAACAAATTTGATAGAAAAACTGCCAAAACTTGTTGACCCTTGCGATTTGATAAAATAAAAAATCAAATATTTATCATCAATAATAGTTTTTTACTTAAAAATAAATAAATCGCAGACTGACGAGATTTATTTAGGTACTCTTTGTTGTATCAAAATACAAATTATTTGTAAAATATATATATTTTTTATTCATCCTATCAAAGCATTATAAATACTATAGATTTTAGCAAACTTTTTTTAGTATACAAAAAATTGAGTTCATGTGGTAATTTTTGGTTTCAAAATATGAGAAATTTTATAAAAAAAATATTTTTGAAGTCGGTGAAAAAAAACAAAAAAAAAATAGTTTTTTTTTTGTTCTATTATTGTTATAACTATCTAAATATTCTCAATATTAAAATAAATATGTGAAAATTTGTAGGATTCTCGTGCATTTAGTTTGATATTGGTAATTAATATTTGTTTTCATATTTTATCAAATCAAAATGTTCGTAGGGTCAACAAGTTTTGAGAGTTTGTGTACCAAACTTGTTGAAAATTAAATGTTTTTGCTAAAGGGGCCTCTTAAGCTATGAGTGCTTTGTCCAATTAATCAGGCGATAAAATCATCAAATTCCCTTAAAAAAGAAATCTTATGTGTAAACAAACACCTTTGCTTATAAAATCCCATGACAGCATTAATATTGTACATACAAGTATAATTATCATGTTTTAAATTATTATTACGAGTATTTCATCTTTTGAAAACTTTTTTTTATAATAAGATAAATTTATTTCAATATTTACAATAAAATCTTGTTTATAGATAATTTTTTATATAAAACTAATTCAAAATTAAACATTTCTATTCATATGTTAAAAAAAGATTGACACTTAAGTTTATTGAGAAGACAAAGAAATATAATAACATATAGGGAGGCGTACGAGGTTAAATATTGTGTATTTTTCTAATCATTTTTCACATTAATAAGTTAAACTCGCAAAAATTTTGCTCAAAAAAGAAATAAAATACATCAATAAATTCAGTAAAACTCATTAAGAGGTAGTCGAAAGCTGTCGAAGTTTTAAACTTTTGGTCGAGAGTGTCGAAAGAAAATTTCACCCGTTGCTAGCTTTTCTACCTTTAAGACAAGCATATATTTGTTTCTGTGAGGGTTATATTATTAGAAACCCTGCTTTCTTATAATTCTATGATTAAATGAATTGATTTTTTTAAAAACAAATGCATAAAAAAAAAACATAGGTAGGTATCATTTTTTCGAATGATGTCTGAAATGAAAAAAAAATATTATATTAAAAAAAACAATTTTAATCTACCTACTTGATAACTATTTTAACAAAAAATCAATGTAAATTTATATAAAATTTGATTGCAGGGGAAGACTAGAAAGAACTCTGTTTTTTCTCATTTCTCATAAAGTAATACTTTAAAGTATAATTTCAAATCTTTTCAATTGACATTTTTTACCCGTGGAGCACCCGGTATTGGTCTCCCACTCTTCTGCGTAAGTTTTCGAGTGTCCTGTAAAAGGCAGGTGTTCGAAAAAAATGAGATATTTTACATCTTTAATTCAGCGATGAGGCTTGCCACCCATCCTGAATGTCTTGGTTTATATTGGCACGAAGAGGACAGTTTTCATGTTCCTTACATGCAGCTGATCTGCTGGCTACCCCACTTGTGGGATATGCCGTGATGGTATAGTAGTAGTAGAAGTAGATGTTCAATTAACATAATTTATCGTTTGTCATTGTGTTTATACGAGTAAATTCATAATAATTAATTAAATAATAAATAAAGTACAAAATAATTATATTAATCAAATAAAGATTACCATATATAATTTATTAAAAATCACAGTTCAATAATGTAGACAGAGATCTTTTCTTATACAAATAATTATTCATATTACAATGATCGATTGGCTTACAACATATTAACCTATTTAATTAACTTTTAAATAAAAAACCTAAATATTTTTTATTTACATAATTTTCAATATTTGAGAATAAAATATTTCTTGATAATGAGCAATTATTTGAAATCATTTGTAGCAATTCTAAGACCCTTTGATTTTTTCTAATTGAAGATAATTTTTATTTTATAAAAACTATAATGTTAAGTCTAAGAAATGCCATATAACCTTTCTGCCTATTCCTTTTATTATTTGTACCTATTTATATAAATAAAACAAAATTTTAGTTATAATATAGGTATCAATTTTCAATAAAATACCTAGTTGGTTATATTCTGAATACATCCATTTTCTCAGTTTACAATTACTTTTATCAGAGATTTAGTTGCATCCATAATTTTCTATAGAAAATTTACATTATTTGATAATATTATCTTATTTTTCTTTAAACTTTAAATGTTTTAAGAAACCTCTCATAAAAAAATTGCATCATCGGTGCTGAATACGAAACTAATAAAGAAACAATCATTTAAATATTTACATAATTTTTTAATGTATATAAGGTTGGGCAAATTTCTTTGTAGAGTCCAAGGAAACATTTTCAATTCAGCGATGAGGTATGCCACCCTTCCTGAATAATATTAATTTTAATTGGCACATAGAGGACGATCTAGATGTCCATAAGTTACATGTTAAAAGTTTGTTCGCTAGCTACCCAACTTGTAGGACAAACTGCGATGGTATAGATATAGTGTTTCTTGATAGTGTTTCTCAATGGACAAGTCGAAGGAGCTTGGATAATTATTAATAACAATGTCCATTTTTGATAACTTTAATAAGGTACATCTACAATAGGTTTTTCAATTATTTGTTAATGAATTGGTTAGTACATAAATACTTACAATTTAACTTTAAATGAAAATTAACTTTAAATACTTACAATTTTACTTTGATTTCCAATTGTATTTATTGTAGTAGTTGTTCTGTTCCAACTGTGTTGTAAATGAGAATTGTGTTTGTTTTTGTTTTATATTTTTAACATGTAAAAGGCTCACGCCGTGGATTTATGTATAAATAAATAAATATAAATAAATAAATTAAAATTAAATTAAATTAAATTAAAAAAATAAATTAAATTAAAAAATTAAATTTATTACAAAACTGATTACAAATAATCATCTTAACAAATTATTTCAATAATATTATCCTACAACATTTAAATATATCTATTTAATAAAAAAGTCAATCATTTATGTCATTAAATTTATCAACTTTATTATGTATCAACATTGAGTTTTAGTAATAATAATAAGTTGTATTTTATTTTATTATTCACACAAAAGAATGTCATTGATTGAATCATTTTTATTCATTGACTAAATACCAGGTGCGTATCAAACGCGCATTTCGCTCATAGCCGCTTGTGGCAAACCGTGCTGAGAGTTGTCATTACCAGAATTCGATATTTTGAAAGTCCCGTGTGTCGCTCTCAAACTTTGAGTCAACGGAGGACTGTCAGATCTTCTCAACATTGGGGGAGAAGATGGCATACTCAAATGCATAGTTGCTGAGCCATTTGGTGGTAGAAGTATACCATGATGATGCATCTCTGGTATCATAGGATGCTGTTGTTGGAAATGAGCATTTTTGGGCAACGTTGCCACCGAGGACAAGTTTTGATGATGTTGCTGCATGCCAGCATTGTTGAAATTCTTTACACCTTTGTTTTTATTTGGGAGTGTACAACTGTTTCCAACCATTACGCTTGGACTGGGTGGAGGAGCTTTAACCAACGCCCCACTATTTATCTGAAGCGTTGAATTGCAAATATGTGGTCCTTTGAAACTGACATCAGTCATCATAGGTTCCGTTTGTGAATTTTTCTTTTTATTATGTTTACTTTGTGTTTCAACATCTACAATGACACTAGCATTCTGAGAATGATCTATGTGATAGTGAGAATGCTTTTCTGATAATGGATCAAAGCTTTTACTGTAATGATGCATGCTTTTGGAATCCATTCTTGATTTATCTCTTTGGTAATACACTCCAGCAAATATGAGAACATTGAGGATGAGCAATGAGCAACCTATAGCTATCGTGACACTCAAGGCTGTTGAATATGCTGCGTATCCTGCAGCTTCTAAGCTGGCTAAAGGATCAGTAGTAGCGTTGTTTGACGGAAGACCTGGCAGACCTCCTGGTACCAATGTAACACAAGTTGTAGCGACTGTATCAGCAGTCGTCAACGAAACGTCAACCAAAAGTGTACTGTTGGACATAGTCTGTTGTCTTCGGAAGATATCAGTCGGAGTTTCGTATGGCAGAGATCTTGACAAAGGATCTGGTCTCACGACTCCATCGTATAGATCAGCATCGTTGTGGTTTCTGAAGAGATTGTGGCGAGCGACAACGTCTTCCATTCCAGCTCGATGAAGTTCTGGAACAAGGCGGAGCCAAACGGATAGTTGATGAGCTCGAAAGTGGTTTTTCATTCTTGGTTTCATGCCTGAAACAATAAAAAAAATAGTTATATAATACTGTTTGAACCCACAAGAAATCTTTGAAATTCCTATTGTTTTTTTTTATTTATAGGGATTGGAATGTGTTATTCTCAGTCTGGGGGCTTTTCAATACTTTTTCTGTCTGTTTTTAGTTGTCATTTCAGAACTTTCTCTATCCAGATTGAGTCAAAGTACTTTTATGATTGGTGAAGAAGATTGCTGAAAGCAAGTAGATACAGAAAAAGAAAACCTGAGCTCAAATAAAGATTTAAAATGACTAAAGAAAATTTAATTTGGGTTAATTTAAACGGTAGGTACCTACTTGTTATCAAAAAGAAATCACAGAGGTTAGTCGGAAAGATAATAAAAAAATAGGTAGATAAACTTGGACAGCTTACGTTGTGAGAGCGAAGTAGGTTACGGAAGACAATAAAAAAGACAATTCGTTTCGATTTTTTTTAGTATTGCTGCATTATTTTATATATTATTCTAATAGTTTTTTTATCGAGCATATTGATTTTGCCAATAAATTACAGTGTCTAAATTTGTACCATATAGCAAAAGGAGTTTCTTTTTAGCATTATTTTTGATCAGCAAAATCCGTAACACAAAACACATTTTCCACGCAATATTGTTTTATTGACCTTTGTACTGCTAGATAAAAATAATATCTAATCACAAAGAAATATTACATTGTTGAAGGGAAATTGCGTTCATAATCTGAGTATTAATTTTAAATACCTAATATTAATTTATTAGAAAAAACACTGTTCAAATTTTCACAAAATATTTTGAAACTCTAACGTTTTCGTTAAAAGAACAAAAGGTCTTTTGAATTTTTCAGCAATCTTGAAAATAAACAAGTTCGAGAGAGACATCTTTCGACTATTTCATTAACTATTAATCGGATCTAAGAGGTCAATAGAGGCGGTAACTCTAACTTCTATGAGAGGGCTTTTGATGTTGTTGAGCCGGTTATGACGTGAATTCGCCTACCGGTCTCATTGAGAGACAATCAGACTGTCACCAGCTTTAGAAGCAAACTGAAAACTGCACTCTTCACCGGTGCCATTGAGACGGTCTAGGGACTGTTAAACTGCGTCAAAAAGAAATCATCATCAATCATAAAGAAGACGTCTATCTCATTTATCATTCAATTTATTTGTCCAATTGTAGAATTTGAACTTGTACACCAACACAATACATCAACAATATCTTATAATTAATTTGGCACCATCACACATTTACATATTACCTACTCCATCAATTTAATGAGAAAACCTTTATTTTGTGAAACTCCATATTAATTTATGTAAAAAAAGGAATTTACATAAGTTTAACAATTTCTTATTTTAAATTGAAAAATATTAAAAGATTGATAATTTTAAAATAAAAAAAAATCGAAACCATATTATGTACGGTCAATTGAATTTATGTTATTTTTATCGTTTGCTGACTGCAACACAAAAAGAAGAGGAACTCAATTGAAGAAAAAATAGTTAACAATTTCTATATTTTTTTTAAAATAAATCGTCATATAAAATGGCTATTTATTGCTCTAAAGTAAAATATTTATAATAAAAGAATACCAAAATTTTTCGTTGCATCTCGTCCATGGCAGTGTAGATGTTAGACATTCTTTAATCTGATCGCTATAAATTACTATTACTACTACTACTACTACACTACCAATAGGTATAACATATTATAATATGTATGTATGTATGTGTATACATACAAAGTAACTTTATATAATAAATTCTTCTCCATTCTTCCTTCTCTACCCTATTAGTATTTAGGTTGGTGTATAGAAGGTACCTATTTATTCTATTATTCTCCTCATGTAGCAACTCTAGCGATGATACGGATACATAATATCATGCCGAATAACAACTATTCGATTTTGTATATTCGGCTGTCAGATGTTCGACCACTGTTAAGTTATTTTGACAACATCAATATTCTTTACAATGCAGTGCGTCTGACTGAGAAAAGTGTGATGAGGGTGGTGCAGCGGGTAGTCCATGAAGGTTTATTCCGAAATCACGGTCTCAAGAAATGGAGAAATGACTGAAAAGAAATATACATATGATCCTGGATGCACTATAAAGTGATAATCTTGCCACTGCATATCATCACATTATTTTTTTATGTAGGTAAACTGATTTGTTGATTTTGTTATGTGTATGATGATGTGCAAGAAGAATAAAATAAATAAATTAGGAGATATCATGATAAGTTCAGTTTGGGGCAATGGAAGATGTAAATTTTAGTTAACTATAAACGATTTTCACGAGGCGATATTATAATAATGGTCCGCTAGCCCTTTTAAGATGCTAATTGAGGCTCGTCTATTTAAACAAAATTAAAAACGGAATAAATTATTAGAGACGGCAAAGTTGATGAGAAGAAGTCTCCTAACTTCTGAAATATCCGGAGGTTTGTGATAAGGAGTCATTAATGCAGTGATAGATGGAAAAAAATCTTTCTAAAAGTTAAGTAACTCAATGTATTTTCAAAAAGTATATTTTAATCATGTTACTCGATAAGATATAAAGCCCATTATGAATGTCATATTTTTGATTGACACGTGGAGGACAATCTCTTGATTTGCTTGATAATGACTTGATTTGCCGTTGCACGTAATGGTATATCATAGTAGGTAATTGCAGCAAATGTATGTAGGTGCAGTATTCAAAAATTCATATTGTATATTTTATATTTATTTTCAAGTATTGATAAATTGAATGCGGCTGGTCTGCTGGCTGCCCCACTTGTGGGATGTGCCGTGATGGTAGTAGTAGATAAATTGAAAACCCGTTATCCAAATGAATATTGAGTCACCACCCTGTAACCGGTTGAAAATCGGATATTTACCAAATATCTGTTTCATTTCTAATACTATGTAGCCATTATTATTCGTATTCCAATCATCCCCCACCCCCTTTCTATTCTTATTGAAAATGAAATACTTGATTGAGCATAAATCACCTTAACCCACCAACTACTACCAGCAGCAGAAGCGAGTAGAACAAGAAGTAGAAAGTAAGCAAGAAACCAAGCGAAACTGTAATCCTTCACCTGATCTCACTGTATACCTACCTATATTATTATATGAGGGGTATAGAAACAAAGTCACATTGACCCTCAAAGATCGAATCTGAAAAATAGCACATTGTTGTCTCTACTCCAGCGTTTTGATATGTATTAAAATTGAGATGGTTTGGTCATGTGGAACGAATGGAAGAGGAAAGAATGACAAAGAGGATATACTTGGCTGAAAGGAGGGGTGTGAGGACGCGCGGGCGTCCGAGAACTACACGGCTTGAACATGTAGATCAAATTGTCAAGGACGGCAGTGTTTTGAGTAAGAGAAATCGACTTGCGTGCATGAGAAATTGTATGACTGTGGAGGAGGCGAAAGAAATATGTAAGGACAGATCTAATTGGCGTTCCGTTTTCTCTGCCTACCCCACTTGGGATACGGCGTGAGGGAATAGATAGATACTCGTAGATAGAGATTAAGTCAGTTTTTAAAACATGTAAAAATGTAACACAAAAAATGTGTAAGGATATATCTATATAGTGTTCTGTTCTCTCTGCCTTCCCCACTTGGGATACGGCGTAAGGGTAAAAATATAGTTATAAAACAAAACTACCTACGTGTTTTAATATCGACAAGTTTGCAGGTCAGTTAGAAAATGTTGGTAGGTACATATAAAGTCGATATTGTTTTTTTATTTCCATTTTAACCAATAGTGGCGCCACAGCTGATGTTATTAATTCGATTTCCAATAATTAAAATCCCGCAAAAATAACATTTTAAACCACACACCCAAATACGTTACCCGACACATTTTTAAAATAAACGCCCGATTGGCTAGTACGGACATGACTTCCATTTGAACGTGGTTTATAAAATGTACATTGTTTTAATAAAAAATATCAATATCACACTTCGTGCTTTGTAGATACTGTCTCTGACAGAAAATGGGTCACTATTATTTGGTGTTCTCTTTAAGAGCCTTGTAAATAACTGGTATTTGTAAATAATGCCTACATTTGAAAACCAATCACACTTTTTGTAATTTTTTTTCAGACAACATAACCGTACCAATCAGAAACCTCGATTGGAGAACCACGTCTACACAATGCAACATTGTGTAAAATTTAATCGGAAGAAGTGAGATAGGTGTCCCAACGCTTACGAATTGGCTCAAGGCTGGCTTAAGTGATCACACTCGGTGTCCATGGACAACGTTCACCAATTCCACCATTCTCACTGTCACGATTTAAGGTCCACCAATCGAGAGACGCTTTATGCAAACCTTAGAAGCAACCATCTTTTTGGGATCTCATTTTTTAGATCTCAAATAGATCGCGATCTCCCGTCTAAATGGCGCCGGAACAATTAAATTCAATACTTTATCGGCTGCTGGTTCGACCAGTCAGCAACAAATGTTTAGAATATTTACTAATTTTTTTATTGTTTAACCGGATTTGGGTGCAGATGACAAAACCAATCAGAAACCAACATAACCGTATCTAAACTACAATTATTTTGAATTTTTATTTTTATGTAGGTAAATGTATAGTTTTATATCAGGAAACTTAGAAGCCGATAGAATTTCGTGATTTTTTTAAGCAAAAAAATATTTTTTGCATTTTTGTACATGTTCAACTTGAAAAAATAAACTTAAATTTTGCGTTCGTCTGATTTGAAGGTTAGTTTAGTGTTGGTCTTGTGTTATTTTATGCAACAGCCTGACCAAAAATGTATTATAGTTTTATTATTTTTACCTTTGAATCATCAAGTAAAAACGTCTAATATTCGAAAAATCACCATTATTGTAATTTTGCCATATTAAGATGTATTATGCTTTAAAGACACAACAAGAAGTGAAATAAACTACATAATAATCCCAATCTTAGAGGCATTACGTTGTCTTTGTTCCATTCAACAGTTAAACAATTCCAAATATTGAATTTATTTGTCGAATTAAAAATAATTTCATTTTTTTATCCATAACTGAATATACAGGTACCTATAAAAAAACTGTTATTTTTTAGTGGAATTAAAAGAATAACGTTGATCGTGTGTATTACCAACTGCATCAAAATTTTCGACTTTTTGAGTTCCTAAACAGTCGATACGTGAATTATCTGTAGTGTTCTGTTAACTTGGATAAATAAATAAATACATGATACATGAATAGATACTACGTAGGTATGATATTATCTATAGTCTGTCCGTTATAATGATCCTTACAAACTGAATATCAATAATGTTATGTAGCTATCCCATATCCCATTTAATAGGATTAGTTATATTGTTATGGTTATCCCAAATACCAGAGATGATTAAATCAATTTGTAGGTATCTAAATCCAAACTTGAATGCATCCTGCATAATATCGTTATGTAGGCGGGTAAGCACATAATAAATAGTATATTATATTATGGGAATATTGAATTGTAATTAATATTGAAGTGTGGGTAGATACCTACATAAGCCAGAAATATCAAATTATCGTGTAGATTGATGTTATCATTAGAATGAATTTATGGTCGGTAATATGCTGGTAATGTCTGGGACTTCTGATTGAAAGATCTGGGTTCGTTTCCATCCGATGCCAACTTGCTCCGTATTGTTTTTTGTTGATTTGTTTTTATTATTATTTTTAACTTTTGCTTGAGTTTATTGTGTATTTTAAAGTATATTTTAGACTCACTTTAAAATCATCTATTTTTAAAGTAAACTCTTTATTTGTTTATTGTATATTCGTGTTGTTTTTTCTACTTTACATATCTATTGATTTTTACTGAGAGAGACATCTTTCGCTTTTCATGGACATTGCCTTTCAATAGATTGGAAATGTTCTTGATAGACTCATTATCTATATAATATCTAAAGGACAAAAAAAATGTTTTTTATTTCATTATAGAATTGAACTATCTAAAAACCGACACAGTGAATTGATTATTTTAGTTTGAAACTGTTATTGGTGGATACATTCTTGTTTATTACATTGCAGTTGTGACATTTAGAACTTTAGTGGCAGACAGCAGCTCGCTCTACCAACCAGAAGAGGGTATGGTGACATTTGAATAAGTACAATAGACCGTAACGAGATGATTCTGAAGAGACACAGAGAGTGAGAGAGAGAATGGAGAGTAAGGGATGTAAATGAGGAAATAGGCATCGAAACTTTAAAATATTTAATCTACACCATTATAATATTACTATTTGTCAAGTTATTACATTTGGTAAGTTTTTTTGTAGTCAAGTAAATACTTTAAATTTTTTTACTTTGTCAATTTATTCCTATGGGAAACATGGAAAAGACCGTTTTCCATCTTCTTCATATTGATTTTATTTACATAATATAAATGTAAATAATTTTTACTAAAATAATTGTTTTTAATCACAAAGAAAGAATAAATAAATAAATAACCTATCTCTTACAAGTGAAATATATAGTGAATGTGAAATAAAAGTGTTATAAAAAACCACGCGTTAACAAACAGCAAAAAAAATACATAGATGTTTAAAAAAATAAGGACATTTTACGGAACTCATTGAGATGGTAGGCCCCAATGTCAGATATCTGTCAAATATAGTTTTGTATGGAGGAAAATTGTTGCTACAATAATATTATTTGGATTTTTTGGCGAAATATTTTTATATTTACAAAAATAAAATAAAACCGGCAAAAATAAAATCTTATTCGAATACAAATTTCCTAAAGCTTATATTGGAGGTAGTTTTTATTTTAGCCGGTTTTATATTATTTTTGACGACAAAAATAAAAAAAAATCGTATTCGAGTTAGATTTTATTTTTGATGGTTTTATTTTATTTTTGCCGCAAAAATAAAATAAAACCAGCAAAAATAAAATCTAACTCGAATGTAAAGTTTGCCGGTGTCGAAAAACTTGGTGTCCAAAAATAATTTAACGTGGTGATCAAAAAGTAATTCTACATATGGCAACAATTTCGTGAATATTACTTTTGCTATGAGATCTCACATTTGACAACAGTGGGGCCTACCATCTCATATAGTGCCCTGCTTGCATGTTTATAACATGCGGCTGGTCTTTTGGCTACCCCACTTGTGGGATATGCACATACATACCCACACACACACACTAACAGACTCACAAACAATATTTAACGTCGCTACCATTAAAGTTGTAAGAAATACTGTGATTTTTGTTATTGAGGTTGAGTTTTTTACAGAAAATGATCTGACATCGATGATGTTTCGATGGATTACTTGGCATCCTTTGAAATTAACAAGGAGTTTCATGAGACGAGTGGATATCTGAGAAACGAGAGAACTACATCAGACGAATACAGAAATGGTATTAGATAGATACTTATATAGAAAGAGAGAAGTGTGAATAAGAGAATAGAACAAGGCAATGTAATAAGTCCACCATTGTGGTAAATATAATGATGTTATTACATAGGAACGACTAGAGTGTTTGCATCATTATTACAAGTGTATTCTCAAAAGGGGTAACCACGGAACATAGCAGGTTACTTATTTTATTTTATCAGCTTAAGCATCAAAAATTTTTTTTTTGAAATGTTTTGTTATTTACACTGTGGAATTTCATATTTATGACCGATTTAAAAATTAAAAAAAACATTGCATTATCCACTTAAATAACTGTAGGGATTTAGTTATAACGTTTTCGGAACTATCTAGTAAAAAACTCTAAGAAACTATCAATTGACAATGTCCTAACAAGAATAAAGACGTTCTTCAGAGAACAAATCACAAAGATAATAAAACATTTGTTTTACATATTAATTTCGATAAACTATATACCCTAAAAAGACAAAAAAGTCTCTTTCAGTAGGTACTCAATCTACATCATTGTATTAAAAAAGTATTTTTGTGCATACATAGTAGGGGAAGGTGGGGCAAGACGGGGTAGTGAGGTAAGATGGGGTACTGCGATAAAAGTGGAACCGTGCCGAGTAGCCCTGAACGCTGGATGACATTAGATGCTCTCTTCAGACCCCCCACTAGTAACAAAGTTACATCAGCAGTGGCTGCTTGCTCCATGATGCTGTGGTACTAAACGTGTTTTCCGCATATTTCACGTTATTTTACTTAACTTTGTTGATAGTGTCATTGAAGGAAGAATATCGTGATTGAGATTTGTTGATAGAATGCGTGTAAATAAATTGAGATGGTTTGGTCATGTGGAGCGAATGGATGGTGTAAGATTGACGAAGAGGGTGTATTTATCTGAAAGAGAGGGTGTTAGAAAGCGCGGACGTCCTAGAACTACGTGGCTTAACCACGTGGATCAAATTTTCAAGGACGGTCTCGTGTTAAGTAAGAGGAATCGGCGTGCATGTATGAGAAACTGGATGAATCTAGAGGAAGCGAAAGAAGTATGTAAGAATAGAGCGACATGGCGTTCCGTTCTCTCTGCCTACCCCACCTGGGACACGGCGTGAGGGTATAGTATAGTATAGTATTGTTTGAAATTTGATAAACAAGATTCAAATGCTGAATTTTAAGGGAAGATATTCGATTATTAACTAGATAAAAATATGGTTAATAACTTAATTAATTGATTAATATTCTAAACTTGAACTTTAAATTGAACATATTTATTATTTTTAAATGTTTATTTTTACATTTATGTGATTCATTTGCTAGATTTAAGATCAAAGTTTGTGTCAATAAACTTTTTTTTAAGAATTTTTGGAAAGAAATGTGTTTTTTTGACATTTTAGCTTAAAGGCCCCGTCTTGCCCAAATATGATAAAAAGGTTAACAAAATATTCCTACGAGCTTTTCCACGAAAGAGTTTTATATAATTTATAAAATAACGTAGATCAGAATTTTCAGGAAATCATTTTTAGTGAATTCAAGAAATCCACGAGGAATATATTATATATACTCCAGCCAAGGTTATAAAGTCTGAACAGCGTCCTACAGAGAATGTTAATTCATCTCAGAAAACTTGGAGAGGATCCACTTGAAGATATTTTAAGAATCACGTTGGTGAATTTTTAAACAGAAAGAGAGTCAGAAACGGCCAAGTACATATAAGGTTTTCTACGTAAACAGGTATCTACTTGGTACAAACTTACCATCGGTAATTTTGTACCTGCTTGAAAAATCTAAGCGAATTGGTAGATACATCTACATAAGTAGGTAGGTATGTAGATATACAAATATATTATTTTTTGGTCTAAAAATAATACTAAGAGTTAGATGTGAAAGGGATAATTCAGAATAAGTAACAGGAACAATTACTGCGAAAGTAGCAGTAAATACTATATTTACATAACTGTGTTTTTATTCAATGTTGTTTAAATCCGTTTTGGAACTATGTAGGTACATATGTTAGAGTTATAATGCACGTTGGTTACATAGGTATATAAAAAAATGGATAAACCATTTTTGTTATTTTGTTTATTAGATGAGCAGTGTTCGCGGAGGTTACGCTTTTGCCTTTTTTGGCTTTGCCACCAGGTTTGATTTTCTGGCAGGGTAAAGTGAATAATAATAATCTTTTTCATTTTTTTTGGGTCTGAATATAGTAGAAAAGTAGTCAAAAGATTCTGCGCGTGGAGGGTTTGACCGGCCAATCCTTCAGTCTGCCCACCATCGCATCTCTTGTGTAGATAAAGTTGTATGTGTAGAACTTCAATCGGATAAATGGGAAGTCCCCAGACCTCCGAGCTATCCGTTGGTAGGTGGGTCTCCTTCAATATTCTGGATGGAAATGGGTATTCCATTTATATGAATTTAGTGCATATCTATATATCGTTTTGTTAGTACCTCCTGGTTTTGTTAGTATCGCTTGGAGGCATTTGAAATGTGGCTTCATAGAAGAATACTTCGTTTTCATTGGACCGATAGGGTCACAAATGTAGAGGTGTTAAGAAGAGCTGGAATGGACAGAGAACTCCTGTTGGATGTGAAAGTGCGCAAGATCTCATATCTGGGTCATATTTATTTATTTATTTATTTATTCTTCTTGCACATTATCATTACATAACAGTGTTAAAAAATTAATATAAAATTTTACAAACTAGGACGATGTGCAGTGGCGAGATTATCATATAATGCGTGGAGAAAAGTACCACATTCTGCGTTTGATTATGACAGGCAAAATAGAGGGACGTCGAGGGGCTGGCAGAAGGCAGATATCATGGCTGCGCAATATACGAGATTGGACTGGAATGAGAGGTGTGTAGGAGTTATTCCAGATAGCACAGGACCGAGACGCCTATGCCGGAGTGATCGCCAACGTCGGGGGGACCTGATAGGGCACCTACAGAAGAAGAACCTACCCATAATACAAGATTCATGTCTTAGTTCGGGACTAGTTCGATTTGGTAAATAAATTGTCTATTCACGTTATGTATGTTTGCCGAATGAATTTTTCGGCACTGTTTTAAGGAGCATCCATATTTCAAGAGCACGGGAAACTACATAATATGTTTGAAGAGAGATGTCTTCAAATTGCTCCTGAAAGTTCTAGTTATTGAAAGGTTTTTACCAAGGTCCTCGGGGAATCAATTCCAGATGACGTCAATGGTAACATGTGAAAACTGTGATTTGAAATTGTGATTTTTTTAAAAATTTAAATCACACCTACCTCTTTTTAACACATAACTTGCGAGATTGTAAAAATGTGGTTCATTTTATAAGTACAAAAATAATATGTCAGATACCTACATTATATTATTTATGTATAAAATTATTATAGGAAAAAAATCAACCGAAGCGGAATCAAATGGCTCTCTTACTAGTTCAACAGAACAGAATGGACATCATCAGAGGAAATTTAATATGGAATATTGTAAATAAAATTCAAGAGATTTATATTTAGGTACCTGCAATACGTAATTTTTAGAGCAGAAAAATGTTAATATATTCGTGAATATATTATTAGGTTTGGATGTATGCAAGGGTATGCTTCTAGTACTTGAATTTTGAAATCAGTAACCGTGATGCAAGTACCCATACATCTTTCGCATCAAGGCACAAAATTACATACTATAGGAAATAGGAAAATGGAGGTTTAAGTACTTTGATGTATTAAGGATATATTAAACTTGTGAATGCACCTCATATTAAGCAGTGCAGGCAACTAGCCTATGGAACAACTTCCACCTGGCATAATGGGATGGGGTGGAGCCATGAAGGCTCTACGAATTAACATACATACTCATACCTACAGGTAAGTGACTAAATGTTGTATTTTCTTACCAATTTCCAAATATTTTTGATGCACGGAGTCATATTCATCCCAGGATATGCTTCTGAATTTGTTTCTCTCCCTCGAGGCAGCCAGCAGAGTCTCCTGACGGTAGTGATCGTTTGGGTTTCTGAAAAAATGAGAAACAAAAATATATTCTCGATGTTATTGGCATTAACTATGTCATAATTACGCAACATGATTTAATAATGAGTTTTATTTACTACAAATTTAAATTATCATTAATGATTTATTAATAGGCATTGTTCTTTGCTGCGGGATCATCATCCAATTATTTTATTTTATTTTATTTTATTTCTCTTAAAGGACACAAACAGTTCAAATTAACAAATATTAACAGTCATATTTTTCCAGAAAACAAACCAATCAAGGTCCCGCAAATTACCGAAGCGTATGACGAACAAGTAAAGTTGCAAGTAAACAGTTATAACACAAACTCATCTGTTATTCATCGATGAATCGACTCCATGTAATAGGGAATAAAATTACAGTGAGATTGATATTTTCAACGATTCGGAGTACACTGTGAGGAGATGTGCTGTGAGCAGGTTTATTCGAGGGTACATGCTTTCCGTTGAGAATACCCTGTAGTTACTATTGTCATGTTTTTGTATTCATTGTCACTTATGTGTTGATTGTGTTTGTTTCAAGTGTGTTTTTGTAAGTTATTGTACTTCAAAGGCTGTTCACCCGTATATTATGTTAATAAATAAATAGGTCTGCGACTGATTTCGATACGTTAGTATCATTCACGAGCAGAGAGGGACGCCAGGGGGCTGGCAGAAGTAAGATATCGTGGCTGCGTAATATACGAGATTAGACTGGAATGAGAGGTGTGGAGGAGTCATTCCAGACAACGCAGGATCGAGAAGCCTATGCCAGAATGAGTCGGGGGGACCTGACAGAGCACTCACATAAGAAGAAGAAATATTTCATCAGTTCTTTACGGGTGACAACAATATCAAGAAAATGTAACTAGATGATACCACACATACCTTTTATTAAGCGACTTGAGATGATGATATTCCGAAAATATATAATCTAAAGTATGTAGATGAATGAAAAGTATTAATGTCAAATGTGAAAGCTGGAGTAAGTATATTCTACTGAAAATAACAATTTCAGTTGAAGTCGTATACATATGTGCAATAATATGTAGATACGTTTACAGATCACTAGCTACTGAAAGTAGTTACCTAGTAAGAGTATTACACAGAGAGAAATGTTTCAAAATCACGATTGTTAAACTTTCTAAAGTTTCAATGTATATTTTTTTATGTACATATTTTAGCCGTGTTTTTTATTTATTTATTTATTTATACAATAAACGGCTGAAGCAGCATTTACAAACATAATAAAAAACAGTCAAGTCAAAACAATATAATAATAAAAATAATAATAATAATAATCTTTATTGCACAAAATTTGTATACAAAGAATAAAAAAGAACATGACAACATTATCACTGAATACATAATTTTGCGCAATGGGCGAGTTTATCGCTGAAGCACAATATCTTCCAACTAACCCATTAAACAAAAAAAAACAATTTATAAAATAATAATAATATATAAATAAATAAAACAAAATAAAATAATATACATCAAATATGGAAAACAATATAAAAATATGTAATACACTACCAAATAATTTTTTTAAATATGTGAGTACAAGTAACAAGCAAGGGTTGAAATAATATTGTAAGACCGAGAGGTGAATAGACATATAAATAATTAATAATAGGTATAATTTTTTTGGAGTTATAGTGGTGTCTTTTAAATGAAACGATTACTTATGGAGTTTTGGAAACCTTATTGTTATTTGTTAGTTTTCGAAAGTTCTGTAAAAGGGTAATTTTCGTAAAACGTTAAGTTTGTTTCTTACTAACATATTTTTAACGTATAATGTAGCGAAAAAAGTTATCAATTCAAATGTTAGAAGTTTTTTATAAAGTTTTATCTGGATTTTATTATTAATCCAAATAAAACCTTATACACCTTTCACAGTAAGCTAAAAGGTTTGTGTGTTTACATTGTGAAAAAAATATTTAAATTTTGAACATCATCAAACTAACGTAAAATAAGTGATGCAAGCCTGATAATCAGAGCGCAACAGATGAAGTCTAAAAAAGTACCTAAGTGTTTTTTTTTTCTAATAATTTATACAGATTGTCTATCTATGCCAATGAAAAAAAGGACACTCAAGATAATTATATAGGCATCACTCATCTCTGAATTGTATGTAAATGCAAATTGTCTAATACGTGAGGTTTTAGGAGTTGAAAGAATGGAAAACCTATTCTGTACCTGGGCTTCAATGAGAAATCGAAAATTATTTTCAAAAATAAACTCAAAAGTTACAGAAACGCTGTATGGATTACTGAAGACTGCCGTCACACTGTGGATATTGCTGAAAAATATTTGAGAATGGTAGAATTGAAAATGCTCTCATATAGTCAGCTGTAGATGCCTACCTACTTAATTATTCCTTGTGGATTTGTATAATATCTTAGATACCTATGTAGTATTGTTGAACGGTGAAGAATGAATGATTATTATATAATTTTCAGAATGTTATGTAGTCATAACCTAGTGAAATATGTTAGTTTTGTTATTTACTTACTATATTCACTTGATATATTATAATTATTTGTATGTATATAGCTTGTAGATCAGGTTCTCCAGAACGGCTATGTATTGAGTAAGAGAAATGAGAATGTAGAAGAAACGAAGATAGTACGTAAGGATAGATCTACATATATGGCATTCCGCTCTCTCTGCTTACCTTACTTGAGGTACGGCGTGAGGATATAGATAGCTGATAGAGGGACTATACCTATTATTATTGTGAACGGCATTTTCAATAATATTTATGATAAAAAAAACTTGTAGAGTTCCTGGAATTAATTGGTTTCTCGTTTATTTCTGTGAGCTTACGAGTTTCACGTTGAAGATAGGCAATTCGTAAATGAAACGAAATATTTAAGTTAAACATACACTGATGACTTTATTACCTACTTTCCTTTCAAAATTATCCGCTCTCATTGTCAGATGACTTTAAAGATAGAAGATAGTAGAATAAAAAAATATTATAACCATCACACTACTATTTATTTATTTATTTTTACAATATTAAAGAATCAAACAGTCATAACATAACATGTAAACAATTAACACACTCAACATGTGGACCAGCAAAAATTCCACTCTTACCAGAAATGTCTTAGTCTTGAGAAAAAAAAGCAAAAGTTAAAATGTTCTAAAAAAAGTCAAAGTAAATTTAAAAATAAAAAATCCCAAAATACTAGAAATCAAAATAAAATCACCAATCCAGTATAAGTTACAAAGCCCAGTCAAACACACAGCCAATATCCAATATCCCAAGGATGCTATGATCGAGAGAGCCATGCATTCAAGCACACCCATCCACCCCCCGCTCAAATGTAAGTGATCCTATATTGCCAAACAGTGAGAGACCGAGATCAGTCCACGGGGACCGCTGATGACAACAAGGCCCCAGACACTCCCGCTCTAAAGTCTTGCTTATTCATGACGAGTACCTATGTCAAGGTTTTGAAAGAATGAATCATTAACAGAACAAGAGGGTCTTAAAAAAGAATTCTGCACATAGTTGGTGGTACACAGTGGAAATTTGAACAAATGATGGAACCGCGTGCTTCGCGTCGGACAATATTAAATGGTTTATTCTGTACTAGACCAATCGAATCCACCTCATTATTCAGCAACTTTTACAGATACATCATATCACTTACAGTTCAACGATTTTCAAGGGTCAAAATATGATAAAAACGTGTAGCAGTTTTATAATCATCGAAGTGATTCTGAGTCAGAAAACCTAGATGCTTTATGAATTTTCCCTGCAATTTCTCAATACGTTCAATGTGTGTAACATACTGGGGGCTCCAGAAAACTGAACAAAACTATTTACTACATACATCATCACGACATATTCCACAAACAGGTTAGCCAGCGAACTAACTGCATGTTACAAACATGTAGATTGTCTCCTATGTGCCAATAAAAAAATACATTCAGGATTTGTGGTAAAGGTATCACTGAATTATATATATTTATTGATGAGTTATTGATGCTCAGATGTTGAATTTAACGTGCAGCAGATTGAAGGTTTAAATGTTTTTATTATTTATTTTTTTAATTACTAAATAAGTGTTGCTAGAGAATCAAGCGAGTATGGTAAGATACTACGATGTATCAAACCCTTCCAGAGCACGAGCCACGCTCAATTCTGGGACAGGTTTTTAATAAAATAAATTGACAATATAATATTACATTTGGTACGATTATGTCAATGATTGTGTTATTGTATATGTACATATATATGTAAATGTAGGTACTTAATGATTTATTTTGCAATAACATTGATGTAAGTTTTGCTTGTGTTACATTGTATTGACTAATTAGATATGAATTAGACATTATCCTTCCAACAAAAATATTCAAGTTTGACATACCTACTTACATAATATCACAAGATTCTAGTTAGTAAGTTTAAGTTTAAACCCGACATAGATTATAATATTTTTAAGGTGAACTAAGAGCTACTATTTAGAATCTAATCAAATTGTTATTTTATAAACATCTAGATATTTAAGTAATTACAGTTTTTAATACTATTTCCCCTGACATCAGTAGGTATATAACGTTACAAGTTATAAAAAATTAAACATAATCAAGATATGTTTTATTGTTTATTGTAAATCATTCCCCATAGGCCCCTTACAGGACACTTGGGTTCATCATAATTACACAGGATAAAAAGAACAACATTAAAAGAATACATGAAAGAATACAAAGTAGTAAGGCATCAAACTCGAGACAAAACAATGAAAATTGAGTAAAAAAGTTGCCGAACATATTATAAATTTGAACATAAATAATAATTATATTTAATTTGTTATAAATGAATTGTATGTATAAGTGAAATATATAAATAAATAAATAAATAAATTGTATCTTTTATTAACTATTGGAATTATATTTGAGTCGAAAATTGTTTTAAACGTGCAATTTTAAGAACACCTGCCTTATACAAGACAATCGAAAACTAACAAAAAATAAAAATGAAAGATAAACTCCCCGGGATCCAAAAAAACATAGGTGTATTCTCAAAAATGCAACATTCAAGTATCCTAAAGCTTTGCTTAGCAAAATCAGAATAATATATCACCTAAAGAAAATATACGGGATGATCCCCTTTCGAAATCGTATCCAAGCTTCTAAGTTTCAATTCCATAGTTGAAAGGTTAAACCTCTGGAATTTCTTGAAATAATGCATTGCTTGGAACTTACTTGGAGTATAAGTATCAAGAACTTTGGAGTATTATTAAAGTGAGTAGGACTTTGCAGCAATTTGTTACTCTGTTGTCAGTTGTACGTTTCGGGATTACGAAATGGAGTGGAATTCAGATTCTGGAGTGACGATTTATTTTTGAGTTTGCGAGAAAATTTCAGTACTGTATTTAGGTACAAAATTTAATATACTCCTGCTGAAATTTTTCGAAGAGATGTTTTTTTAATAATTTTTATACGTACCAATCATCACGCTGTTTCCCTCACGGGGTAAGCAAAAAGGATTGAGCGCCACTTCCTTCTATCATTTTCAACGTCTTTCGCTTTCGTCACTGTCATACATGCTCATACATATTATTATGTAGGTAATATATTTATTTATTGGTAGGTACTTGATGGAAGAAATAATAAAAATGTATACTGAGCGTTTGAAGACATTGTTACCAAATAAATTAAGACAGACAATAAATCTAAGGGCCGATATTACAATATGCTCCAAGGGTGACCCTTATCTTGAGCTAGCCCCTAATTCGGTTAAACTTTTACATCCAATGAACTTCAACATTTAACCACCAATTTAGTCTACCAATAATATTGTGCGGAGGTAACGCCATCTAGCCTTTAAATCATGAGGCCCCGTGTTGGATTCCTGTCAGGGCAAAATAAGAATGACCATTTTTTTAACTACCCTAGGCCTAAGTTTTACATATTATATAAGTGTTAAGTCATTATATATTTGTGTATCGTTGTGTTAGTACCCATAATACAATATTTATATAATGGGAGTATGGAAAATCACTAACATTTTCTTTCCGTTGAGAATCCCCTGTAGTTACTACTGTCATGTTTTTGTATTCATTGTCACTTATGTGTTAATTGTGTTTGTTTCAAGTTTGTTTTTGTAAGTTATTGTACTTTAAAGGCTGTTTAGCCGTATATTATGTTAATAAATAAATAAATAAATAAATAAACACAATCACTTGATATTAATTGATTTATTATTATTAAACATAATTTGGTTTCATTTAAAACTAAAGAAACGACAAATTATGTTAATTATATCTATCTTCTCTTACATTCTGTCAAAATTCCTCTCTTCATATCAAATCTCAATTTTAAACAAAACAATCAAAATGGAACAAATTCAAATTATTCTTACTACTAAGGGAAGTGCCTAGGTACTTATTTTAAAATAAAACTAATCTAACAAAATAATTACCAAGGTAAGTACCTAGGCACTTTCTTACATTTATATCTCAGTTTAGGATAAGCTCGATCTGTGTGAATTATCTATAAACGTTTTTTCAAAACTATGTTATAAAACAATTACCTATATAAGGGACAGAGAGTGACTCTCAGTGCTATAGTTCAGCCCATTCATTTAGATATTATTATCAATTTAATATAATGATCAATCATGCTTTGAAAAAAATGATAAAATACCTTGCCATAAAGGCTATTACAGGCCATTGAGGGTCAGTTTATCCAGCCCTCACATTTTGGTATAAAAATCTTGTCGTAGATTAAAGTTTATTTGATTTAAATGATTAAATTATTGGATAAGGATCACATTTAGGGTATATTGAAACATTGAGCCTGAGACAGACAATCGATCCAATTTAAACAGATACTAGGTACCTACATAAAATAATTGAGTTAATATAAATATGCGAAATATCAAGGAAAAACACTCAAATCATACATAACTCGAATTATGTATTATTATTATAATTGTATAAGCAATAAATTGGTGTCTGTGATGAAATCAAACCACAATAACTCCATTTTATTCGTAAATCTGACAGGCCCATCTCCATATCCTGTCAGGGACACAAATGAAAAACAATAAATTAGACAAATCTAGACACAACTGTCATAATAATATAGGGAGTGCAAACTCAGAAAAGATGCTGAAATATTCGATGAAATATTTTTGATTTTATTATCACTTTTCTGTGTGGTTTTTGGAATAGTATAGTATCATACCACTCCCCACTACTAGTTTTAAATTAAACTGTTTTGAAATGTCATGAAAATAACAAAAAATCACAAATGTTATTAATGTTAAATGTAGTTTTCGCAATTTGCTGGATCTCTCACACCTGCGTGAGTAACGATATTAAGAATATTAGTCAATACACATCTCATCCAAGAAAAGAAGATCATATAAACTGTGTTAATTTTTTTTTGTAGAAATTAATCAAATAAAAGAAGATCATTAACTATATGCACAATAATTTTATTTACTTATGCTACAATGCTACAGCATAACTGCACGATGCACGATGTTTTCCAACTAAACCAAATTCTTATTGAATTATCGTGGGTTCAATACTAGAACTAGATAACTCAAAATCAATAGTTTTGAGGTAATGAATAAATCACGATATTACACTCAGAAGAATAGATAGTAATTAATATTATATAATTATTGTTTGGGCAAATTCTAATTTATGGTTGATTTCGGGTTGTTCCTATGTGGAGGTGAGAGGGTTTGTGTGAAATGTTTCATTTATCAAAAATTGTCACAATTCTTCCCATCCTTGCAGCAATCATATTACATTGTGTTCCTATCATTTTTTCTTCCCCACCATTATTCATTGTGATTCAGTACCTAACGCATCGCCTATAACTTGTTACCGCATCAATATAATTTCACCGCTTATTAATAATATAAATATACAAACCCGCATAAATTAATATTAAAATTACCGCACATTAAGTTTATTATTAAGTTACATATTCAAAGAAGTGTTTTTGTGTGAGAGGCAAGGCGATTCCAGGTTCCAGAATCCTCATCCAAAAGGTAAGTGGAACATTCTTGCATTTCTTCTCATCTTCACCTTTGAACAGCGCACCCGCATCACCAATTATATTATTGAAACACTTTCATCACAGTATAAGTATGTAAGCCTCTCAATTCAAAACTATTACTAGAAATTATTCAAAACATTAAAGGCAAACATCGGAAATACATATATAATTCAAAACGATCAAATTTGAGTTATCTAGTTCTAGTATTGAACGCACGTATTATAATTATGAATTACAGATTATCCTCTGAGCGACGTATTTTTTACTATAAACTTCTTTTGTATTAGAGTGATGTTTGTATGTATATTCTTTATTATATAAAATCGATGTTCAATATACCTACATAGTTTTGTTTGCCATCTCTATTTAGCGACATAAAGGGAAATATAAAACACGGGCTGACGCAATATAAAAAGTAATAATACGTTCGCATTATAATATTATTATTTTACATAAAATAAAGAAAATCGTTCGGGGTAAACTGCCTTTAGTGCCTACATAGGTAGATATTACTACCATCATGTCATATAATATAATACTTTATATGGCTAATAATATACAAACAAAAATAGTCATCCAATAATATACAGACTATGAACTTAATCCCAGATTTTATTTGTTTTCATAATATAACACCATTCTCATACTCAGCTGTAGCTTGTAATTTAAACTTATGTATTGTATGTTAATATACTAAATGGGTCGATAGCGAAATTTGAACCACGTATCGTTCGATTAAAAATTAAACATTTTACCATCAGACTACTGTCTTTATATATTTATCTTCACCTTTAAAGCATATCCTACAAATGGGGTAGTCAGCAGACAGAACTCTACACTTTTTTAAATAAGTTAAATTTGTTCACTGTGTCGATGTTGAAGTAGTAGAATTCCGTAGTGAAATAAATAAAACAAATGTTTTATTCTACTACTACTACTACTACTACTATACCATCACGGCATATCCCACAAGTGGGGTAGCCAGCAGATCGGCTGCATGTAAGAAACATGCAAACTGTCCTCTTCGTGCCAATATAAAATCAAGACATTCAGGATTTTATTCTACTATTTGATTTATTTACGAGGAAGACGTCTTTCGTCCTAACAACACAAAAGACGTCTCTCTTGTAATTAAATCGAATAGTAGAATAAAACATTGTTGCTTTATTTATTAAAAGTCACATTTTCTCTATAGGTACTTGAATCTAAAAACATTTGATATTTTTGTTAAGATATTTTGTTAAACATAGGCCTCCTTTTTGTTTGACACATATCCCTTTTTAAGACGTGTTGAGCGAAAAACCTCACATAAACTTTTGCCTTTACAGTCTCTAGATAAGACTAATGGAACATAACTTTAGATTTAGGAGCAAGCTGAAGACATCGCTCTTTCTACAGAGCTTTCTGCACCGTTAAAATGGAAACTATTATTGTATGGAGCATAGAGTGAAAATATGTATGTACCTATTTATAATATATGAATTGTTAAAAACTAAATTAGGTATCTAAATTAAATAAAAAATAAAAAAAACTTAAAATAAATTACATAAAACATTTATACAAATATAGTTTTGGAGTTGGCCTGACCCGATCAATCAACGACTTTTTTATGAATGTTTTGGCAACTCTCTGTGTGTGTCTCTATGAAATAGAAAAAAAAAATTAAGTGAGTGAATTGTATTTTTATGTATGTAAGAGGCAACACCTGTTTATTATTCAATAAAAATAATTTATAAAGAAATAAATAAATAATTTTATTCTGGGATCGCATTGGCCTTCCGCTGTAATGATCCCTCTAAGAATCGTCTCTTTGTCAGTAATAATAATAATAATAATTAGGAATGAGTGGGAGGTCAATTCGGTGTACGAAAAAATATCTAAAATATCATATCCCAGTAAATAAATAAAAAATAAACATGATAATATCATCAAAACGCATATCAATGAAAATATAAATGCTTTTCATATCATTTTCCTTTTGCTAACATATCTATACTTTGCTAGCTTTCTTTCTTCCATGGTGTACCAAGATATTATAGTGTGTGTGTTTTTTTGGCAACCAGCAGTTGGGTATTGGTTTCTGTTTATATTTTCTCATGTTTGGATCTCACACTAGGTACAAACTTGTGATATTTACAGGACGTCTTCAATTTATCGGTTTTTTGTTTAACGTTGATTTAAGAATTTCTAAAATAATAATCTTTAGTCAATACCTACAAATCAATAAGATGAATAAAAAATCGCTTCACTCTGTTTCCAAACTTTACCAATTCTACTACTTTACCATTACAGCAGGTACAAGCTGTCCTCTCCGTGCCAACAAAAGGTTAATTCGTTGAAGATTTGTGGCGAACCTCGTTCCTCGCTAAATTTAAGATGAATACAGTCTTTTTTTAACACCTGCCTTTTACAGGACGCTCAAAAACTAACAGAAAAAGAATTAAGACCAATTCTTAGCCGTAGACTCCACGGGTTATTAAATATATCTTACATGAGATATTTTACAACCCGAATTCTCGAATTTTGTTAACAAATCATTTTATCTTTGATTTTAGACGTGGGTGGATGTGTGCATCATTTCAAAATAACCGTATTTCGAAAATTCTCAAAAATGGCGACCTCTTCCCGAAAGAATATAAATATTTTTTTTTACATTTGTAAATCTATAAAATATGTATGTAGGTCAATTCATATATCATTAGCGGATGTAGTGCCAAGAATAATGATTATTTATGTATAAACAGTGATGATATTATAACCTTGTTTAACTTTTACTGTCCTCATATGAGGACACTAGGAGAATCCGTGACTTTTTCATAATATTTTTTCCTACAATTCGGGTTAAATACTGCTGATGAATTTACAGAAAATAATGGAATACCTAATATCTTATTTTGGGGAATTCGTCAAAACAAAATTGTGATATAAACAAATACGTAAATCCCGTACGTAGTGTATTTTGAGATATTTTGGTTTATATTGGGACGCTGTATAATTTATTACAAAGTAAACATCAAAAAATATTCTCTAAACCGTAACTTAAAAAGGTGTACCCGCCTATGTACAAACGTACATAGTATTACAGCACACGTGAATTATTATTATTATCATTTTACCCACCGCACCACCGTTACGCCACTGTGCTCCATCACTGGAAGTAAAAAATAAATATATGGATCTAAATCGTAGGTAAAAAAGCTCAGTAGCGTACGCACACAACGGAAACATTCCGCGTTGACATGTTTCAATTGTAAAGAGGGACTTTGGTGTTTTGAAAAATATGACACCATTCATTATTATATGTATGTAAGTCTGTCGACATGAATAAATAAATAGGGAAAACTAAATTGATTTCATTACTATGTATGTACATAGATACATAATAATAGTTTTAATATTTCACATAAATCTGCCTTGGCATGGTATTTTGATGTGCGGTGGGGCTTTCAAAAATAGGCACTAATCACTGGGAGAAAGCACTATTCGAAGAAAAGAATATTTAAAAATATAATTAGCTTATCGACACCTGAATCTCGATTTTTGAAGAAACTTTCAGATATCTTCTGCAAGAAAGTAGTCTTCCCATTTTGAAAAGAGTTGCATATTTTTTTTCTCTCATTGTGTGACCAAAATATGAAGTTTTACGAAGCTTGATTGTTGCTCCATGCAACACTTCAACGTTTCTTGTCATGTCAGTCCAAAATACTAGAACAGACACCATAAAGTAGAACCGACCACACATGACATTATCATTCTTTGTCTGATTTTCAAATTTATATTGTCGTATCCGACAAGATTTATCATATAATTAAAAGTTTTTTTTTAACTTCAAACAAATTAAACTATAAATATAAACAAACATAGGTAGGTATAAAAAAACAAAGTGGACTCCAGTTGTCAATGTAAAAAGCAACTCATGATATCTTGATTTTTTAAATTCTAAATCTAAAATATAGAATTCTCGTATCACCGTGTTTGTTATCATACTCCTCCGAAACGGCTGGACCGATTTTGATGAAATTTTGTGTGCTTATCGGGTAGGTCTGTAAATTGGCCAAAATCTATATTTCAAACCCCTTAAAGCTATGGGTGGTCAAACCCCTATTTTTTTTTATTTTTTGGAAAAAAATATTTATTTTTATGGTGAGGCATTAAAAATACATACGTACAGCCCTAAATTTTCAGCTTTCTACCATCAACCCCTATTTTTTTTACCCCTATTAGTTATTCAATCATTTTCAACTCCAGTGTTCAACATAAGGCAAAATAACGTTCGCCGGGTCAGCTAGTATTTTTATATGTTTTTTAAATTCTTGGAAACTTTTGTATCGGACGACAACATTCACTTGAAATAGAAATATTTCAAAATTTGTAACACACGACCTAACCTCAGTACAAAATATTATGATGGCAATAGACAGTAAAGCTGAGAGAGAGAGAGTATATATAGAGGAGGGGTGAGGAGACCTATGTATATGTGAATGTCCATGGAGCGATGAATTTATTGAACTGTCACAGGTCACGACCGCTATCAAGTTTTTTTACAACACTAGGAAGGTACATATTAGATATCGGCTGTCCAGTTCCATTACTCAACAAGAAGAAAATATGTCTTATTTTTGAGAATTTGTCATTTTTGAAATTTTGGTATATTTATTTACCTATATAATTTATGGGTCTTCCTACAGGACGAATCCGGAGCATGTGACTGTGGTGCAGCACAAACTATGCCACACTTGTTGGAGTGTCCATTGTGCCCTGTCACTTGCACTATGGAGGATATTTTTGACGCATCTCCACCTGCTGTGCGTTTTGCGCAGTACTGGAGATCAGTTTGATGGGTTTTTTCTCTGGGTTTCGACACGATAAATAATATATCACAACAGAAAGTGAAATATATTATTCACTGTGTCGATGTTTAGGTATAAAGTAGAATTCCAAAGTGAAATATATAAAACAAATGTTTTATTCTAATATTTTTGTTTATTTGACGAGAGAGACGTATTTCTTTTTGTTAGGACATAATTGTAACCAATAGTAGAATAAAACATTTGTTTTATTTATTTGAAATAAACTACATAATAATTGCACTGTTAAAGACATGCGTTGCCTTTGTTCCGTTCAATAGTTAAACAATTCTAAACATTTATTTGTAAAATTGAAAAAAGCCACATTATATTTTTCCATAACCAAATATTTAATATATTTAAAGTGAATCGTTTATTTTTTATAGTTATTTTGTTTGTGAAATTGGAAGAGCGGTGTTGATTGTGTGTATTACTGATTAATTAAAAATAAAATGTGATTATTTGGTTTTGCACGTACTTTATTAAATCCACCCGAAACGAGTGATTTGTGATGTAATGTCTTTTCAAACTAAAAAAAATATATTACATATCGAAACTCAAGTCACTTTGATGTACGTGTAAAACCAAATATTCACTTTTTATTTCTTGATTAATATGAAGTTTTACAAATTAAATACAAACAAATAAAATATAATATTCTTAATTAAATCAAAATTGTCTGCTTGTTGAGTTATGGGTCTGGAGAGTCGATATATTATTTTTGGAATATTGAGATGACCACACTTATATACACACATAGTAGAGTAGTGTGTATTTAGGTACGTAGAATTTGTGTTTGTTATGGTCGCTAAATTATGATGTAGTAGTTTTGTAGGTTTTACGTCAATTTGATAGCATAAAAGGAGAGATTTTTGCACTCATTTTGTTTAGGCAATGTTTTTGTAGGCACCATAAATGTAAGGTGTTAAAAAAGGTTGACTGGAAGAAATTGTTTTCTATAGCATAAAAAACACACGTTGTGTTACTTCTCGTTAAAATGACAATAATAACATTATTGACTATATGATAATGTAAATTTGTCGATATTAACCCACGTAATCCTACTTCTGCTAGACTCCACCTTCAGGTAGGCAGAGAGAATGAAACGCTATATTGATCTATCCTTTCATACTTATTTTGCTTCCTCCACATTCATCCAGTTTCTCCTACATGCAAGCCGATCGCTCTTACTTAACACGTAACCGTCCTTGAAAATTTAATCCACGTAATCAAGCAACGTACCTAGTGCTTGGATGGTTGCATTTTTTCGCACCCCTCCCAGACAAATACACTCTCTTCATCATTCTTGAATCGCTCATTCGCTTCACATGTCCAAACCATTGCAGTTTATTTACACGCATTCTATCCACAACACTCCTCTCGCAACCACTCATTCTCCTGATATCATCAATCTTCACTCTATCCCCCAGCGCTTTATGTGTAACTTTTCCGAGTGACCACATCTCCACCACACTCTGCTTTATCTTTTTATCTGGTCTCTCCAACAATGGAAATTACTCTGGCGAGGGCCTCTCTATCCTGCACGACCCAAAATAGTCCTCCAACATGTGTCGTCCCGGTCCAGTCCAGTCACTATTCAGTCCACCGCACTCGAGATGCCAACACTGGCACAGTGATACTGACAGACTAGAGAGAGTTGAAAGATAAATAAATTGTCACCTAAACGGATAAATAGAAGTCTTTGGATTCCTGAAATATCCAACAAGTAAAGTAATTTCAACTAATGCCAATAATTTCATAATTTTAATTTTTCTTTGTTTCACTATACCTACCTCACTCATTTTTCACATCTACCTATCTATAAGTCGTTATTCTATGATTGAAGCGAAAAAGCTCCTTTCGGAACACGCTGTACTTACCGCAACATGAGGCTTTTAGTTAACTTCAGAATTACTTAGTAAAAAGAATGTTGGTTATTTTGAATATAAATTTCTCTCGAGATATTATGTACATCCAAATAGTATTTTTTACAAGTTTAAGCCATAAAACACCAAACACAGGGTGCTTTTAGTATTACAAGCTCAAACGGTTTGTACGGGGTGAATGTAAGAAATATATATTTTTTAATGTGTTCATATATTTTATAAACACACTGTGCCTTCATGATTGATGTACTCAAATCTTGTGTATATTTTTTAGCCGTGTGTATTTTTGATGTTTGTTTTCAAAGTAAAATAAGTAATTTAGACACCTTGAGAAATGGGTATAATTTTAAAATATTGCTTTGGATTTTTTTGACTTTATCTCAATATTAAGGCCCAAAATTTCAATGCGCCCTTAGTGTTACATATTTTTATTTATACATACATCCACGGCGTGAGCCTTTTACATGTTAGGTATATTACACATAAAAACAAAACATAATTCTCATTCACAACGCAGTTGGAGCAGGACTTATCAGCAGGGTTACTCTTGACAAAATCTAAACACGATCTTAATCTTATGTAATCATACGACGGGCGAAGTGACTATTGGCCAAAAATACGTGCATAACGATCGCGCGGTAGCGGTAGCGCGGTGTTTTTGACCATAGTCCCTTCGTGCGTCGTATGATCAAGATCAAGACTAGATTGTGATCGTTTTTAGATTGTGCCTAAGTTGAAAGACGTTTCTCTCGTGGTCATTAACTTATAGTAGAGGGAAACACTTGGTTCAAATTACCTAGCAATTTCTCATACACGCACGTTGATTTCTCTCGCTTAACACATTCCGTCCTTGAGAATTTGATCCATGTGATCAAGCCACGTGGTTCTCGGGTGCCTGTACTTTTTCACACACGCTCTTTCGGATAAGTTTGTATATCCCTTTCCTCATTAATACATCATGTACTACGATTTTATCCTATAATTAATACCCTATAATATTATACGCAGTCAAGAAATATTTATTGTCTTCTAACTCAGCACCCGTCCCCTAACCCCTTCCTATAGTTCCCGGTGCCTTTGGAGTGTTGGGTGTGTGGATTATAGATTTTTTTTCTTTCATTTTGATGTAGGTATGTATAGATTTTTCTTATTATTATTTTTATTTCTATTTAGTGTTAATTTGAAGTGGTTAGATGGATGAAATCACTATAAAGTGATAATCTCGCCACTGCATAATTATCATCACATTTTTTTTATGTTAACTGCTTTGTAACTTTTTTATGTAGGTATATGATGATGTGCAAGAAGAATAAAATAAACAAAGAGAGTTTTGAGTGCACCCTCCCTACACAAGAGATAGCTTATTAGGAAGGTAAAATATTGCAATATTATCTAATGTCAATAATTGATATAATTATTGTATATCTACAATACGTTGTTGTCATTGTATTTTGAAATAAATAAAACAAAACATTTTATACAACTTTGTACCTACTGCATTTCAATTTACTAACAAACAAACTTATAACATAGGTAGACACATTAAGTTGTACGAAAGCTTTTAAGACTGTTGTGGTTTATACGTTTGTTAAGTTTTGCATGCAAGCTTTCGATACATTCTCTGTTGGTTTATTATGTTTGGTTTCTGGTAGTGAAATGTTCTAGTTTGTAAGTTGTGAGAATCACAGCAAAACTTTGCAATCTAAAATGACCAGTACTAAATTCATTGTCAATTATTATTATTTTGCTTTATTTAAAAAAAAATCAGCTTCCTTTTGGATTCTTGGACAATCTATTTTGGGTATTTTTGATCCATCCTTTTCCTGCGGTATTCCTAACATTATCAAACTGCCAAATATTTGGTACAAATAAACTCGTTTTATTCCTGCACTTGGGTACTTATATTTATTTTTTTATTAATTCTTTACAGTACCTTGATCACAAACAATTTCATGGAAGATTCAAATTAAATAAATCAATATACAGAGGGCGAGTTTATCGCAAAGGCGCAATCTCTTCCAATTAACCCAATATAGGTCAATAATTGTGTTATTATAACTATAACCTACACTCTAATATTTTCACGTGTCTTCCATAATATAATTGTTTGATTTGACTTATTTAAAAAATATCTTATTTTAAATATACACATTTGAAAATATTCAAAGACCATTCGCAACAAATAGGTATATTTTATTATTTATTCCGTGTTCCACAAAAAATTTGATGTAAAATATTCAGAAAAAGATAAATGTAAAATAATGAAACTGAAACTCATCCACGGTTAGTAGATACTTATACAAATACTTATCCAATAAAAAAATTGATAAAACAAAAACCATTTTCGGCAATATCGCTTTCTACAAAGTTTATCAATACACATACAAGCGTCAAAGTTTCAAACTATTATCACACTTTGAAATTATCCAAAATGGATTTAGAAAATTTGCATTTCAAATTGCCCAATATCGATAACATTTTGAATTTATTAACAATACACTCCGTTCTATAAAACTGTGAAGTAGTATACATTTAGCAGTGGGGCTTCTAAGATTTTTATACTGGGATTTAGATAAGATTTTTATACACCATCAATAATTAATTGGTATAAATCGAGATTTTCACAGTTGCCCAACGAGAAGAGTAAGCGAGTTGCGGGCACCAAAAGTGAGGCCAGGAAGGGTACACATCAAATAGTTTGTTCTGTTAGGGAATCAATATCTGTAATGATGTTCCTCTGGCCTTGAAGGAAGCTCGTAGCGTTTCCTCTTTTCGCAAGCTGTTCATCACGTATGTGAAGGACAAATTTTGAATTTTTAATAATGTTATGTATGTATTAGTCAAATATAGGTTATAGTTAAAGTATATTCAATAAGATTGTAAGAAATTGTAGATTAATTATATTTTTTAAATTATAATTGTACAAAATAAATTTAAAAAACAAATAAGCTATTTATTACATAATAATAAGCATCTAAATTATTCGCTAAAACCACTAACGTTGGTAACAAATATTTGTTTTCATATTTTATCACATCAAATTGTTCGCAGCGTCGATAAATTTTAAAAGTTTTTCTGCCAAACTTGTAGAAAATTTAATATTTTACCGTTTTTTGCTAGAGAGCGCTCTTAATTGCGCATATTTTTATCATATTTGATTATTTTTAAGTCTGGAAACATTAGACAAAACTCGGCTTTTTGGCTTGTTTGGGAGACACGCTACTGATATTAAGGTACCTAAATAGGAAGTACATGGTTTCAGCTTTCAAACAATACCTATATCTAATATGATTGTGTTAACCCATTACTGCATAAGGTTTATTCCTGCATATTTCTTTACGATTTCTTCAACACTTACAAAACATTACCTCAATATGCCTAAAATGAGTTTTTTTTTTTTTTACTAATTTTACTTTTTTAGATCTGGAGCGTCCCGTTTTCGGGACGTTATGCATAGATGTTACATTTCAGTCTTATATAGAGAAATTAAATATTACTCATTGTGTTTTTTTATATATCTATTTATTTTTAAGTTTTCAAATAATATAAGTGTGAATATATTTTATAACATTTTAATACTTGAATTACCTTTAGCTAAACATAAACTTAGAATTTTACTTACATTTATATAGAAAAAAAAATATATGTAAATCAGTGAAATAAAAATTAACTCATGTTATTTATGTAATTTTGAAACATTTTGGATGAAGTCCGACTGAACATTTTTCACAAACGTACACAGTTTTTCCTTTGCAATGAGCACAACGGCGTTGCGTATTTTTTTCATTTTCCACAATCCAGTGGTTTGTGCAATCATTGCGTATGCTCGTCAATGGCTTAGGAAAAACCCGTCCCTTATTGGAATCAATTCCATGTTTTTTCAATAACGTGATCGCAACATACCTTCTAAAATTTAGCAAACAGTCTGAATGACTGCAGTTTTTTAACCGTTTTGCCAATAACCAACTATTTACAATTGTTACATCCAGAAAATAAGCGAAAATTGGCCACCACCATTTTTTTATTCTCATTCTCGACCTATAAGCTGCCACGAGCTGATCCATTTTGTCGACACCTCCCATGTTTAGATTATACGCCATCACAACCGATGGCTGAGAAATATTTATAAGGCCTTTTTTTTCTCGAGACCAACAATCTACAGGCTGGATGGAAAGCTCTTGGAAGTTCGTAGCCATAGTAACCACGTTGTTATCATTCCATCGAATCAACATAACCCCATCATCGCTTACACGGTAATCATAATCACCACGTTTTTTTCTTTTTCGCATCTCTGTGACATGGACCAATGGACATTTTTGTGTGCGATCAGCTCGTATTGTTCCAGTAGCGCAAATTCCGATAGATCGTAGGTAACTCATCAAATCCAAAGAAGTGAAGTAGTTGTCAAAAAACACTTTATGGCCAGCTTTTGTTGGGATATTTCCGTCATTCAATAGTGATACAACAACATCTCCTCCAACACCAAATACCTTTTCGTTATTCCCCTTTCCCGTATATATTTGAAAATTCATCATATACCCATCGCTTGAACATAAAGCCCAATTTTTAAAACCAAATCGGATGGGTTTCCCTCGAATGAATTGCTTTGCGTAGTGATTGCCGTAATAGGGAATCATACTTTCATCTACACAGATATTTTCATCAACCCCTCCGTGATATCTAAATGATTCATTTAGTTTCTGAAGAAATGGTCGAAGTTTGAATAGGCGATCGTTCTTATCAATTTTAGAATTATCGTTCAGATGAATATGTCTAAGTATTGTTTCAAATCGATTACACCTCATAGATTTCGCTAAAATATGTGGCACATCTTCTTCTTTTGACCAATACATACGCTTGTTAGGATATTTTCCGTATCCAGATAATAAAAGTCCACCAATTATGACAAACAATTCATCTTTAGTCATTTCTAAATTAATATTTTTTTGCGTTTTAGCATATAAATTAGTTTCATGTAAAATATGATCTAATAACTCTTCGTTGAAAAATAATGAAAAGAAATCGATCGGAGTTTCGCACTTGGTTGCCTCAACCGATGATCCAACGGGAGTGCAGACAGTTTGCAAATCAGACTCAAGATCTTTTTTAAACCATCTTCTCTCTGTCCTCGTACGTTTTGTAGGCGGTGGAATCAAGGAATCTTCTTCTTCAAGATCTGCGGATGTAGCTACTTGCACTTCACAAGCGGAATTCAGCAATCTCCATCCCAAATGATTCATTTCTCCTTCGTTTTCATCATCACTCTTATCCGAATCTTCGTCTGTATCATTACCTGTCTCTTCGGGCGGAATCGCATAAATAATTGACTCAAAATTATTGTCAGTGTCTTGTCTTTCTAATTCACTGATTATTTCTTCGACACTCAATCTGGTAAAAAAATAAAATATCTATGAATAAATCATTATCAAGCAGCTGAAATGATTTCAAGGGAAAGAAGAACATTACGAAGTGAAATGTTAATTCGAAAATTAAAACGAAATTAGAAACGAATGAATTAGTAAAATAAATAAGTAAATTTATTTGAATGAATTTCCAATAGTTATGTACTTTTTGTAAATTTTCTATCCCAACTTGACATAAAATGTTAACATTTTTCGCACTAAAATAATACACAATTCAATTATTTCATCGTTTTGCAAAAAGATATAAAAAAAGTAATGAAGTTTTGAAAATAATGACGTGCGCGAAACGTTAGTTGGTACTAAGTGTATATTCTCAAAGTGTCATGAATGCATAACGTCCTATAAAAAGGATCTCAAAAACTAACTGAAGATTACGCACAAATATAAAATGTTAATCATTGATTGTTATATATCAAATGAAAGCTGAATGTTTTTATTTCGACACTGTTTTAATATTATTTTCATAATAAACAAAAAAATATAAGTTTTTATCAAATTTCTTACCCAGCGCGCACACTGTAAACTCGCTTGGCGGCCATCTTGGATTCAACTAGCTATTCCAAAGAAATCAATGCATTGTTGCCAAATATATTGACGCTACGAAGTTGCCAATTTATTTAGCTTCATATTGGTCCAAAAAAAAACAAAGATATCTTTATGTATACTCAAAAATTATACAAAATACTGAGATCCTAAAAACGGGATCTTATGTCGTAATGGGTTAAGATACTTATCTCTTTGTATGGAATTGAAATTTAAGTCTTTTAGAAAATAAAATAAAATTAACGATTGTGTTTGGATGTAAGTTTATTTAATTTTTCTTCAATCAACACAAGAGTGGCTTGGAATCGAATTCAGAGACATTTATTTGTAATATGTCAGTTGTGCCGCAAAACTAGTTGAATATTAATTGTTTTGAATGCAAACATCGATTATTAATTTTCTTCTTGTTTCATATAAATTTCAAAGGATTCGACTGTTTTAGAAAATGCAGTTTTATAGGACTGGACACAAAGAATATTTCTACTTACATACTTAGTTTTGAAAACAAATATTTTTTATATTTAAATTATCTAATAAAATGAATATTAATTATTATATTTAAAGTACATAAACGTTGTAAAAATTCATTTAAATATAAGTTTAAAAATGTAATATTAAAACGCTGTTTAATTTACATGTATGATTTTGTATTTAGTCAATTAACAGGACTAAATACTAATTACCGAGCGCTTTCACCTTGCGGCATCTTCAGGGCAAGGTTTACTTAAAACTAATCTACATTCTATTACAGTCTAAGGGTTGGATGGAACACAAGAAATTTTAAGATGGGGTGTTCTAACATAATTCTATCTAATAATGGTGAGATGCAGGAGTTTGAAATAATAAATAAATAAATATGTACTGTTTATGAAATATTGTTTAATGTTACTATCGAGTATGAACGGTTTCGCGGACTCTGAGTTCGCATCGTCATTCATAGCGGGTGTTTCACCTGAGCCCTGAGTAATATGAAAGTCTAATATTATGAAATCGGCACCTATTACCTACTTAGTACTTTTCATAGATTACCCGCATAAAGCCTGGTTTATATCTAATACAAGAATATATAAGAACGTTTAAACTGTCACTTACGTTAACGTGTTTATCTGTGTTCAAACTTTTGTTATTGGATCCCAGAAGACTAAAGACCAGTGCACATTGTATAACAAACAATAAAATAATATAATAATTTGTACCTTATACAGTGTCTCATATAAATGTCGATTCACACATAGCTATGTACCTGTGAAACAAAGCTATTAACTATTACTCACTTTACTTTTAAAAAGGAGACAAGTTTATTTTATTTATTTATTTTATTCGTTGGATACAATAAATAAATTGTCACCTAAACGGATAAACAGGAGTCCTTGGAATCCAGAAATATCCGACAAATAAAGGTATTTCAACATATTTAAATATTGGTTACAATATACGAAATAAAACAGTGTCAGAAAAAATATCAGTTATAGAATTCAATGTACAGAAGGCGAGTTTATCGCTAAAATGTGATGTCTTCCAACTAATCTATAACATACCATAACATAACATGTATAGACAATTCACACAGATCGAGCTAGTCCCAAAAGATATGGATCTCGTATTATGGGTACTAACGCGACGATACACATAAATACAATGCACTAAACACATATTACATGTAACACGCAGACCCAGGACAATTTGAAAAATACCATTCTTCAATCTGCCCTGGCCGGGAATCGAACTTATCGAATCGAAATACTTATTTTTTTTTTAGATTAGAGAGAAAAATTAACGGAAAATATACCTACTTAGAAAATGTGTAGATACCTAATAAATATAATTTGAAAACTTTTAATGCATTTACCTCAAAACTGCATTAATTGCAATGTTACTGTTTTTGCTAGCGAACTGTGTGAATGGTCCTTTAGTTGATGTCCGATATTCAGTGCTAATGCAATTGTTAAATCGACGTTTATATGGAAGATAGGTAGTTATACATATTATTATTATCTTATGTGACAGCGCTGTCACTAACACCAACAACCCGTTGGAAACATAATCCCTGAGGATGTGTGAGAGAAAACATACATACTACATTGCTTTTGTCACTGAATGGTTTATCGTGTCGATACAGACAAAGTTAGTTAATAACATTACCTTTACATAGTACATATATTTTTTTTTTTTTTTAAAAAGATATATCTGGGTTTGTTATAAACCCAAATACAACCTTATACACCTTTCACACTAAGCTAAAAGCTTGTGCTAAAAGCTATTATGGTACAACTTTAATGGCCAGTCTTTGTCTTGAGTTTTATCAGCTGAACATTAACAAACACCATTGAAATTATTGTCATAGTAAGATAAGATACCCCATTTCTATTTAATCCAATAATACTGGAAAAAATCAATATATTATAATAATATGTTCCCTATGGATATAAAAGTTCTCGGCATCGCTATTTTTTTTACCAGCCTCAAAGCATAACAAACATACTGGCAAATTCTCCAGTGGGAAGAGCTATTCAAATGTTTAGTAGCCTGCCTGGAGAAGTTGATATCTTTAACGTGACGTACGCAGAATTTGTAAGAAAAATCGAGGATATATTGTACCTAGTTGTGTTATTGTTCGGATATCGTTTAAGGTTTTCTTCTGGGATCGCATTGGTCTTCAGCTTTAATGACCCTTGTAAGAATCGCCCTATTGTCAGTAATAACAATAATTTCTGACACCTACCTACCCTTAATTATTGCTGACAATTTTATTTTGATGAACGAAAATAAAGAACCCATAGCCAGTAGGATCATGTTGCGTGATTATTCATAATTGTACATTATTATCTATAAATCACGTTTAATGCATAGATTTTTATACCTAATTCCTAGATGGAGTATTCGTATGTATTTTCATTGTAATAAAGTGAGGTACCATTTTTCGGCACTTTTGACAGAACGGTTGGCGAAAAGAAGTGTGACAAATCGCTAAAAACGTCGACAAGAACTTTAAAAAATGTTCAATTACGTTTATATAAAATAATGTAAAATATATACATTTTTATAAAAATGCGAGAAATAGTCCATAAAATGTAGGAAACACCACACGCTTTCGCCAACCGTTCTGTCAAAAATTCATCGATTTTTTGCCTCACTTTTGTAAACGAGTCAGGGTTCTAGGTTTAGTATGGAATTCTGTGGTTTAATGTAACTTTATGTCTATAGTATTTTAAATAAAATATCAGTTGCTAATTTCGTTCAGAAAAAGTGCGTGTTTGTGTATTCTGTCATTTTGTTTCACATTTTTGTAAAGAAGTAGGTGTAGGTCTGAAAACAAGAGGTATGATACAGTCGTAAATTTTTTCAGAGTTTGTTATTTAATACATTAGGTATGTTGAGGTTTGTCTGGAAGATGATACATATTATAAAACAATTCCGTTCTTTGACTGCTCATTGTAGATACACTGTTTTTTAGGTGTACTTTTGATCTAACTATTAATTGTATTTTTTCTTATTGACACAATAATATTTATTATTATTATTAGATATCTATAAACAAAATATACTTAAAACATTTAAGTAATTAGTAAGTCTGCTGGCTGCAGCACTCGGAAGAAACGCTGTGATGGAATGAATCAAAGAATAAATAAAGAATGTTAGAATATAAATTATAAATTCTTATTTTGTATTTTTCTGATTTTAATATCAAAATGAATATGGAATTAAGTAATATCAAAGAGATTTTCCTGGAAAAAGTACAACGTAGGTATCTTCATAATATTTTAAATTTATATATGCTCTCAGCGGTTTTCAGAAATGTAGGTACTGTACGCTTTTTGCTTCGCCGATTCGCAGAAAAGATTGCAACGGTAGTTTTAATATCATTAAAAGTATGTACCTACTGCTAAGTATGGAAGTAATGTAGGTATTTAACATTCAAATCAAGAATTTTATAATTCCAAGCAAAGTTACATTTCGTTGATTTGTTCTAGCGTAAAAAATTGTTAAAATCAAGTTGAATACATTTAAGAATTACCTACTTCTACTACTACTATGTGTGTTTGCATGTCGGATAATTTATTCGGCGCCGTTTAATGGAGCATCCATCTCAAGGGTGCGGGTGACTATGATGGAAGAGAGATGTCTTCAACTTGCTCCTGAACGTTGTAATGTGTAATGGTCAGCATAGTTGCCTTCCAAAATGGTTGGTTTTTAAGAAGGTCCTTGGGAAGTCGGTTCCAGATGACGGGTCCTGTGACATCAAAAATCCTTTAATTTATCGACTAACGGTTCTTAGTGGAAGTTCATATTAATATTTTTTTAAATGAATCACGATATCTAGTTATTCCATTATTGACTTTATTATTAAATTTACTTTACTTCTGCCTGAAGATGAAAGCCGGCTCCCTAATTGGATAAAGTCAATAGTGGAATAACTAGATATCGTGTTTCATTTTTAAAATTATCAAATATCCTGTCAAAGAAACAGGACTTGTTTGCTCTATTGATCTCGTCCAACATATTTTTTTTTTTTAATTTTTTTTTTAATTGGTGGATAGTTTTGCTGAACGTAGGGGTTTATGTACTTGCAGGTGTTTTGAGAACACAGAGCTCAGAAAAAGAATGAGGTGCCATATTATTCAACACCTTGTAGACTATAAGGCACAGTTTTTATACTGGACCCTTTCACTTACTCTTAACCAGTGCAACTTTTTTAGCAAAGGTGTGATTTGACAACTCTTATCTTCGAGAAAAATAATCTTTGCAGTGCTATATTTAATGGCATTTGTAGGCGGTTGAGCTAGATCTTCGGCAGTCCTACATATATAATATGTTACAGTAGTCTAGTCTAGAGACTACAAAAACATATTTTTTTGTGCTATCAGTGTTGTATGTTGTTGAAAAACAATTCTTATTCTATACTGTTTCAAACGTGTATTGTTTTACTATTCTTATTTTATAATATTATCTATTGTTAAAATGATTTTTGACTGTTTGACTGTAAGATTATATTATATGTATGTAGTTAAGATGCAGAAAACTCAGGACAGAGATGCCTGGAGACATTATGGGGGAGGCTTATCTTCAGCAGTGGACAGCGATAGCTGCATAAGTAAGTATAGTTAGATAAATCAAAGGAACATAGTGTTTACATTTTATGTTTTAATATTATAATGTAACTACATTTATAGCTTCGAAAGAAATTCAGATAGCAAAAAATATCGTAGAATTTATTAACAACGCACTTTCAAAGCTCCCCAAACCAGAATTTCTGAATCTCCAGAGTTTGAAGGTTGTTAAGTAATTTAATGTGGGCTCGATGCAATAACTCTGCTTTGAATATTGTGTTTGCAAAACAAAAATAAACATATTTCCTGAAAATGTATCTAAACCTACCTCTGAAAAAAGGAGAACAATAAATTTCACTTTCAAAAAGTAAGGTTACAGTACCTTCCTAAATGGTTTATTAACAAAAACTACAGGCAATGCCCGATTTTTTATTATATTTTTCTATTACAAAGCATGCAGCTCCGTGGTTTCTTCAGAATTGAAAAGATCTACCGTTTTAATCTGCAATTTTCTTGTTCATAAATTTATTTTTATTTTAGAATGTAAAGTTCTTCTTCTTTTCTTGTCGGTCAGCATTAAAAACATCAGAACAGCACAACTTCTCTTGCAGCTCCCTCAATGAGTTTGCTCCACAAATGTTGTTTTACAAGATTTTGATGATCTTATTAAGTTGTTTTTCTGATAGACTTGTAAACACACTGAGCTTTTTGTAATATCCACAAAATTTCTAAGTAAAATTGAGTTTGTTGATATCCTTCAGGTAGAGTACCGGATTCATGCACAAGATGTGTTCGGTTCGATCCTAGGTGGTGGCAAACCCCCCTTTCACGACACAAGCCTTTTGCTCTCTGTCAAAGGTTTAGGTATAAAGTTGTATTTACTAACAAAAAGTTGTATTTACTAGCATATACTAACTAGGTATAAAGTTGTATTTACTAGCATATACTAACAAAAACCCGGATACCTACATGTCCAATAAATGTAGGTACTAATGAAATGTGTTATTTTATTTGACTGTGTGTTTGCTTGGTAAAACAAACGTAACTGGTAAAGAAATGATTAATAAATAAATAAATGTAGATGACCGGTGTGGCGCGGAGGTAAAGCTCTTGCCTTTGAATCACGAGGTCCCGGGTTTGATACTCAACCAGGACTATTTGAAAAATGACCTTTTTAAAATAGTCCTGGATCTGGGAGTCACATAAAGGCATATGTGTTTAGTACATTGTATCGTCGTATTAGTAGGTATGTTCCCATAATACAAGATTCTTTTTTTGGGACTAGCTCGATCTGTGTGAATTGTCGCAAAAAAAATAGGAATAAGTGGGTGTCGATCCTTTCTACCAACCCCAAAAGGATAGGTGTGATGGTAATGCAGATGAAAAAATATTGATAGACATGGAAATATTTTCACACGGTTGTTATTCGAGGTAACATTGTGACATGTGTTTTTTCGCTTGTGGCGTGTAAAACACATTTACGAACTAGTGCGTCTCGTCCAATATCTACAACTCGTAGATACTTAACTAAACGTATCGATGGAAAGTTTCCACTCCGCACACAAACCCGGAACAAAGTTTTTAATGTAAAAGTTTGTGACGCCACTGCCGCTAGTTTGTATGTTATTTATTTATTTGTTTATTCGTTCATTTCTAAGTATATCCGTTTCTCAAATATATTTTTTTTCAGATAAGAAAGATGTTATTTTTATGAAAGTTTAAGATAACTTTGAGTAACAGATAATTCAGCAATATTGCTACTTCTACTATTATTAGTAGTATACCATCATGGCACATGTCAAAAGTGGGGTACCTAGCAGACCGTGTGCATGTTATAAACATGCAAGCTGTTCTCACCGTGGTAACAAAAAAATAAGGCTTTCAGGATGGGTGGCTAACCTCATCTTTGTTTCTACAGATGAAATACTATTTTTAGTAATATTGTTTCATAATTCTACAGAAAAAATGTTCTACCAGGCTAGTATGTCTACGGTTAGCGCTTGGATTTTTTTACAGAATTTTCTAAATTTTTTCATCTTCGCAAAGTGGCTACCAAATACCATCTGTTTAATTTTTCGGATTATTTTTTGTTCCAAATTTTTATTTTTTCATATCTACGTAATGTTTTGACATTTAATTTATTTGTTTATTTACAAAACATTTCGTATTTGTAACGCAGCAAAAAAATACTTGTTCCAATATTATATAGTGCCAAATCAGATACGAAGAATGAAGAACCAAAACAATATGTATTTGATTTATATTTTTCATCAGTTTTACGAAATTGGGATGCATCTAAACCAATTTAAAGAAATTTCACTATTTTCTGTATTAAGTATTTTCATTTATTCATTCATAACGTAAAAGAATTTCCCAAAAGTGTTGTACCTACATATTTTCACTTTGTACTATTTTTGTAGTAGATGTCTACATTTGAGATATCCAGGCATAGGAAGGAGTGTTCAATGTTCAATATTCAGTATTCAGCGATTAACTCGCCCTCTGTATATTGAGTTGAAGGTATACATAACAGATATTTTAATGATATTTTTATGTATGTATTGATTTAAAATATTGTAACCAAAGGAATGTGAAGAATTAAATAAGTAAGTAAATCGTTTTCAACATTAACATGAGTATTAATGTTGTTTTATGTGATAATTATAATCTCAGGAATGTACCAGATATTGGCGTGCACATTTTTTTTTGAGAGTTTGACAATTTTTTAAGAAATAAGTAGGTATTGTCAAAAAAAAATATCAGACCTCTGATAGAAAAATATTTTTTGCACGAAATTAGATAAAAAAATATCAGTCTATGAAATAAAATATCTATGATTGCTTTGTTATAGATTTTAACTAAGAATATCATTTAGTTTAATATTTTAATAAAATTTGCAAATAGCTACATGCCAATGTTCTCCGAGTAACTGAGATGCCTCGAGTTATAAATTATTTTATACATTATGATTTTTTATAGAAAAAAAAAACATTATTTTCCCAAGAAAATTAAGTTTGCAATACAACCTCGACTGTAATGAAGGCAATGTTATTTAATGGTTAAACAAGCAACATAGCCTTCGTTTTTGTTTTAAAGTAGGTTTATAAACATTTTATTTTTATTTACTTTAACAAAACACAACGTTAGTTTTTTTCACAGGCTTAATATTTTTTATAGGTTTATTTATTTTATATTTGGTTATTGAAGTAACTATGTTAGTTTATTATTTTTTTAACGCGGCGGCAGAATTTCCATCCACACTTATCTGCATTATATTAGTCATGATCATACTAAAACTTAACAGTCTAATGCCGGAAAAAAATCACCTTTTCAGATATATAGGATATCAAACGATTAGGCTCAAAACACCTTCAGTAAATAAATAAATATACCTATCTATATATTCTTTCCAATAAATGTAAGGATCATAATAATTATTGTCTTACCCGCTCCTGGCAAAGTTGGCAATGTAGATGATGAAGGCCTCTGAGAGTGCCACCTCAGACTTTGTGTAATTTTTGGGAAAATGGTTGAAACCTTCCACCAAAGGAGCACCAAATAGGTACGGCAACTCTTCACCGTGCACCGTTCCCATTCTCTGTAACAAAAAAAAGGTTGATATCATTATAATAACAGTGGAAAATAGTTTGGACATATTGAGCAAATAAATGCCAACAAAAATTACCTATATGGCCCGAGGAAGCCTGGACGTCTAGAAACCGCTTAAACTATCTGCGTGGACACTATTCAAAACAAAAGTCTCCTGTATTTTTTATTAATTTTTATTATTTTGAAATCGTAGTCTGTAGGAACATTTACATTATATAAAATATTCTCATGTTTAGAGTTATGCATGTATCGTGATAGTGTTGTAGGTCGGTAAGGCTTCTAATTCAAAACCTTTGAAAAGACTTTCTCAACATTTTCACATAAATTTAAAGGAAAAATAATAATAGAAGGTATGATATGGAAAAACATTGTTTTTTGGGTTCAGTCATCTCTGCTTGCCCCATCTGAAACAGTGGTTGAGAAATGACTATAATAATAATCATTATCACGTATGTTTTCCCACGTCACAGTGCGTGCTTTGAAGAGCTTTAAATACAACCGAGCAACTTTTTCAGCTGAGCTTTCCTAATAGTAATCAGGTGCCACCTCAAACCACAACTAAACACAACATTTATCTATTCATTCGCTGAAGATAAACATAATGAATGCAGTATCTTTATAAGAACACTAAAGGAATATATATTTTCATTAGAAAAAAACCTTTGGTTCATGCAGTAGTTAAGTACATAATATGTTAACTCTTATATAATTCTCCTAATATTCTTTTGACTTTATTTTATGCTGTAAACTTAATTTTTAGATTCATAACACTATGTGTACTACTAATATGAATACCGATGAAGCTTTTTTAAGAGCTTTTGTGAAATGAGGAGCCTTAACAGCCTCTATATTAGTATTAACATGATAAAGTTTAAAAAAAACTAACCAATTGAAATGACTGGCAAGTATGTACCTACCTATACCTACATATTATTATGAACTTTTAAAATATACAAAAAAATATCTAGATTAGTATAGGTACTTGCAAATCCCCTTTTTATCTCAGGACACCAAAGGATCGAAGACAGTATTAAAAAAAATACCAGGATAATTTTATTTTATTAAATATTCTATTTCATTTTATTTCTGTCCGAATCACTTCTAAGAGTGTGAAAATCTATTCGAAGTTATTTCATTTTTATACTTTTTGTTACTGGCTATTGGTTATTTTTATCCGTGTACCTACCTACTTGTTAAGAAAATTTGAATATCCCAAATGCTGTGTACATAGAAACGAATAAAGAAATATTTGAATCACATACATACATAAGAGGAATAATAAGTAGGTACTTATTACTATGTTCAAATTTATCAGGGCCTTAAGTGGACATTAGAAACGATTGTAGAAGTTCACACTTTTTTTGTACATTTGTCACTAGATAGAGTTAGTGTACATCATTTAAAGAGTTTTTTTGAAGACTTAAACTATGTGACCAAAAACATATTATTTAAGAACAAAGAATATGGGCAGATTAGATTTAAGTTTTTTTTAGAAATTCAAAATATTCCACATTGAATAAACATTCCAAAAGAGTAACTTTATATTTCACATATACTTAATTCACAAATTTCTTTTGAAATTACATGTGTAGCACTGGTGTAAGAGGAGACTAATTTTACTAATTTTCCTTCGGTTTATTCACTAAGTCCAATCGGGTGAAGTGAAAAAAGCGTCCCAAAGCTTTTGAATTTGGCTCTAGTCCTAAATGATATTGATGAAGTGAAAATAATGGGAGACCTTTATCTCGCCAGGTGCTCCACGGAACATTTATCATTAATTAAATACTTTTAAATTGTTGAAAGGAACTTGTGTTCACATGGTGAAAGTTTATTTTAAAGTTATTTTAAATTACAATAATATACTTTATTTTAAATCTCAACATGTGAGCGAAAATAAAGAGTTTAAAATACATTGAGTTGTGGAAATTAAAAGTGTTTTATCTTTAAATCAAAACTTTAAATTCCGAGTGCGCGTTGAGCCTTAAGAGAGGTACAAATACATAGTAGATATTCAAGAAAGCCGGACAAAATCCTTTTTTAGAGTGATATCTAAAAAAAAAAAATCCTTTAAAGACGATAATACGAATAATAATAATAATAAAGGAATAAGGATCCTTACATAGCAGAAGACGCAAAAGAAGAAGAGGTAAGAGCTCTGATTGAGAAGAGAAGAGACGATAGTAGAAGAAGGACATGGAGAGGGTGTCATGATGCTGTACTATTTGTAAAGGAAGTCTAGAGAAAAGAGGAAATATTATGAGGAAGGTAGGCATATATATTATTTTTCTTTTTATAAGTATTAGGTTGTTGAATTGAGGTACCTACTTGTAAAAATGTGCTCTGAGCTATTTCAGATGAATGGTCTTTTAGCATATAACCTACATAAGTTGTAAATTAAACTATGATGTATGGCAACCATCTTGAATGTTTTAAATTCTATTGGAACGAAGAGGACGACTTGTATGTTTATAACTGAATAATTTTTTACCCTATTTTTTTATTTTATTTATTAAAACAAACAAACACCAACAGGCACATCAAATACATATAGCAAAAACAACAGTAAAAAATCAAGAATCAAAGATGCGCCCTATTACAGGCGTTATTGATTAGTCTTTGAGTACGCCGCAGGTCCAGGCCGGCCTACCACCCCAAAGCACCCGGATGAACCCATAGAGCACTAAAGTACTCCCAAGAGTTCAAAATACCCTAACATTTACTTTTTGTATAAATTTGTTTCAACGTACCTATATGATGTAGACACGCTTAATTGGGAGATTGGCCTGACTGGATAAATGCATTTTTTTCTTCTTTTATGAATGTTTTGTCAACTCTCTGTGTGTGTCTATAATGAAATAAATAAATAAATAAATAAATCAATTACATACAGGTGTGCCCGTCTCATACCTTGTGCTGTGCCTGGAGATGCGTATCTCCTTAACGACACGCACATGCGCACGCAGGATGTAATGTTGCATTGAAGCGAGAAATACTGCAACGAGAGATTACCTACACTAGATTTAGCAGCCACACACCAAAAATTTGGTGCAGAAAGGGAAATGAAGAAATGGAAATATGCCTTCCCCTCTATGCAGTATTTGAAGGGGATATAAGGCTAACAAAGAAATTAGTATACAGACATTTTCGAAGGCGAAAAAATATTTACTTGTGGCCACTAAATCTGCATGTCCTACAGGTACAGAGTTTGGATCACGAACAGCAACGAGCATCTCCTCTCTTTTCCTATTGATATCTGGGTGGGAATATTCCCGCAAAATGTGTCCTGACGTTTGGGGTTCAAAATGAAAGATAATATGTACAATGAGACGATGATTCTAACCCAAACTGGTAAAAGTGCGCATTGGTTTGCTGGCTACCCTACTTAATAATTTAAAATGGGGGGAGGGTTTCCTGAAAATCAAAACATTTTAACAATCATTTGGTGTGGATGCAATAACACGCCAACTCAACTTGAATCCACTGTGATTTTTTTTATAACAGAGGATCATTGAAGAAAGACTGTTTTGCCAACTGATCTGTAACTTATGATACCTACTATATTTTTTACATTTTTTGCCTAACTGAGTAACAATTCATGTACCTACGGCCCAAGTTTTTGAATACAATGAGCGCAAATCTGATGGAAAACTTTTATGTTATGGGTATATTAAGCAAGTACCCACCTAATAAAACACATTTGATGTTTTTCAAATATTTTACTCGCCTGTTCATTCTATCATAATAATATATTCTATTTTATTTTGTTTATTTGATAAACTAGTTGGTACCTTAATTAATAAGCAGAAATAACACTCTTATCTTTTGACAATATTTTAAGCTGTGAAATCTTAGCAGAAATGAAATGAAATGAAGCTAAGCAGAAATGATGTTATTTTTTTAAGTTATCAGTTTAAATATAAAATCAAATGCGGTAATATTGAATCGCTCTTTCTAAATTAATTATTTATTTGTAATGTTGAAAAATTTATAATTAGGTATAATATATTAATATAGTATAATTTTATATCTAACTTCCGAATGGGCCACTTGTAGTCGTGGGGGATTTTAATAAAAATGATCAAATTAAGTAAATTTGAGGTCGGAAAACACAAATATGTCAGTTAAAAATTTTTAAATACCTATCTAAATTATTGAGAATTTCCAAAAATAAAATCCAAAATTTTTGACGTTTGGCAAAACACGTAAAATGGATTTTGACAGTTGATGACGTCACGGATGTCCCATGTGTGTATGAGATTTAATCTGTGGTGCGAAAATTATTATGGTTCACCGAACTCCGTGACGTCACAGTGCCGCCATATTGTTTTTGATCACTCCGAGAAAATTCAATTTTTAAAAGCTTATATCTAAGAAAATAGTGCAATAAAAATTAAAATAAATTTTGGTTGTGTTTCTTTCATACTAAACAATTTTATGTAATAAAAAAAAAATCTGCAAGTGGCCCATTATAATAATTTGTCGTTGCTTCTTTTTTTATTTCACTTACCTATTTTTATAAACTTTAATCAAGTTTTATTGAATAATTTATTTATATTATATAATATGACATATTGTTTTTGGATTATGTATTACTTATAATTTTTTGTCGTGGGTACTCCTGTCTTAGTTGAAATTACTTTTTATGTTCCTATTTTTTTGTCTGTCATTTATTTTTGTACATGTTTCTAAAAGGCTGACGCCGAATATTGAATTGAGAAATAAAAAAAAATTAAAGAAATATGATGATAGAGAATTTCAAAATTCATTTGCTCGCCCCCAAAGGGTTAAAGCATAGTATTAATTATTTTTTGCTTTCACGTTGTATGTAAAGTGATAGGAGCACCTATAATATACATTACGTCTGCAAAACGACTTGATATTGTTATATTTAATGGCTGAATAAGGTGAATACTGTTTATCATGTTGTACCGACATACTGGAAGTTGCTAATAATATTGTACATACTTGAAGTTGTTAATAATATTGTACATATATACTGGAAGTTTTTTATAATATTGTACATTATAATAATAAATAAACAGCATTACGTAATCTCAGGCTATTATTATAAAGTACTGCTTACGGTAATGAAAAGTACTTGTTTACATGTGTAAGTCTCACATTATACTCGTAACAATGTCACGTACTACGAGTAGGTAAGAAAAGGATTAAAAATGTTACTACACAGTTTACACACAATATATAATTATAATAGGTATACTCTGTTATGTGTGTGTGTGTGTAAACTAAAAGTTGCCATATCTTACGTTTTAAATTTATCTACAATCATATCTTATTAAAGTAGCATGAATTCACACTGTCTGACTCTTGATTATAAACCATTTAATTATATTATTTTTTTTTGTCAAAACAGACAAATCATTGGCCTCAGAAGTGAGAAATACTAAAAAATTACAATCTTAAGCAATCAAAATCATGACAAAATGCTTATTACCCAAAAATATAAAGAGAGAAATGCTTATTACCCAAAAATTCCGTAACATTTCGAGTGTCCTGGAAAAGACAGGTGCTCAGAAAATAGAGTTTTTTTTTTTTTTAAAAAAGAAGATGTATGTGGGTTTTTCTTATAAATCCAAATACAACCTTATACACCTTTCGTAGTTAGTTAATAAAAGCTTGTGTCGTGAAAGGGGAGTTTGCCGGCATCTGGTATCGAACCAAGGAACCCTTGTTCACGAGGCTGAGACTCTACCTCCAGGCTACCGACGAACTCAGAGATATTTTACATCTTTAATAATAATAATAAACTTTATTGTGCTTAAAAAACATACATAGGTATAAACAGATTATAAATACCAATAATTATCTTGCACAATGGGCGAGTTTATCGCGTGTAAGCGATATCTTCCAACTTACCCAAAAATCATAAAAAAAAAGAAAATAATATATACCTACATACATAAAAAGTTAAATAAATCTACATACAAGCAGGCAAACACCTGCGCACACAATGAGGGAAAGTCCGGATATCGAGGGAAAGGAAGAGAAGGAATGCTGTCATGTTTATAATACTACACGTGAAGAAAACGTTTTCTCAGGGTTTACAAAGTGAAAGTATTAAAATTTTGAAGACTAGCGACCACCGAGCTGCTTTCTAAACAATTCATATGTGGGACAGGTACGGATACTAAGCGGAAGTTGATTCCATAACCTAGCGCCGAGAACTATGAAAGAGTCTGTATGTATAGAAACCAGAATGGTGTGAAGGAATTGCCAGTCTTTACTGTAAAATATCTTTATTTTCTTCAAATCCTTCAGTAATTTTAATGTTTTTGTTGTAATGATTTCTTTGGAGAGGCAAACTTCAACCATGTTTTTATTCTGGTTTTGTTTCATAGCTTTTTGTACTTGATGCTTTGTAGATAGGTAGGTACTTGTTTTATTAGATTGTGTAGAGTCTTACATAATTAGTTTATGTGTAGTAAGATATTGTAATGTTCATTATATATTGTGAGATAAATTTAATCACTCTAATGAAATAAAATAAAATATACTTAGTAAATCTTAAATAAAGCGATAAAGTTTGCCACCCATCCTGAATGCATTTTTTTTTTGTTGGCACAGAGAAGACAGCTTGCCTGTTTATTACATATGATGTGATGGTATAGAAATAGTAGAAGCATCAAAGGTTTACACACCTATAATAAAAAAATATAAAAAGTTAAAAAAAAAATCTCGTCCTGGCAACATTAGATATTAACAACAGTATCATAAAACAAAAAAATAACAGGTCCTCAAACGGTCGGCACTTTGTAGAAATGTTTATTTAGTAGTAGTAATAATAATATTAACAACAGCGATCCTTAGTAAGTGAGTATAATAATAGTGGCAACACTATGTACTACTTCTAACATGTAACGAGCCCTGACATAGTCTTGTTAGGAGGCGATAATGTTTTGCACATTTTTTACAGTGCCTACTAGAGCTACTAAAAACACTAGAGAGTCATTGTAGCGTATACCAATATAACGAACATTTCATTATAACGACACCATTTCTTAACGTAAAAAAATAACATAAAATGTTGAAGGATGTTTTCTTTCTATGCTATCAAGAGTTTGAGAAAGAATAAACTTATTTAATAACCCTTAATAACACACTTTTACACAACATAGATGAATTAATTGCCTAATAATTATTAGGATACTTTACTTTTAACCAATACCAATATTTATAAAGTTCATTACCATTATTGTAACCAATAATTTGCTGCAATATTTTTAATAATTTGTGTTCTATATAGGTACTATTTATTTTGTTAAAAATTTGAGGTGTTTGCACAGCCCACATTCAAATCTAGAGTTAAAATTAAGTAAACGGCGATTTTTCGTCAATTTAATCAATTCACTTTTCCTTATCCTCGGACATTATTCTCATAAAAGTGCTGTATTTTGAAAGAAGGGTATTCCATATATTCACTGTGTCGGTGTTTAGGTAGTAGAATTCCACAGCGAAATAAATAAAATAAATGTTTTATTCTTCTATATGTTTCTTTATTGACGAGGGAGACCTCATTCGTCTTATTAGGACATTGTCAATCTCTTGACATTGACAATATTCAAAAAAGACGAAAGACGTGTTTGTCATCAAATAAAAAAACTTTAGAATAAAATATTTGTTTTATTTATTTCGCTAAGGTTATTCTCTGTTTTAATCAACTGGAAAAAAACCTTCCCTTTATTTCAAGAATGTATGTAGGAACCTATTAAGTTTGTAAATAATAAATTCAAAATCGATTCAAAAACTTTGTATCGTGATGGTGGCAAATGCCGTAATGGTAAAAAAGTAATAGTAATTATTTAAGTTAATAAGTACACCCCAAATACACTCTCAGCTACCAACATAGGATTTGTACACAATAATACATATAACTACCTATACTCGAAAACTAATGGATTAGAGAGGGTGGTCTATTTTTACAGAGAACTCCATGGTCAAAGAAACTTTCTCCTGTACAGTAAATATCAGATACATTTGTATCTGTCGGCGTTTCGTTATACCCAAACTGTACTGTAATCTTGAATCGTAAAGTACTACGAACCTAACATTATTCGACACGAGGCGACAAAAAAAAGGTTGAGAATCTTTTGTTTTACGTTGGACAATAACGTTTTTATTATTATTATAATACGCAGTCTCTGCTACGACGATCTATAACACTTTCACTGCGCCAATATTATAATTGTTAATACTGTTACTTTTTGCGTCTTTTCTGTTTGTCAACACGTGATGTTACTATTTTTTGTTCTCTGACAGGATCCAAGTAATCATAACAGGATATTAGTTTTCATAACAGGAGGATATTTAAAAAAAAGATATACATATCTAGGTTTTTGTAATAAACCCAAATAAAACCTTATACACCTTTTACAGTGTATAATATAAATTTTAATTTATGAATTTATGTAGGTATCTATATTTATTTATTATTGTCTTGACTTTTCAACATTTTTTTGTATGTTGTGTTTGTCACGCCCTTTCTTTATACGCGGCGGCAGAATTTCCATCCACACTTCTCAGCATTATACAACCAGATAAGTCTCCATATGATCAGTCATGGTCACACAAAAACTTAACAGTTTAATGCCGGGAAAAATTCACCTATCCAGATATACAGGATATCAAAGGATTAGGCTCAAAACGCGGGTTCAAAATACCAGCATTGTGCCTGAAATATCTGTGTTCAAAAACTTTTTTACAATATTACAAGTGTTTATTATAATGGATTTTTGAATTTTAATGTACAAATTAACCGGTAAATCTAATTTTTGTAAATTATTTATTAAAGATTTTGGAGTTACCCCTGTAGCTGACATGACTAAAGGTATTATATAAACGGACCTAGAATGCCAAATATTTTTTATTTCTCTTGCTAGTTCTGTATATTTACGTATTTTTTCTTCGACGGTTGTTTGTATATTATGTATATTTGGGGCAGCGATGTCTATTAGGTACGTTATTTTATTTATGATGTATTTGTCTATCTGTTTTTATTGTTTTATCATAGTATTAATGTTTTTATTTCTATTGTATTATTATTGTAATGTTGATGAACCCATGTGTCCTGTAAAGGACCTACGCGAGATGTCGAAGAATAAAGAATAAAAGTTGGGAGTAGATTTTTTGCAGGCTACCCCATTTGTGTTACAATTACTTTAACGTAAACAATAGCGCGTCATGGTACATTGTGAAGTGTTGGTAATTTTGATGAAAAATAAAAGGAATTCCACTCTTTTTGTGTAGTTTTCAAACTACCTGTGCAAGGCAGGATTTCGTAAAACTCTTAAAAAAATATTGTTAATCTCCGATATAGGCTTTTTTGATATCTTCTTCTACTTCTTTTCAGCCCACCCCCGTTCACTGCTGGATGAAACCCTCCTCCATTTCCTTCCACACCAGCGTGTCAAATGAAAATGGGGTCTCCCTTTCTTCCTGGTCACCGCTCGTGATCTACGGGATGTAAGAAACTTTAAGATGCGATCGTTGAAAAGAATGGTTGGTAAAACGCTGCGTGATAGAGTGAAAAATGAGGATATTAGAATAATGAGCGGATGCAAGAAGAGTGTTGTGGACAGAATGCGCGTGAATAAACTACGGTGGTTTGGGCATGTTGAACGAATGAACGAGGTAAGAATGACAAAGAGGATATACTTGTCTGAAAGAAAGGGTGTGAGGAAACGTGGGCGTCCGAGAACCACGTGGCTTGATCACGTGGATCAAATTCTCAAAGACGGCCGCGTGTTGAGTGAGAGAAACCGACGTGCGTATATGAGAAACTGTATGAATGTGGAGGAAGCGAAGGAAGTGTATAAAAATAGATCTGTTTGGCGTTCCGTTCTCTCTGCCTCCCCCACTTGGGACATGGCGTGAGGGTATATGTAGTATAAGCAACTTTAACTATTAGTCATTTGAGCTTCTGACAATAGTTCCGCCCATCTCCTTATTAAAGTAAGTCGATATCGCACGTAGGCAAATGCTGGACATGTTTTCTTGAATTTGCCCACAATACTAGGTATTTAATATTAATTTATCTATTGTTCTTTTCCACCGATTAACTTTATCTTTACAATTTGTTATTTATTTTTAAATTAATTAATTACAAAAAACACTGTTTAATTTTCACTAAAACTTTTTATTGCCACGAACGTTTTTGTGTGAAAGACGTCCTCTTGAAAATGTCTATCTGTGTAGACGAAAGCGCTCGAGGTAATAAAAAGTTATTGTGAAAATTAAACAGTGTTTTTTGTTATAAATTAATTAAAAAATTAATAGTAAATTTTGACAGTGTTAATAGTAATATTTTACAATTTACTATGATTGCTTATTTTTTTTTTAATAATAACGTGTATTTGAATAAAAACATTTCTTTACTTTACGTTACCCTGATGATGAGAGCATTTTCTCTTGAAAGCCGACTCACGATTAATAAAAGTACTAAAAAGAAGTGTTTATATTTTATTAATCTAAACGCAATAAGTCTTCGATAATAGCATTTCACCCAATACGACTGATTTCTGAACCATAGACAATAACAAATACAATTTTTCATGGATATATATTTTGCATCATAAACAATGATTGAAACAATACCGGTTGCGATGTTGTATTTTATTATTAATGATGGCAACATTAAAAGTGATGATCTCTCTCTTTATCTCTGTGTGTTGTCATTCTCTATACAGTATTACTGTAGTAGCTGCTGACAACCAAACTGACTGACATCCATCATCGTGGAACACTCTCTAAATTCAAATTTGAATTCGATACAAATTTAAATGATGACAGAATTAATGGTGAGATGTTGTCATATTGAAAAAAATTTTTTTTTCTTTAATTATTCATCTTTTCTAGACGACGACGACCTAGAAAACTCTGGAGAAGTTTTGAAGAGGCCTATATCCAGCAGTGGAGAGAAGAGGGCTAGCAGATCAGTTCAATTATTCGTCTATATCATTAAGGCATTTCCCGAAAGTGGGCTAACTTTAAGTAATACTCGTTAATGTCATCGTCTACGTGCCAATACTTAAAAGTTGAGACATTCAGAATGGCTGGCATTCCTCAACGCTGAAATTATTAAAACCTCAATTTAACGTGAACTTTCACCAAGAACCGTCGGTTGAAAATTTCGACTATGCTTTTATTCTCTGTATATTGTTTTTTTTTATTGTATTTTAATCTTAAGGATTTTATAGCCGTTCATAAATAAATCTACATAATACCTATAAAAAAAATCTTGTCACGATTTTTTTTATCATACCTACTTCTCCGAAACGGCTGGACCGATTTTGATGAAATTTTGTGTCCTTATCGGGTAGGTCTGAGAATCGATCAACATCTATTTTTCATGCCCCTAAAAGTTAAGGGTGGTCCACCCCGATTTTTTATTTTATTTTTTATGGTGAGGCATTAAAAAATACATACAGGCCTAAATTTTCACTTTTCTACCATCTACCCCTATTTTTGAATAACGATATTAGTATATGGCATAATGTATATGGCAAAAAAATGTTTGTTAGGTCAGCTAGTATATCTATAAATAAATAAACAAAATACATAAACTAAGATAATTTGAGGATTTGTGACAACCTCCCGCCATTACACGAAGCCTTCGGTTGACAGAATATTTATTATTATTATTATATTATGTAATTTCTGCTGCTGCAGGATTATAACTGAGTACCTACATAATAAATAATAGCAACACGAGCGAAGAGATTATATATACGAGTACATACCAACTCTACGAATCCATATATTTATATTTGATATTATTATATACACGCATACTGTATCTATATAATAATGATTCAGGGAATGAGTAAGAGAGAGATAGAGATATTGAGAAGAGCAGTGGCGTATCTAAAGTTTTCATACTTGGCAAGCTCTTCTGCAATACAAATATACCTATAACTTCTGACGTGGATATCTTTAGGTATCCGAGATTCTCATTTAATTTGTTTATTTATCTATGTTTACAATATGACGTGGATATTATCTCCTAGAATTGATGAATTGTACCGTGTCCTAGAGGTTGTCCAATTATAATAATAATAATAATAGCATACTATAATAAATTATTGTCCAGTATCGGTACTTGAAAACAATGACACTAAACTCTTCTGGGATCGACCAATTCAAACTGATCGAACTATTCTAGCTAATCGCAGATGCCGTAAAACATACATCATAGACATCACTATACCGCACGATGAAAATTTAAATAAAGCTGAGCAAGATAAGATAATAAAATATCTTGATCTTGCTCATGAAATCAAAGATATGTGGAGAACATCTACCACAATCATCGTGCCTATAGTGTTGTCTGTGAATGGTTTAATACCTAAAAGTCTGTCAAGCAATCTCAGAAAACTGGGAGTAGATGACAGGCTCAAATACAGCATGCAGAAGGCCGTACTTCTATCATCCACCAGGATAGTAAGAAGGTTTTTGTCCCTGTAGCTCTGTAAGTGATCTTCCATGATTGTACTATTTCATAGAACATCATGGATGAATCAACTCGAATAATGTTGGGGTTCTACATTTTGAATATAAATTTATTTTAATATTTTATGGTTTTTGTTATTTAATGCTTTATTTAAATTTTATTATTAATCTTATATTTTGTTCAAAATGAAGAATCTAATATTGTTTTGTTAAATAAATGAGATATGAAATAATAATAAATAGATGTAAAATAATTCATGATCACACATTAGGTACACTAGATTCACCCTCTCAGTGAAAAAATAAGTTTGGTGACACTAGCGATATCTATGTAGGTTCGCATCAAAGCTAACAGTAATGATACAGAACTTAAAAAATAATAATATAAGAAATATAAATATAGATGTCAGTGGAAAAAAAACCTAGCAGTAGGTTGTGATAGATGGAATTCTATCAAACTAAACTTGGAAATATCCAGCACGCAGTACCTATACTAGGGATCATTGAACAATTCTACATAATAACGATCACATATCCACGTACTGACCGCTCCAATATAGCTTTACTTCGCTGATCGGATGTAAGCCGCCGCATTATATTACACAGACCAAAAGTTATGATTATATTGCTCATAAAAACCAAGAAATAATACTATAGGTAGGTACTTAAATTAGCACATAATTTCCGTGTAGCAAATCCCAAATACAAATGATAGCGTAATATTAAAGTAATGAGCGAGACAAAAATATAACACAAATAAACTCCATTTACAACCGCATGTCCAAGTGAGACAAACGCTTTTATGTTATTTCATACATTGCTTTTACATATATGCACAGTTGCACTTAGATGTACGAAGCGCTAATGTTAATAATTAACGTAGGTACTCACTTGCACAGATTCGCGTGAAGTTTTAAATACTCCGATCCTTATTGCGTAAACTTCTAATATTAATGATAAACAAAAACCAGTTTTTGGGCTTGTATGGAAGACATACCACTGGTTTATATTGAGAGATGTGACATTTTGAAGGATGCGTAAATTAACATTGATGATTCATACATAAGTACCTATCGATTACTTAAGGGTGGGAGCTTTGGAGCGTGGATTTGGGTGCATTTACAGAATAGGCTGGGATTCGCTTATTTTATGTACCTATTTTTTTTTAAAATGACTATATTTCATTTATTCTTTATGCAAGACTATAGGAGAAAACATAGACTTGCATATATATATTTTTCACATTCGTCATTTTCATATCAGAAATGCTCTGTTATTGCATAAACTTAGTTCGTGCTTATTATTCCGAATTAAATATTATTATATAGATGCATTTAAAAAAAAAAAGTTTCACTTATTTTATCTATTTATTTGTTTATTCTTTATTTATTTACAAAAAAAAAATAAAATCTCTACTAGACTATGCTCTCACGCAGTATATAAATTGGGCTATAGAAAGAAACGCCACATATTAATCTATTTTTATAAACTTCTATCGCTTCCCCCACATTAATGCAATTTCTCATACATGTATGCCGATTTCTCTTACTCAACAAAAGGCTATACCTACATAAAAATTTAATCCACGTGGTAAAGCCACATAAAATGTCCTATTTTATAATTTCTTTTCTCCCCGGCCTCTTTTTAAATAACACTCAAATATTGGAGGGATAAACGTCAGAAGTCTTTTTTAATCTAACATTTCAAATAACGAATCACAATATTATTAATAATAATACCTACGTAAGAGCCTCTCAATCTGAGTAATAGATGATAATAATATTATGTCAATCGTCTGTGAATAAAAAACACATTAATGTAAACCTACATACCTTTACCTTGTAAAAAATATAATTATGATATTAATATTTATAAGATTAGAGACCGGTTTTGGAATGCCAAAAATCATTGTCAAAAAATTGCTATAAATTGAGATGATAGTTTCACATAAATATTTTAACCTTGCTTTTTATCATTTATTATTAAGATAATGCATATTTATGCAAAAATCATTTTTAGGCACAAACATGTTTTAAATGGAGGAGGATGATTTCTGCCCAGTGCTCCAAGAAGGAGGGTTGCAGTGCGATTACAATGGATTGGACCATCTTTAGACTAAAAGCTGAAGTTGTCTGATAACTTTATGTTATCATCATGACTCGATGTTTCTTCATTCATTTCAGATGTTTCTGCTCGTTTTTGGAGTTAAATTTATTGGAATGATTCATCAAAAGTGGTTTAAAATTTAAATACAATTAACATTTACACTTTATTGTAAATAAATCCTGTCTCCGGTACCCGATTGTGTCCAAAATTCAAAATACATAATAACTTTATTAAAGACTTTGTCATAGGCGTATAAGACAACAATTAACAACTTCGATTCAGAAGTAAAGAGATATATCACTCCTTTTGAATGTATCTTTTTAATGACATATAGAAGACGTCTGGTATATTTACCTTCTAAGTGTGGTTGTTCTATTATGTATCACACTTTAAAAAGATGCAGTGATAGTATAATATGTAGATTTAAAGAGAGAAAGAAAAATTCAAAAAGGTTTACAACTAAGCATTATCATATCTATGTACATCCTACATAAATGAAATGTTTACAATAACTATACGCCATAAGGTTTATATATTAACCTATTTTCTTCAATCCTTTTTCAGCAGCATACGTTTTTCCTGAAATTTAGTGAAATTAAGTTATAAAATTAGCATTTTTAGGCATCATAATCAGTGAAGATATATATATATATATACACAATATTACTATCATACTTGCTGCTGAACATTCACAGTGAAGGAAATTGTCGTACATACTTATTTATGTACAGAACACATTGAAAAAATATATATGAAAGTTGTAATAGTTGTAAGAGACGAAACAGTTTGTCTTTTTGCCGGATAGCTGGATATTCGGTCTAATTATTAAATATTAATTTTTAATATAGTAACCTGATCGCGTAAGAAACACTGAGATACGTAAAAAAAGTTCGTGAATTATGGATGTCGACGAAAGAGTGGCAAGTTCAATGGAGCTGCAAGACCTATTTTTTGCGAGATTGTGCGCTATCATAATAATTATATAACACCTTTTGCTGTTCCGGCTAGCACTGGACAGAGAAGCCTACATCAGGGTAATAGCCGACGTCGGGGAGACCTGACATGCCACTTTAAGAAGAAGATATAACACCTTTGCTGAAAAAGTTGCACTAGGCAAGAGCAGGTGCAAGGGTCCAAAACAAACTCTGCCTTATGGTCTACAAGGATTTGAATAATAATATGCTACCTCAGTCACTTTCTGGGCTCTTTGTTCTCAAAATAAATGCAAGCAGAACCCTACGCTCAGCAAAGATATCCACCAATATGTTGGACGAGATGAATGAAGCTAATGAAGCTAATAATTCCTTCTTTTATGACAGGGTTTTTGGTGTCGCAAGACATGTAATCTGTAATGATTATTGACTATAATTGAGGCATTCAAATCAAAATGATTATTCACTTATCGACTTATCATTAACCGTGAGTTTGGCATTCACGTATTTTTGACTAAAGTCACTTCAAACGTCGTAGAGTTATGACCAAGATAAGGTAAAGATCTTATTTAGATTATATATTGTCAAGAGTAGCCCTTCTGATCTGAAAGAAATTTAGCCGATTAGATAGTGTACATAATATTATTATCTACCGGATAATTCCCGAATATCTGTATATTTTTAACGTACCTACCTACATATGTTTGTAATTATCATTGATTATATGATATATCCGAAGGATATGTAATGCTCCACTCAGAAAGGAGTTTTTCAGGTCGAGAAGCTACTTACATAAAAACTGTTATTACCTACTCACGTAGATATATTTATGTAAGTATGTTTATACATATGTGCGACTGAATATTTCCCTTATTATATGGGTGCTTACATTATGTATAGGTATTACATTACGAGAGGGTTATTGAAGAAGGTATTTATTGTAGGTGATTCTAGTGCTGAAGTTTATTTAGGGGATGTTTTGTGAAATCCATATTTTTTTTAAATTATCACATACTTAACTTGTAATGAAGCTTCACTTTAATTTTGCCCAACGATAAGAGCGGAAGCTCTTGAAAGCCGGTTCTCAAAAATTAACAAAGTCAATAGTGGAATAACTACCTATATATCGTGTTTCATTTTAAAAATTAAGATATATCTGGGTTTTGATATAAGCCTAAATACAACTTTATACACCTTTCACAGTAAGCTTAAAGCTTGTGTCGTGAAAGGGTAGTTTGCCGGCACCTTGGATCTAACCATGGACCTCCTGTTCACGAGGCCGAGACTCTACCTTTAGCCTACCGACGAACTCAATATTTTTTGTATGTTTTAATTTTATTCCACGTAAAGTCAAACATACACAATTAATGTTAATTTTCTCGTAATTCGTTTTTGGAAGCTTTTCAAATGAGTGTCATATCTCATATTAATGTAGAATTAAATATGTATGTTATTTTAAATGAAAATAAACACAAACTGTTTAAGTTCTATTATAGGTACTTAGTAACAGGTGTAGTAACCTGGTTTCGACTTACAAACTCATTGTCAAAATAAATCTTCTACATGCCGTGTTGTTACTTAAATACTATGTCTTAGTATAAACAATATGTTTTTAAAAATGTAATATATTATGTATTCTATACAATACGACTTTAATTTTGGCAAAGATTGAGATAAACGACAGGTCAGAGTGTTACAGAGAATATTTTAAGGAACATATCGGGAATCAGGGAGGGGCAACCCAGGCATTTCAATAAAAAAGGTCAAATACAGCATCAAAACATAAAATCATTAAGAAAACAACACAGCACTGTAGACTTATGAATACAATTATTATGAATATTAAAATAATTCCAAAAAACTACTTATCAAGTCAAGTAGATGTTCTTATTGTATCAATACTTAAAAAGTTCAAAAAGATATAAGGTATTTTTGAATCATCCTTTTACGTTTATTTGGCTATAGAAATAATATATATGTACCAATATATTTTTCTTATTCCGGATATATTTAATATGTACCTACCTATTGAAGGATATGGAGGTTATATGGCAAGCATAACACATCCTTTATAAGTACAACCTTCACGTAAATGACTACTTACTATCTACATATACATAGATATGTACAAATATACACTTAATAATAATAATAATATCGATGGTAGTCGATGAGGGTTAAGATTAGAAGAAGGGATCGGGATATATTTGAATGAATGTAATAGATTAGTTTCTTAGAAGTATGTAGATACGTCGGAACATAAATTATTATTATTCAAAAAAAGTGTTTATTTTTGGAAAACTCACATCACGTCCTATTTCACAGATGAGGAAACCAGCGGATGAATTGCTTTCAATAAACATGCAAGCGTCTTTTACCGTGACAATAAAAGTAAAGAATTCATGATAGGTGAGATAATACTTCATCACTAAATTTAAGGTTTTTACTACTACTACTACTATACCATCACGGCATATCCCACAAGTGGGGTAGCCAGCAGATCAGCTGTATGTAAGAAACATACAAACTGTCCTCTTCGTGCCAGTATAAAATCAAGACATTCAGGATGGGTGGCAAACCTCAACGCTGAATTTAAGATGTAAAATGTCTTAATTTTTTCAAACACCTGCCTTTTACAGGACACTCGAAAACTTACGCAGAAGAGTGGGAGACCAATTCTTTACCGGGTGCTCCACGGGGTAAAGGTTTTTAAATGTTTCAAAATACTGGTTTAACGGATTCTTGTTTCTCACACATGCCTGTTTTTCGCCAAAGATTTCATGAGATATTAAATAATTAAATTATTGTTTTTTCTTTCGTTGTAATCCTTAACAGTTATTCAGAAATATGTGAATATGGTAGGTATTTTAAAACAGATTGACAATGTCCTTACAGGACGAAGGAAGTCTCTCTTTATAAAAAAAAATCAAAAGGTATCTATACTTAGTAGCAGACTACATTGGTTCTATTTATTTTTCTATGGAATTTTACTACCTACATAGACACTGACGCAGTGAATAGAAATTACATATTTAATATCGTCTATATTTTTTTTTTAACTAGATGTATCTGGGTTTTCGTTATAAACCCAAATACAACCTTATACACCTTTCACAGTAAGCTAAAAGCTTGTGTCGTGAAAGGGGAGTTTGCCGGCACCTGGGATCGAACCCCGGACCCCTTGTTCACAAGGCCGAGACTCTACCTCCAGGCTACCGACGAACTCAAAATTTTCATCAAGAAGAAGACGGGAAGAGAGTGAACATTCGATAACTAAATATTAACGAATGATAACTAAATATAGTATCACGGAATAACCCACAATTGGGGTAGCCAGCAGACCAGAGGCCTGAGTCAATAACACATTTTCACGTTACGTTTTCGTTCCGTTAACGTTCGAGTATAGACGAAGTTGCAATCATGTGTCAATTTCGTTTCTAAGATACACAATAGTTACGAAAATTAACACTTTGGCGCAACATCGTCTACATTTGAACGCTAACGGAACGAAAACGTAACGTGAAAATGTGTTATTGACTCAGGCCTCAGCTGGATGTTATGAACAAGCTAACTGTCTTGCATGTACATATTATTATTGTGGATGTGCCGAAATTGAAACAGTTCACAAAACAATAAAATTGTTTATTATGTTTTTACAATCTGCATTATTTATATTAAAATATATGTATTTAATAAATCATTATATTATATATATATTTTTTTTAATTCATATATCATTGTTAAAAACTCGTTGTTCCATATCGGCCTAAATCACTCGCAAACGAGTGGATGGTCTTGAGAAGAATAGAATAGAATAGAATTATTTATATAAAATAAATCATATTGAATAACAATCTGCATGTCTATAACTTTATAATGTTGAAATAACTCTATTTCTCAGATATTTCAGGAGTCCAAGGACTCCTATTTATCTGTTTAGGTGACGATTTATTAATATTTTAATTCTCTCTAGTTTAATACCACTATGCCAGTGTTGGCATCTCCGATCCTACCACGTCAGTGGGCGGGGGACCCGGCTGACGTAACTGATCCCATCTTGAGATAAATTTATCTTTATTTCTCGGATATTTCAGGAGTCCAAGGACTCCTATTTACAAATTATTTGAGATAAATTGATACAAATAATAATGTATTTTTGATTATTGCGTCTATTTGTGTTTGTTGTCTATTATACCTACTGCTTGATTAACATGTAAAAGGCTCACGCCGTATGTTGATGTAAATAAATAAAACTTGTTCATCATGGATTGCAGTTACTCTGAGAATTTTAGATCAGCTGTTTTTTTTTCATGATTGTCAATTCAATCCATGCAACTAAGATTGAGCATTTGTCTTTTCCGTCTTGTCAACAAACTCTAATCACGGAATCGATATTATTATTTTTTTAAAAAAAGGTCATTAGCAGACATTTTAAAAAGATTATATATTTTTTTTGTAAGAAAGATGAAAGATAATAAAACATTATACATTTTTAGGGATGATATCGGAATCGGTAAAAATCAAAGTCTATCATAATATCTGATGTATTTTTACCAATCATCAAGACACCGGATATTAGACACAATGAGTAACCATTATAAATAATATGCAGAATTGTATAGGTGTCATTGTTTTTTTAAAAGATGAGGTTTTCTACCCACCCTGAATGTCTTATTTTTTAATAATAATAAACACTTTATTGTCACAATAGATTTGTATAAAAGACGTACATAATGAGTTCGTCAGTAGCCTGGAGGTAGAGTCTCGATCGGCCTCATGAACATTAGGTTCGCGGTTTGATCCCAGGTGCCGGCAAACTTCCATTTCACGACTTAAGTTTTTAGCTCACCAACTGTGAAAGGTGTATAATGTTATATTTGGGTTTATATTATAAGAAAAAGCCAGATACATATTTAAAAAAAATGTTGCCTTGTCGAGGAAATGCATTCCAGTAAACACAATACATTGTTTGATGAGTATGTTTTGTCATTTAGTCAGTTTAGATCAATTAAAATGCATGTAAGTTGGTAGGAAGAGGACAGTTTGCATGTTTGTTACAGGCAGCTAATCCACTGGCTACGTCACTTGTAGGATACGCCGTAATGATATAAAATAACTTTGTTTCTTTCTTGGATATTGCAGGAGTCCAAGGACTCCTATTTATCCGTTTAGGTGACGATTTATTAATTTTTTAGTTTAATACCAATATGCTAGTGTTGGCATCTCCGATCCTACCCGTCAGTGGGCGGGGGACCCGGGATAAGGGATATATCTAGGGCAATCGGCAGGATTCGTGAGAGGACAATGAGTGTTTGGCAAGACAGGTGGACCACTGGAAGAACGGGAAGACTTGTCTACAAGTTCTTTCCAGATGTCCGTGAAAGACTGAGAATGAGCTTCTTGTCCCTTGATCATTTTTCTGTACAACTCATCACTGGACATAGCCAGTTGAGAGGTATACTTTTTGAGTTAGTATTGACCGATAATCCATGGTGCACATGTGGGACAGGAGCTCAATATGCGGAACATATCCTTTGGGATTGTCCTTTGATGATGGATGCAAGAGACGAAATGATTCTGGGTATGACTGTTGACACTCCTCGACCCATCTGGTTTGTGGAAGTGTTTTTAAATGCCACAAACGCTTCACACTTTAAGACATTCGTGGATGTGTGGGTCTCAAGATGGGATCTGCTACGTCAGCCGGGCCGTAATGATATAGGTGTATTAACTAATACAGCTGAACTTTATATCGTGACTGAAAAGAGCGTTGTCCATGAACACTCTAAAGTGATCAATAAAACCAGCCATGAACCAATTCGTAAACGTTGATACGCGTTCTTCACTTCTTCAGATTAAAATCTTAAAGTTACATTGTGTAAACATGGTTCTCCTCATCGAGATGTCTGAGGCCTGAGTCAGTAAGACATTTTCACGTTACGTTTTCGTTCCGTTAACGTTCGAGTATAGACGAAGTTGCAAGTATGTGTCAATTTCGTTGCTAAGATACACAATAGTTACGAAAATTGACACTTTGGCGCAACGTCGTCTGCATTTGAACGCTAACAGAACGAAAACGTAACGTGAAAATGTGTTATTGACTCGGGCCTCTGATCGGTTTAGCCGAATATCTTATATCCGATCTAATTAGGATCTGGATTATCACCTCTTTTTTTATTATTCTCATAATGTTATCTTTCTGAAGAGAATATTTGATGAATTTAAAAGGAAGATTGATTACGTTCATCTGATAGTAAAACAATTTTGTATGAATAGAGATAAAAGAAATAATAATGATAAAAAATATTATTAATAAGTTATCTAAGAAGTTAAAAAATATGATTTTATACAATATCTATCAACTGGGGTAGGTACCTACACAAAAAGAACAGAACGCCACATTTGTATAAATCTTTAGTTGCCAAGATAAATTGAAAAAAACACAGTAGGTATGTAGTTGACTTCCAAATGACTTTTATTAACTTCGCTTACTTGTATTCGGAGACTCTCGTCTCCATCATCAGGCGATTAGTAAAAAGTGAAATAAGATAGAGAGACAACCAGTATTTATTGGATTTGAACAAAAAAATCTTGGGAGAATCCCATGTTGATAAGAAAGTAATTTTTATAATATTCAGTGATAAAAAAATATTCCGCTGTGGAAGCTACATACTGTGTTTTTTTTCAATTTATCTTGAAATGGACTTCCAACAAGTGTCTTCGGTCAATAACATCGAAATTTTACATATTGACTTCTATCGCTTCCTCCACATTGAGAATTTAATTCACGTAGTCATTTACGTAGCTCTCGGACGTCTGCGCTTCCTCATATCTCCTCATTCAGGTAGGTACCTAAATACATACATCCTATTTCTCATCCTTCCTTATCCATTCGCTTTATATGTTCAAGCCATCGAATCTAATTCACACGCATTCTATCCACAACACTCCTCTTGCATACGCTCATTCTTCTAATATATTAATTCCTCACTCTATCTGGCAACGTTTTATCAACGATTCTTGGAGCTAGTATGATGATTTAGCAGCCCCGTCCATAGAAAAATACTTTTAACGTCACTTGAGGAAATTGTTGCTAAATGTAAACATATTTATCGTCAGTTTTTGGAAAAACTTTTTATAGGAAAGAAAATTCGGAAGTATGAAACTTGAGCGGCCCCCGCCCGTTGTCGAGTATTTTTTTTCCATAGAAAATGTAATATTACGAAACTGAAGGAAATTTATATTCCTACTAAATTTTATTTAGCCGGCAAAGCATTTATTTACTTTTGTGGTTTATACAACTTTTTAAATACTTTTTGTATGAATTCGGCTTACGTATTAATTTTCTTAGTCATTCCAAATCAAATCGTTGGTTCCCGTCCACTTTACCACCTATAGGGTCGACCTATGGATGTCCATCCAATCTCTCTCATCCCTTCTTCCTGAACATTCCATGACACTTTCCAAGATATGAAATGATAATGAATATTATTGGAAGTTGTGTAGTAAGTTAGAGTATAGTTAATATTACATAATTATGGAAGTTTTCATAGATCAACCGACGCTCAAAGCATTTCTTTTCTTGAAAATTTCTTCATTATATATTAGGTATTTATGTTGAATTATTATTCTTTGGGGAGACTGCAAACTTTTCTAATGCATTTTACTAAATTGAAAATTAAAAAGTTGGCATTCGTTTGATACGTTTAGAACTAATAATAATAATAGGTAGCTGCAATGTTTCTATAGCAGGAATGCATGCTCGTTGCCAGCATGCTTTAAAATTATGTTATAAGTAATAATTATTTCAAAAACAGACGAAGCGGAATACCGCAAAACTGGGTATGTATGTATGTGTTTGTTTTCGTTTTAAAATGTTTTCAATTGTAACATTTGTAAAGATATCTATTGAACATTATACATAACCTCGCGTCGCATCCCAAGAAGGATTGGCAAACAGGATAAACACATTTAGGTCTAACCCAACATGCTTCTTTATAACGATATGACTAATCTAATATTGTAATATTTTTGTATTTGGTGTACATTCCATTGTGAAACAACTTTACTACTGCTATACTGTAATAAATGTAATAAACATCCATGCTCTCCTCTCCGTGCTGACAAAAAAAATAGTGGCATAATATCAGCACAGTAGGCGAGTTTATAGCATTTTTTAAGTACAACATGTCTTGAGTCTGATGAAAGAATCCCAAATTATCAATCGAGATATGCCGGATTTAATTTCTCCTGCTGCCGACTTCCTTTCACCATTACGGATTTCCAGATTCATCTTAAAATAAAAAAATAAAAAGTCTTGCCTAATTACATAGTCAACGCTTTGGTTCCCGAAATATTCTATCTACCTATCCATACTCTCACTCTGTATCCTTAATGGAGTAAGCAAAGAGAACGGAACGTCATAATAACCTATAGGTACTTACATACTTCTTTTCTTGCAATTTCTCATATATCTATGTTAAAAAATATCTTAAGACTGTTTATCTATTTGTGCATCCAAGAATTGGATAAAATACTTAATATTTTCTCCAAAAGTAACTGTATTTAAATATCATATAATCGTGCCATGGAGAGGCAAATGCTAGGTATCAGCTTGAGAGACAAAATAAGAAATGAAACTATCCGACAAAAGACAAAAGTCGTTGACGTTGTTGATAAAGTCTCCAAGCTGAAATGGCAATGGGCTGGTCATGTGGTAAGACGAGAGGATGGCAGATGGACTTCCAGAATTCTTGTATGGAGACCATGGGAGGACAAAAGAAGCGTAGGAAGACCCCAAAAAAGATGGGTTGATGATATTGTCCAGATGATGGGGAAACAGTGGTATCGTGTTGCTCGAGATAGGAAAATGTGGAAAAGTTTTGAAGAGGCCTATATCCAGCAGTGGAGAGAAGAAGGCTAGCAGTAAGTAAGTATAATCGAAAATCACAGCGATTATCAAATCCATATAAAAACAAATTCATATTTTGAGATAAAACCTTTATTTGAATTTAATAAATAAATAAAGATTATAGAAAAGATATTAGGTACTGTACCAACGTTAAATAAAGGAATCACAGGTTACTCCATTTACACATGTTTATATTCTATTCTAAACGTTTCTCAATATTTATTTTAATGATATCATTATGTTATGTACCTGTATAGAAAAAGGGTGAATTTTGCTTTGAAACTCTAGTACTTAAAATTCATTCTAGTTTTCTTTCTTTTAGTAGAAATAAAAAAAAGTGTAGTAATAGTAGTACTTTAGTATGAAGTCAAAAATGTGAAAATATTTTTAACCTTTTAAGTTCCACAGTTTCTCTATTCTTCGACTCATTAACCCTTAATGATCCAAGCTTATGTGTGCTCTTAGCTGAGATTCGTTGGAGTGCTCACGATAAAAAGAACGCAAGTCAACTTTTATTTCATAAATATTTTGATTTTTATAAACTTGTTTAAAAAATAATAGTATGCCACGTATCCTGGATGTTTTATTTACTTACTTATTTATTTTTTTTGGACAACATCATTATAAAATAATTTTAACAAAACAACACAAAATTTAAAACGCCAAATAATACAATACAAAATTTAAAATATGTACTATGACTCTATGCAGTGGCGATATTTTTCGAAAAAATAAAACAGGTGTTTTATTCTACTAAATTATTTTTTTCATTAATTATGGATTGACAATGTCCTCATAAGACGAAAGACGTCTCTCTCACAAAATAAAATCTTTAGTAGAATAAAACACCTGTTTTATTTTTTCGATATGGAATTCTACTACCTAAACACACAGTGAATGAGGCGATATTTTTATTTTGGACACGGAAACAACTTGTTTAATATTAAATACAGCAAATTAAATTATTACCCCAATTGTGATATAATTATGCCGTTTAAATATAGATGGAAAGATAGACTATCTATATTTATGATTTATGATAAAGTTTCAAAAAATATTGAATTTGAAAATAAACGTAATTATAGAAGTAGGTACTTTCATGATGAACAGCACCTATGAATGTAGAGGAAACGAAAACAGGGAGTCAAATCAGTACCCTATTCTTTCTCCCTACTCCACAAATGATATCTACATACATCGTGAGAGATGATTGGGTAGATACTGATATTGGTTACAGCTTGTGATCTTGTGAGCCGATACTTCCGCGCCAGTACATCAATCTGTGTTTAGCACTCGCTCCTTGGTTTTGCATGTGATCACCCTTCTTCCAAAATTTGTATTGATATTATTAGTAATTTTTTTTATGTAAAAAGTATTATAATCCGTTCAAAATCGTTTGAAATGAAACGTAAAATCATTGAAAAGCGAGAACAAGGTGTGAGCGTGTCATATCTAGCGCGCACACACGCGCACATACTTTCGGTCAACATCAACAAATTGCAATATTCTCAAGAATAAATATAAATTTAAGAAGATGGATGCTTCAAAGGGAGTGTCAAGAATGTCTACGAAACGGTTAGTTTTCTAGTTAAAAATAGTTAATTATTTGTCATAAATTCATATTTTTATTTAGGTACGTTTTTTATCTAATCTAAATTGTATTACAAGTTGTTACACTCTTTAATAAGTAATTTTATTTTAATGAACGTTATTAATTAAAAAAAAATTAAGTACTCCAAGAATACTTATTCTTTCGGCATGGAACGCATTATTGTATTTTACATTGATTTCTATAGAAAAAATGTTTCGCATAACGAGTGATTCGCATAACGAGTAAGAGTCAGGAACGAATTAAACTCGTTATGAGAGGTTCCACTGTATTTCAGAAATAAAAATAATACAGTTTTAAAGTTTGAGTTCGTCGGTAGCCTGGAGGTAGAGTCTCGGCCTCGTGAACAAAGGGTCCGTGGTTCGATACCAGGTACTGGCAAACTCCCTTTTCACGACACAAGCTTTAAGTAGCTTACTGTGAAAGGTGTATAAGGTTGTATTTGGGTTTATAAAAAACAAAACACAGATATATCTTTTTTAAAAACAAATAAAATACCATTGTTGGATACAACGATCTAGTAAATAATTATGCCTTCTAGTAAAAAAAGATTGAAAAAATATATTTTTCTGACTTGTTGTATTTATGTGTTGAGCTTTAATGCGTATACCACCCATTTGAGAAAGCATTCTTTCAGTGAAGCTGTGATCGCTTTAGAAGCTCAAATTTAATGGAATACATTTCAAGAAAATCTAACATAATATTCTTATAACCATAGGGATGTATAACTGTGTCTTTGTATATACTAAATTTTTGTGTAAGTATATCTTTCTTTAGTATCAAGGCATCTACCACAAATAGGGAAAGCTAGTCATTTTTATACATTGATTTATTTATTATTTTTGCTCATCATCTAAATGTTACATAGCACAATAGCTTAACGTGGGAAATTTGCAAGTCATCCTCCAAAAATAAAACAAATATACATTAATGGAAAGAGAAATGCTCCGTCTTTAATTTCTTCATGCAATCTTTGGGGTAGATTTGCTATAAGTGACAGATGATCATAAAACATCATAAATGAGGTTTGCCACCCATTCTGAATGTCTTATAACTCTTTTTCACGGTCTTTAACATCGTGTTCGGTGGTTTGAAGTGACTTCACACTCCTGAACAGTGGCGTAGCTAGGGGGGGGCAGGGGGGGACATATGTTCCCGGGCGCCACATAAAGGGGCGCCAAAATGAGTAATAAAACTATTTATTTAATTTTATTTTGATGTAAGCTAATGTATCCTAAATACGTTTGCAAGATTAAATTTTGGAGCTCCACAAATATCTTCATTTCAAACCAGTTGGCAAACACGATTTTGGCGCCCCCATTGAGCATTAAGGGGCGCCATTCTACTCATAAACAAAATGACACATCCACAATGCAGGATTGCTGATGGAGTTTTTTTTTTAACAAAGATCAGTTCGGGTTCAAATATAATTCTTCATAATGCTTCATGCTTCGAAAATGAACCATATTAACCGTAAAATTTCAAAAATTTCTTGGGGACTCTGAGAAGGGGCGCAGATGACCCTAGCTACGCCACTGCTCCTGAAGGTGGCACAGCAAGCTGGAGTTAAAAACTACCACACGGAGATCCCGAAAACCACCGAACACGATAAATGTAATTTGTTTTATTGCACAGATTGACAATCTGCGGTAAAAACAAACGCGCTCAGTAGGACGAATAAACACACATATTCGCCAATTTTTGTTCTTGTCTTGCTTCAACTGTGTTTTCAATGAGAAATTTGATTTTTATATATATTATTTATTGTATAACATGTAAAAGGCTCACGCCGTGTATATGTAAATATGTAACTAAATATTAATTCATTCGAAAACGCTTAGGTATTTATTTATTTGTTCATTAAAAGCGCAAAACAGACAATAACGACATACATAAAGTACAGGAAAATGGTAAATCTTTCAGAGATCAGCTATCATCCAACACCATGCGCCACAATTAATTTAAAAAAAAACATAGGTAGGTACCTAACATTCCGGTCATCTTAACATGCCTACATATATATACACAGTCTCGCTCGCTCACTCAATCATTACACTAGCAAAAAAATATCTTCATTGGCGGCGCACAGACAGCTGGATGTTAACGTCAATCATCAAGCAAAAATCTTAAATCTTTCGGCGACAAATCGGAGCATATTCCGAAGAAATATTCCAATGAATGCCTTCATTACGTCTCATGGAAGGACAACGCATTCATTCCAATATTTCTTCGGAGAATGCTCCGAATTTTTCCTTTTGTTTTTTCCTTTTTTCCTTCCAATCCTTTTTCAAATTGTCTTGGGTCTGGGTGTTACATGTATACGTGTGTAAAAAAATAAATAAAACAAGTGTTTTATTTATTTTGATATGGAATTCTACTACCTAAACACCGACACAGTGAATATATACGTGTGTAGTGCATTGTATATGTGTGTAGCGTCGCGTTAGTACCCATAATACAAGATTCATCTTAGTTTGGGACTAGCTCGATCTGTGTGAATTGTCTATGTTAAAAAAAAAAAAAAAAAATTGTCGCCGAAAGATTAAAGATTTTTGCTTGATGCTTGATGATTGACGTTCGCATCCAGCTGTCTGTACGCCGCCATTGAAAAATTCAATCTTTCGGAAATGAGCGAGTAAATAAAACTAGTATTATAATGATACATTATTTTTTCGGGATCATTACATTTAATGAAATTTCTTGAATAAAACTTTTATTTAGCATTATTTCATTTCCATCTTCATTACAAAGGTATTTTGTTGATATTTATATTATTATGTAGGCAAATCTTCTTATTAAGCAAATATTCTAAAAAAATACTTTCATAGATAGGTACGTTATTAAATTTTTTCCGTAAGGCTTAATATTCTCGTTAAGCTTTTTTAATTTTTTTTTTGAGAAGAAAGTTAATTGGCAATTTTTTTTTCTAGGTATTACTTATGTATATATGTTTTTTAATTAATTTATAATATTCCTATTACCGTTTCCATTCAAACATTTTACATAACTTAAAATGGGGTAGCTAGAGATAGTCTTTACTTCTTGTTCTTCTTCTTCTGCTTCAGTTAGGACTATATAATATATCCTGTACATAGTTCTCGGAGCCTGCTCCTGGGAGATATCCCAGCTATCCCTCCATCGTTTAGGCGGTCTTCACTTGTTAATAATTCTTCTCCTTTTTTCACTCTTTAATGAACACGGTGGTTAATTTATGTAGATTGATGATGACCAAATGAGTGGAAAGACGCCTCACTCGGAATCTATAATCTATAGTAAAAGAAACACTTGTTTCAAATTACATAATTAAAATGTTCACATTGAATTACACACATTGTCAACATAATATCACACATTACTTTGGGTAGCTAAAAGATACTGCCTCCAGCCAATAAGCTCGACAATTGCTCTTGTTTTTTTTTTTTATCAAAAAAGTGTTATTATTATTTAATCGTCGGGTATGCAATGCTTTTTTTCATGTAGGTATGGCAAGCACGTCCCTGATGTAGGTATATATATTTTAAATATAAGGTAATTATTATCAAAATTTAGGTACTAAAGTAATATCTATTAATATATTATCAATTTCCAAATTATACGTCGGGTAGTAAATTAATTTAATTACACATAGGTAATACATAATGCTAATAATGATTATTTAATTAATTAGGGCTGCCGTCGTAAATTAAATAATTAATCGTATATAAGAAATTATATAAATTAATTAAATATTCCAAACAACATCTCACAGAAAGACATGATGAAGATTTTATATCGTAATTATGTATATGTAATTAGTATTACCAAACATGTCTTAAATCTAATATATAAAATTCTCGTGTCACGGTGTTTGTTATCATACTCCTCCGAAACGGCTGGACCGATTTTGATGGAATTGTGTGTGCTTATCAGGTAGGTTTGAGAATCGGCTAACATTTATTTTTCATACCCCTAAAAGTTAAGGGTAGTCCATCCCGAATTTTTTTTTATTTTTTGGACATTTTTTTTATGATTAGGTATTAAAAAATACATACAGCCCTAAATTTTCACCCTTCTGCTTTCAACTCCAATTTTTTGATAGCGATATAAGTAATCTAGAAATAATGCATAATATGGCAAAACAACGTTTGCCGGGTCAGCTAGTATTATTATAATAAGTAATAAAACTCCTCGGGGATAAGTACCTAATAAAACATGAGGACGATGTGGCGCGGAGGTAACGCTCTTGCCTTTGAGTCACGAGGTCCCGGGTTCGTTTCCCGGCCAGGGCAAAGTGAAGAATGACCTTTTTCAAATTGTCCTGGGTCTGGGTGTTACATGTATAAAATGTGTGTAGTGCATTGTATATGTGTGTATCGTCGCGTTAGTACCCATAATACAAGATTCATCTTAGTTTGGGACAAGCTCGATCTGTGTGAATTGTCTATGTATGTTAATTTTAAGATGGAATAAAAGATATGGAAATTGGCATAGTATCGCTACTCTGAATTAAACAGACTTCAAATATATATTATGTGTGTTGTGGATAGAATGCGTATAAATAAATTGAGTACGTTTAAAAGAGAGATCAATGGTTGCTAGTTGTTTGTGACGTTTATACATAGATTCATCCTAACATTTTTTTTTTTTCTCTTCTTCACGTGTATTCATTCACGTTGAGCAGCCCTCCCCCCCCCCTCCCCCCCTCCAACATGTGTGTTGCATTTCGCATTTACATATTTATTTATTTTTATTTGTTTATTTTTCTTATATGTATTGCTGTATTTACGGTACCTATGTATCTTAGTATCTATTTGTATGTATGTATGTATTGTATTTACGGTATTTATTTTTAGTATCTATCTGTATGTATATATTAATTATTTATGTAGTTATTTATTTTTAATTCTTTTGGTAATTTTTTAAGAGTATGTATTATATATTTATGGTTAATAATTTGGTTTCTATGTATAATTTTAAAGACTTTTTATAATTATTTTTATTTTTTATCATTGTTTACAATTTATCTTGTTTTACTTTATTGGGTTAGTTGGAAGATATCGCGTCCCTGCGATAAACTCGCCCATTGTGCAAAATATTTGTATATACCATGTTGTAATCTCATTCTTTTTGTTAAAATATTTTGTACAATAAAGTTTATTTTTTTTTTTTTTTTTTTACGCGGCGGCAGAATTGCCATCCACACTTCTCAGCATTATACAACCAGATAAGTCTCCATATGATCAGTCATGATCACACAAAAACTTAACAGTCTAATGCCGGGAAAAATTCACCTATCCAGATATACAGGATATCAAAGGATTAGGCTCAAAACGCGGGATCAAAATACCAGCATTGTGCCTGAAATATCTGTGTTCATATAATAATATAATAATATTATTATTATTATTATTATTATTATTATTATTATTATTACGTTTGGCCATGTGGAACGAATGGAAGGGAAAAGGATGACAAAGAGGATTTACCTACTTGTCTTAAAGAAGGGGTGTGAGGAAGCGCGGGCGTCCGAGAACGACGTGATTTGATCACGTAGATCAAGTTCTCAAGGACGGCCGTGTGTTGAATAAGAGAAATCGACTTGCGTGTATGAGAGGTTGCATGAATGTAGAGGAGGCGAAATAAGTAGGTATGCAGGGACAGATTTACATGGCGTTCCGTTCTCTTTGCCTACCAAGCTTGGGATGCGGCGTGAGGGAATAAAATACATAGAATAAAATAGCAAGCATATTTTTTCGTTGAGAGTGCTTGAGATTCTACCAAATCCGTCTTGTTTTTTTTTTAAAAAAAAGTCTATTTATGCCTTCTCTGATGTAATTATCATAGGAATGTTGTATTGTGAATCGAACATCAACCGAGCCATTGGAACTTTCAAAGGCGAAAAATTGCCTTCCCTTTTGACTGAAAATTAATACTTATTTACAAACTTAGCTCATTCGACCAATATTGAATTTCATGCAATTAGTTGAACTTCTTTAAGAATATATTGATGAATTAAAAGTTTATTTTAAGGACAATCTTTATACAAAATATGTACAGTCAAATTGCATCTCTTTGTTCTATAATGGAACAATAATTGATAGGGAAGAAGATTAAAAACAAGTCACAGTTTATGTTCTCAACAATAAACGAATTTGATGACAAAATCATTGCTGCAATCTAAAAACAATTAAGAAATTCTACCAGCACTACATAAGTACGTAAAGAGCGCGCTAAAGATAATCCCATACTACTTCTAGTTAGTATCATCTACCTGAGATATAAATTACCTCGTTGTTCCAAAAGGAGATTGTTAGCGATTCGGGTATTAGGAGAATATAAGCAGCTACCTATGTACCTACTTATACAGCTACTACAATAATAATAATTAGTTAACAGTATACAGTGAAGCGCTACTTAGGTGATTTTAATTACCATCCATTACATAGCCATTTATATTTACCTGATACTCGGAGTGATAAACTTTGCAACTAAGTGTACCTATTTGCGCCGTTTTGTGGTAGGTAAGATCTTTATTATTTTAAGTATACACATTATTTAGATGTGCACTGCGCTACCAAGCCAATATTATCCAAGCCAAATAATGGTCTTAAATTTATTCTGCTTAGATTCAAGTCAAGTAAACCAAGTGGTAAACACGTTCTGACTAAACTAATTCGAATTGAATTTAAGTTCTTGCAGGGAGAACATTAGGATTGTATTTGTTTTCTTTTTATATATAAAGAATATTATGTATATGTATTCTTATAAGGTATACCTTATATATACCTACAAGTGGGATAGTCAATGGTCAAGTCAATAAACATTTGAGACGTTCTCTTCGTGCTAATAAATAATAAAACACTGAGTGTTAACGCACGTTCTATAGATCCTGACGACCTTCCGAGTAGGTATACTACGTCTGCTTGGTCTCCCTCCTTCATCTTGATGTTTCAACTCTGCTGTTTCAAGGTGTGATAACGACTCCACATACTTTTTATAATGATTCCATTAGCAGAGTCAAACGTTAAGACGAAGGAAGGAAATTAACCAAGTCCGGAAGAAGATCAGCATCTTTAATTGAAGACTGCGGAAGCCTACGACAGCTTATCCTGCGTGGCATACCAAATAGATATATCGATTATCTTTTGAGTGTGAGAAGTTTTTTGCAAACATGCATTTTAGGCGAAAAATGGTTTTGAGAGGTTTTATAAAATGGTTGGAGTATTACCATTTCTTCCCATCCCTTTTTACACCAAAAAATTTGGTGTGCGGCCGCTAAATTTAGAGTGCTCCTCTCGGGGCAGCATTTTTTCTCGCTTTAATGCGACATTAAATCCTGTCTTTGCATGTGTGTGTGTTGTTATGGAAATACATATCTCCAGGTACGGTACGAGTTATGTGGTTTGCGATACTTTAAAAAAAAAATGGTTGGAGGCAATAATATATTCTTTGTCGTGAGTTTTACAAAATTCGAGTCATTGGCAAACACGAAATCAATGCGTTAGAAGGTAATTTTTTTTTTTAATAAGTTATGTAATATAATAAATATAATAAATAATAATTATATTTATTTCCAAAGAAGGTACACAATACAATATTATTTACAATAAACAATAAAAAAAAAAATCACAATAATATTCTACTTCCCTATTAGAGATATCTCGTGTATAGGGAGGGAGCTTAAACCAATTAAAACACACCAATTAAACATTAAATACTTTTTCATTTACTTATAATTATTTACACACATATACATATACACACATACATACATTTTACACAACACACATTATAACTATACTTAACTATATTGTCTCACCATCCATAATTTGTAAAACTATTACTATTGTAAAACGAAATGAATAGACTGTAAATCATTTGACGCAAATCAAGACAATTTATTTCAATAATTGTAAGAATCTAGGAACTTTTAGATATATTTTATTACAAAGATGGATAAAATAAAGAAGATTGGATAACGAGATACGTATCTTCTTTTGTTCTTCTTGCGATATTATTATTATTTTTATTTGGAACTCACCTGTATAATATTATTGGAAGTTGTTTATAAACTTATTCCAGCGCCATCTACCTACCATCCAACGTACTAACCATTTCCTTTGTGTTCAAATTCAGCAGTAAGTAATTATAAATATTATTCACTAATTACTTAGGTACTATATACCAATGATTTAAACAAGGAAAAAAAGAACAATAACATTTGACATTCTTCATTACGTGGAATCACAGTATGATGAAATATTATTTATTTATTCATTTTTTACCGTAGGTATAGTAGATAAAGTTGTCAGACTTCGAGTCAGCCTAAATCTGAAGCAGTGTTGGATTTTCTATGTACCGACATAAGAAGTGTAGCTTTTTACTATACAACATCAATATAATTATTCTGAATAAACAGTAACATAACATAACATGCATAGACAAGTCACACAGATTGAGCTAGTCCCAAACTAAAATATGAATCTTGTATTTTGGGTACTAACGCGACGACACACATATATACAATGCACTTAACACACAGGTAAACATGTAACATCTAGAACCAGAACAATTATAAAAAGGTCATTTTTCACTTTGCTCTGACCGGGAATCGAGCCCAGGACCTCGTGACTCAAAGGCAAGAGCGTTACCTCTGAACCACCTCGGCCGTCCCATAACAGTTGCATACTTTTATGAATGCATCTCCAATGGGTGACTCGAGGGAGATATGAACGTATATTTTTGAACCAACGCTAGTTTAAGATTGATTTATATGAAATTATATCGGTCGCATTACCAATTTTTACTTTGAATTTTAAGTCTAGGTATATTAAAAGTTATTGTTTGTAAATTAGTTTTTGTTAATCCAGACACGACTTATTTTATCTTACTAAATATGTTTTCGGGAGTAAAAAGTCAGAACATAATGTTGTTTTTTCAAAGCACGAGTCTATGTGTTTTGAAAGCATCTCTATTTGCAACGAGAGCTTTCAGACTATCGTGATATTAAAGAATTAAGTAAGTATTGTAAGAGAGGCTTTTTATTTATTTCTAATTAGGTATATCGCTTATCTGATTCGTGTCAGGAAATAAAAATAAAAACAGTTAGAAGGAGAAAAGGTGATTAAGAGATTAAATTGTTCCGTAATAAGAAAAAATCAGGTAAATACGAGAAATAACTAATAACAAAGAATTTTAACCATTTTTTTTTCTCTTTTTGCTAGTTTTAATATTGACGCTGCTGAATATAGGCCTCCCCTGAATACAGGCCTCCCCTTAACTTTTCCATTCTTCATGGCCATAAGCAATATGAATCCACTTTTTTTTATCTCTACTTTATGATATTGCTCAAAATATGGTACCAACTATATACTGCATATAAAAGACAACATCATCTTAATTTTTGGTAGTGCCGCGGACGGGATTTGAACCAACAACCCATCCTCATTATTATAGGTAAGTACCTATATAGTTTTTTACCTAAAAAATGATATGATAATGAATTGATTGTCAATTAATATGTTTTAGCATAAAATAACACAAGACCGACCTAACCTACAAATCAAACGTTAAAATTTAAGTAGGTACCTACTAGTGACGTGTCAAACGCGTCAGAAAAATGCTTACAATTAATTTGGTGCTTAAAAAAACACAAAATTACAACGGATTCTTGATCTCTTGATAAAATAATACATACCTATCTACATAAAAATAATTAAAAATTATCGAAGTTAATGCGTTCACATCAACTTGATAAAATGTTGTACCTATGTGTTTAGAGAAATATCTAATATTATTTTATAATTTCGATTTCTTTACGATTATTTGCCTTTTGCAGGACGCTCAAAACTAAAAATAGTAAGAAATTAATTTCATTCACAAATACATATACAGATAGGTAAATAAAAATGGCACGTAGGTACCTAATTTAATTAAACACGAACCGAATCACGAAAACGAACAGGGAATAAAATAATATAATATATTACGCATATTTTGTTTTTCGAAATAAATTATTTTCTCAATACAATAATAATAATAATATGATGATATTATTATTCCTGGAAAGGAAAATATCAGTAAACAACAAGAGAAAGGTCAAACATTAATAAACATTATAAACTAGGGATCGCGTTATAAATCTTCTTTGTTTACCCCGCCAGTGTTTCAATAATAATAAACAGTATACATTATTACATGACACAAGCGATACGGAACGATAATATTATAATGTATTTTTAGAATGGAAGAAATTTATATAATTTTGGTTTTAAAAGTGGAAGCAAAATTGGAAGCAAATTTAAATTGATGACGTATACGAGTCCACGGCAAAGAATATGCGTCCCGCTAGTTTTCGACTATCCTGTAAAAAGCAGGTGTTCGTGAAATCTATTTCATTAGGTACGGCATATCCCACAAGTGGGATCATCTATCCCATTACGGCATATCCGTAATTAATATGCAAACTATCCCCTCCGTGCCAACAAGAATAAATAAAATAAATAATAATAAATAAAACTTTATTTACCATTATTTTACACAGATACATAAACAATAAAATACAACATTACAAAACGTGACAATTAACAAAATTTGGCCAAAAGGCGGACTTGTTGCTAGGCAACGTCTTCCAGTCAATCTAAGAAATTAAGACATTCAGGATAGATGGCGAACCTTATCGCTGAATTAAAGACATAAATATTTTTTACAGAATACTCGAGTACTTACTGAAAAGAGAGGGAAAGCAACAACATCAGCCAATTTTAATTTTATTTTATTTTCGCAAGGAACAAACAGTCAACAAGACAAAAGCCTATAAAACAATCAACATCAAAAATATAACGATGAGACATGCCACCCATTCTGATTACCTTATTTTTTATTGGCACAGAAAAAAATGCATGTTTAAAACACTGTGTGAATTAGGTACTATTTGAAAACACAAATTAATTGGCGTTGATTGTGTTTTACCAATTCAATCAAAAATTTCGTATATTTATACATACATACCATCACACCGCTTCCCTCGCGGGGTAGGCAGAAAGGATCGAGCGCCACTTCCTTCAATCCTTGCATACATCATTCGCTTCCGTCACTGTCATACAATTCCTCATGCATGCTATCCTGTTCAATGTGCTCAACACGTGACCGTCCTGTAGGAGTTGATTTAAATGATCTTGTCATTTGATTCTCGGACGTCCACGTCTCCGAGCACCATTCCTCTCAGCCAAATATATCTTCTTGGTCATTCTGTCCTCATTTATTCTTTCCACGTGCCCAAACCATCGTAACTTATTTACATTCATCCTTGTAACCACACCAACTTTCATTCCACATTCCTTTCGTACATCACTGTTACGCACATGATCTCTCAGACTTTTACCATATTTCTAATCGTTTAATTATGAAACTGGATATAGACTCAATTAAATGTTTTCCATGACAATGAAATTTTGAATTATATTTTGGAAGCAAAAATGGAAGCAATTAGAGAAACAACCCTGTCATACCTTTAGATATATTTCAGTATAATATCAATAGTTACCTATATTTAGCCTGACTAGGGCTGACAATAGGTACACACAGTTGGGGCAATAAATTGAAATGTAAAACATGATTCGCTTCCAGAATATAATATCAATATTAAACCTTCACTTTCACACAATAACTGTAAAAAATGACTTAGTCTATTGACAAATGGTATGACTAGAAAAAACGTGAATCGTTCTGTCGTTCGAAAATGGCTTTTCATAAAATTTTAGGAAAAAAATATTACAAAAACATTTTTCCGAGACATATTATTTTTATTCTTAAAAATTTGTTATTTTTTTATTAAAAAATGTAAGAGTTTTTCGTAAAAATGTGGTAAATTTTTATCACTTTAATTTGCACGGATATGACCAAATTGGTTGTTTTTTTTACATGCAGCTAGTTCGCTGGTTGCTCCACTTGTCGGAAATGCTGTTAATGGTATAAATGAATGTTGTTAAAAATTGATTCAGAGTGTGTAGAGCTATTGCGATTGAATTTATCATAATATATAGGTATTAACTTTAGCAGTTCTCTAACCCACGGCCCGCGGATCAAACATGAATGTCAACCTTTTGTTTAGATATTAAATAACATAACATAGCAAAACATGCATAGTCACAATTCGTATAGATCGAGCTAGTCCCAAATAAGTGAAGAAATTTTGTGAAATAATCTTTAACAAAACAGAAAAGATCATGAAATTTCACTAGTTTTTTTTCTTCTTCTTCTTTTGGACTGACTCCCGTCCACTTCTGGACGAAGGTCTCCTCCATTTCCTTCTACACAATTTGATCCTGCGCCACCTGCATCCAGTTGACCACAGTGTGTCGAGTGATATCATCCCTCATACGTATTAGGGGTCTTCCTATGCATCTGGTTGCCGTTTTTATTTCTTTTGCCATTTCAAAAATCTGATGACGGGGGATAGAAATAATGAAGAGTGCAAGAGAATTTATAAAATTCTGGAATCCAAGACCTAAATAAAGGTCTTCACTTCCATTTTTTTTATTGTAAACGATCAACGTCTCACTTCCCCTCAGCGGGCCGCGATAAAAAATGATCAAGCAAGGTTGACCGGTCCACGGAGATAAAAAGATTGGAGACCACTTATCTACAATAGAAGAACTATAGAAATGTACATAGGTAAGTACTATTTTGTTTTATGGAGCCATTTGCCTAATCGGCCATAAATGAAATTGGCCATTTACTTGACTGAACCATTTCTTACGAGTGTTATGTAGGAATACAACATCAATCTTGTTCTCTGTATGTAAACATATTATTATAATATTTAGTCCAAGTATTTTATTTTATTTATTTATTTGTTGAACAAAAATCTTGGCTTGAGACATACATAAAGGTTATTGGCTTAAATTAAGCCCAAATAATCCCAAACATCCCCAAAGTAAGCAGAATGGAATTGAGTATCTCGCGATTGAAATTTTGAGACAATAATAAAATCTAAATAAAGTTTAATTTATCGACCGACGGTTCTTGGTGGAAGTTCATATTAATAATTTTTAAAATGAAACACAATATATAGTTATTCCACTATTGACTTTATTTATTTTTGCGAGCCGGCTTTCAAGAGCTTCCGCTCTCATCGTCAAGCTTTTGTCTGACTTTACTTTTGCCTGACGATGAGAGCGGAAGCTCTTGAAAGCCGGCTCGCAAACATAAATAAAGTCAATAGTGGAATAACTAAATATTATGTTTCATTTTAAAAATAATTAATAATAATATCGCATTATGCGTTTCTCACTTATTCTGATGCGATTTTGTAACATTGAGAAAAAACTTTTTTCACCACCTAACATTTCGGCGTGACTTTCAACGATTTGCAGACAGCGCGTTTTGCGATATTTCGGGCACATTGCAAGAAGAGAGCATGACAATCTGGAAAAAGTAATTATGACTGGGGTTGTAGAAGGGAGGAGGGGAAGGGGCAGAGTGCCAATAAGATGGAGCTACCAAATTAAGGAGGCCACACAGAGCTCACTTCACGGAGCCTTACACATGGCGGAGGATCGCTCAACATGGAGACAGATGGTTTACAGAATGAAGCATGATGGTCATAATCAACAGGATTGAGGGACCGATAGAGAGGATGATGACGATAATGATGATGATACACAATACCTACTACTACTATTACTATGTCATCAAGGCATATTTCACAAGTGGAGTAGCCAGCAGATCAGCTGCATGTAACAAACCTGCAAAAACTGCATGTGATTATTTTTTTTGTATAAATTCAAATGTTGAAGAAAGAAGAGGCCTGAGTCAACAACACACTATCGCGTCACGTTCCCGCTCCGCTAGCGTTCGGGTGCAGACGATGGTGCGCCAAAGTGTTCATTTTCGTAACTATTGTGTATCTTAGCAACGAAATTGACACTTGCTTGCAACATCGTCTGCACCCGAACGCTAACGGAGCGGGAACGTGAGACGAAAGTGTGTTGTTGACTCAGGCCCAAGGGCTGTGAGAAAACGTGGTCATCTGAGAACTACTTACGTGGATCAAATGATCATGGACGAAGGCGAGTTGAGTAATATAAATCGGCTCACTTGTAAGAGCAATTTGACGAAGGTAGAAGAAGCGAAAGAAGTATGTAAGGATATAAGTGATAAATAAATGGAAAAATGGAAAAAAAATTTCAATATGGCGTTCGGTTCTCTTTGTCCATTCCACCTGAGACACGGCGTGAGTGTACCTGAAGATAGATTTTTATTTTTTTTCTTTATCAATGAACCTACTGCATCTTTGAGAATCTGATCTACATAATGAAGCCAATTAATTATTTAATTTTCTAACATTCGCATTTCTTCTTTATTCACAAAGGAAAAAAAACTGTAAGATGAAATAGTACATTCAATTACGTATTTCCTTTATAGCATTGGTTGCACTTTGTGAAAACGTTCATGGCATGATAAAGACATTTAATTTACTTTCATAAAAAGCAATTTATTCCTTTTGATATAAATAATGCGATTTCTTATATTATATAATAGGATTCCTATACGTGTATTTTCTTAGCCTCATAAGAAATGGAATAATATTATTCATAAAGGATTGATGCTAAAGTATGCAATGTAATTGCATTTTTTAAGAAAAAATGGTTTTGCATTTTTTTTACTCACCTAAGGGGCTATGTTTTAAGAAGAAAGAATATAGAGAAAAAAATACATCTATCTTATTGCATTTCTAATACTACGAGATCTTTCATTATATTGCACAATTATTCTCGATAGCATATTATCATGCTATTTTGCCTACCAGATTACAGAACAAACATTATAGAATAAAATTCTCATGTCGGCAATGCAATAAAATTATTTTATTCATCTCTTATAAGGACATCGTCGATCTTTACACTAAAGACGTCTCTCGCAATAAAAAAAACAAATAGTGGAGATTTATAACAATGGTTTATAGATAAACTGAAAAAAAAACACAGTAGGTATGAAGTGAATTTCCAAATGACTTTTATTGACTCCATTATCAAGCGATGAGACAAAAATTAAACTTTTTGTCCTGTGTTAATCCACTTTTTAATAGATAGGTATGTATCTGAGTTGTGTTATAAACCCACATGCAGCCTTATACACCGTTCATAGCTAAGCTAAAAGTTTTTGTCTTGAAATCGGAGTTTACCGACACCTGGGATCAAATATTACTTGATGCCAAGACTGGATGGCGGAATTGGTGTTAGTCGTCGATGGATACCAAAAGTGATCACTTAAGCCAGCCTACAGCCGATTTATAAGCATTGGGACGTCTCTCTTACTTCTTCTGATAAGATTTTGCACAATGATACATATTGTAAACACGGGTTTCCAATCGAGATATCTTGATTGGACAATCAACCTTACAGAGGGCGAGTTTATCGCAAATGCGCAATTTAAATATTAGATAGAAAGGAACACAATATAAATAATATGTTTTAAAGTGTGCGAGAGTTCACTCTTAGTTAGGATAAACTGAGAAAATTGTAGTGGCGTTATAAGCCCGCCATCTCTAATGCATGGGAAAGACTGTGGACCATAGATGGTGCAATCATTAACAATTGCTGCATACAAAATTGAAAGTTGATTTAAATTGTAATAAATATGAAAAATGTGTATATTTTTCAATGCCTTTTACAGGACACTCAGAAATTATTGGAAAAGAGTGGGAGACATGTTCTTTGTCTAGTGTACATCGTGACAGTGAGAATGGTGGAATTGGTGAACGCTACTGTCCATGGACACCGGAAGTGATCACTGAAGCCAGCCTAGAGCCAATTCGTAAGCTTTGGGAGACCTTTCTCACTTCTTCCGATTAGATTTTACACAATGTTGCATTGTGTGGACATGGTTCTCCAATCGAGATTTCTGATTGTTGACCTGGTTGGATTTTAGGCTAGGGATATTACTTAAACTTTACCTATTTCATCGAGAAGCCTTAAAAATTTAAGACTTTCAAATGAAATAGATAATGTTCTGGTTAGTGGAGGAAGTTATGCTTGTATAATCAACTCGCCCTCTGTACATCATTGGAATTATATTGATGTGCATAAAAAAAAATTGGGTTAGTTTTAAGAAGTTACGTTGATAATTCGTCGGTAGCCTCGAGGTAGAGTATCGGTCTCAAGAACATGGGGTCCGCGGTTCGATCCCAGGTGCCGGCAAACTCCCCTTTCACGACACAAGCTTTTAGCTTACTATGAAAGGTGATAAGGTTGTATTTGGGTTTAAAACAAAACCCAGATATATCTTTTTTTTTTTTTTTTTTAAAATGACTCACCCTCAGTGAGTCAATTTTAAATGTCAAAATATTTTTATGTAAAATCACTTGTAGGTTATAATTAAAACAGCGAGCTTTCCTCTCAGTGCCAACAGAAAATGAAAACATTCAGGATGGGTGGCAAACCTCATCTCATCAATTTAAGATGTAAAATATCTCGATTTACCAACCTTTTTATAAGATACTCGAAAACTTACGAAAAATTGCAATAGACCAGAGGCCTGAGTCAATAACACATTTTCACGTTACGTTTTCATTCCATTAGCGTTCAAATGCAGACGATGTTGCGCCAAAGTGTTAATTTTCGTAACTATTGTGTATCTTAGCAACGAAATTGATACTTGCTTGCAACTTCGTCTATACTCGAACGTTAACGGAACGAAAAATGTTTTATTGACTCAGGCCTCAGTTCTTTGCCGGGTGATCTACGGAAAATAAAAATGTTTTTTGTTGGTAAAATTATAAATTTACCTTTTTTTTTTTTTTTTTTTTTCATATTTTGACATTGCTTTATGAACATCTTTCCAAGTATACTAATGTATACCATATATTACGAATAAAATAAATAAAAAGTATCAAAAATCATAAAAATATTATTTTTTTACTTTGACATTGCTTTGTGAACATCTTGATTATATCACGAATGAAATCGAAAAAATCAGGTGTTTTATTCTACTTAAGATTATATTTTGTGAGAAAGACGTCTCTCTCACAAAATATAATCTTTAGTAGAATAAAACACCTGTTTTATTTTTTCGATATGGAATTCTACTACCTTAACACCGACACAGTGAACGAATGAAATCAATGAATTGTAAAATTATCAAAAATCATAAAAAAAAATTAACAATGACATTGCTTTATGAACATATTTCCAAGTACACTAATGTATACATATATCACCCCGAGATAAAATGGAGTCATTATTTGTACGGTAGAGAAAGACAGAATATATTCGTATGAAGATATAATATAAAGACAGAGAGAGATATATAACGTTTTCCGTACAGCGAATAAACTGCACTCCACTCTACCGCTATATCGTGCAGTATGGCAACACATTAATATGTACATTTTACCACTACGTGTGGTATAAATACCTATATGTAGATCATACATAAATATTGACTACGTAGTAGTTGTGTTGTGTTAACTATAATAGAGGTCTTACTGTATTCGACTAATGGTGATTGTTACGAAAGTGAAAAATCACAGTCGCATTTTACTAAAAATTACAATATATTATTATCTTATTTCGTGGAGTAACCGGCAAAGAACTTGCATGTTTATTATACGCGTTTTTTTCACTGGCTTTCAATACTGAGCAGTGATTTCCAGCCAGCTTTAGTCAAAATTTGCCCCACTCTCTCTGGGTCTTTTCCATTTCATATAATTTTGTATCATTACTGTACCTACGTATTCATTCTTCATATAATTGTTCACAACTTAACCTGCAAATTCCACAGCCACCGGACCGCGTCGTCCGTATGAATCTATAGTCTGTACTGCTTCAAACTTATACCAATGGGGATGGATTGATTCACCAGCATGCACATTTATAATGGGATGACACAAACCATCGAACATTTGATAAACAAGTGTTCCACGCAAGCATTTCAAGGAGGACTTCAGGACTGTAACTAATATAGTAATCATTATTAGGTATATTGTTCATTGTTTAAAGCTGTTATATATTTGTAAATAAATAAAAATAACAGTGATAAATAAATCGTTACGTCTCTCAAACTGTTTCAAGATAACCACATCACTATAAAAATGCATTAGAGTATAGTAATACATGTAAGTAAATTTATAGAAATATAAATAATGTAATCCATGGAAGTATGCATTAGCCTTATCTTAGAGGGATCCTTTTATAATGTGCTCTTTGACCTGATGTACGAGTATGTATGCATTTTGTAAAACATGAATTGTGATAAGTAGCATCTATTTCTATATAAATAAGGGAACTCATTGAGTTGGTAGGCCCCAATGTCAGATATCTGTCAAATATAGTTTTGTATGGAGGAAAATTGTTGCTACAATAATATTATTTGGATTTTTTGGCAAAATATTTTTATATTTACAAAAATAAAATGAAATCGGCAAAAATAAAATCTAATTCGAATACAAATTTCCTAAAGCTTATATTCGAGGTAGGTTTTATTTTAGCCTATCCGGCTAAAATAAAATAAAACCAGCAAAAATAAAATCTAGCTCGAATGTAAAGTTTGCCGGTGTCGAAAAACTTGGTGTGTCCAAAAATAATTTAACGTGGTGATCAAAAAGTAATTCTACATATGGCAACAATTTCGTGAATATTACTTTTGCTATGAAATCTCACATTTGACAACAGTGGGGCCTACCATCTCATATAGTGCCTAAATAAGATTAGCTGGAAGAAATTCTGTTTGATTTAGTACCATAGAAATATTTTGGCAATAATTTGTACGTCAGATTTTTCCCTCTATGTGGTCATCATCTTCGCTTTCTCCTTTGTTGTTTCACTTCTACAAACTTAAATCTTATTAGCAAAAAGCTTATTAGAATCCAGTAAAAATACTAGGTGTTACGTGCCCTATAATTCTTATGAATAATTATAATATTATATTCTGCTGTTTGTGGTAGAGGGAGGATGAGACTTTTTCAAAATGGTGAATTTGAGTATATTTCAAGTGCTAATGCACTCCAACTCTTCTCACACTATATAATAACTTGAATTATTATGAAGGTGAAGAAGGTAACAGCAGAAGTATTAGAAACTGAAATCTTTTGTTTCAGAGATCGATTTTCTTAACATATTTTCTTTATGGTAAACAGTACTTATTATATCTCAAACACCCTCACATAAAGCGATATACTTGTGTCGTAAAGGTGAAGTATTTTAACAGTTGAAGGATTCAAACTCTTTATAACAAGTCTTTAAGATTACAGAAACCGTGGAGCACCCAGCAAAGATTTGGTCTACCACAACAGACAGGTGATCGAAAAAAATAAAGACATTTTACATTATAAATTCAACGATGCGATTTGCCATGGAGACCACAGCTTGCATGTTTATTACATGAAGCGATCTGCTGGCTACCCTACGTGTGGGATATGTCATGATGGTATAAAGATAGATATGTAGATTTAAGATTACACCATCATGATACCGATTCCTCTTCTTTTACAATGTTACAGTACTCTGAAAATTTAATGAAAAAAGTTTTCTACGAATTAATTCAGAGGACCACGATAAATTGGTAGGTAGCCCTTTAATACCTACAGTTTTCCACAATCTGACAAAATGTTGAAAATTTTAAAATAATCACACTTCTTGTACTACGAAACAAAATAATGTAAACCGAAGACAAATTGCAGTTACAATAATAATAGTAGATAAAAGTTGTTACACATGGTAATTGCGAGACATTTCGTACGACAATTAAATTTTGTATTTGAACTGAAAACTGGACAGTAAAACAACCTAAAAATATAATAATACCTACTAACAAAAGATAAACTTTAGTAATTCTGGACAAGCGAGGGAATAAATAATCTCGACATTAAACCGACATTCTTTTTATGTCGACATTAAAGATATAATTAAGTTTATGTTACGAGTTGATCGGCAACCTGGGAAAAGAATCTCGGCCTCGTGAACGGGTCTGCGGTTCGATTCCAGGTGCCGGAAAACTCTCCTTTCACGACACAAGCTTTTAGCTTACTGTGAAAGGTGTATTAGGTTGTATTCGGGTGTATAACAAAACCCAGATATATCTTGAATAAAAAAAGAAAAAGAGAGTTCAATTTTCGTGTTTCAAATTTTCACAATAATTATACTGAAATATACGTTCTTGTTAGAAAAAATATTAAATTTTATCAATAATTATGATTTTTAAAAAAAAGCACAAAATACTAGAAGATTATATTTAAACTGTACCTGAGAGTCATTTAGTGCATTTTTGACGAAAATGGCAAATTAACAAAAAAAAAGCGGAAATAACACAACAGTCGTGAGTCTTAAGTACAGAAATGCTTAGAGTCTATAACTATAGGATCTATTTAATAAGCTGTATGTACTTTCTACAGCTTACTACTGGTAAAATGTTGAGATTTATTCGATTAAAAAATTGAATTTGAAAATGCCATTTTATTACTTAAGACTAAATGGCTCTCAGGTACCTACCGTTATTATTCGGAATTGTGTCGACATTCTCCACAATCCTCAGTTCTTATTTATACAAAACAATAACAATAAAAGGACCCAAGCAAAACATTTTATCATATTACATACAATAGAAAACATTATTTCATAAAATATACATACCTAACAGAACCTACTCACAATGTATGTACATAACTAACAGGAGAACATAAAGGCTTAGCAGTGGTAGTAGTTATATTATTTATAATATATTGTATGAGTGAAACGAGACAAAGTTGAACAAAGTCCTACTACAGTTTTTCCATTGTGTGTAAATATCACTTTTATTATTTCCTTCGCTCCTAGTAACAATATTAACACTATGAGACAAAAACATTCATTGTTTTAACATTTTCTGGTTTTTTTCTCTTCTTTATGCTGCCCTGATCCTGTCCACTTCTGAAAACAGACTTCCTCAATTTTTATTCTCTTGACTTGTCACTTTTTTGACAAAATTTTTACTTCGATTATATTTATCATTTCTTGAATATGTTTTTCACGATGTAAATGCACAAATCTTTGAACAATAGTAACACAAGTTTAGTGTTAGTTTAGGTGAAGAATATTTCGTGGAGTACCTGACAGGTGGCCACTCTTTTCCGTAAGTTTTCGAGTGTCCAGTAAAGGTAGGTGTTCGAAAAATTTAAGGTATTTTATATATTTGTTACAGCAATATGGTTTGCCATCCATCCTGAATGATTTTTTAAAATTTAATTGATAGGTAATACACACAACCAACGCCACACTTTAAATTTCACAAATAAATAAACTTTCTAATTTTATGTGAGTTACACTGTGGAAATTCATTTTATAAAATAAAAATAATAACAAACTTTGTTTAATTCCACTTTAGTCAATACAAGAAATAACTAAAACGTTTTCGGGCTTACACCCATCTTCAGTAGTTACGTGCTTTTTGTAGACTACAAAAGCACGTAGTCTACAAAAAGCACGTAACTACTGAAGATGGGTGTAAGCCCGAAAACGTTTTAGTTATTTCTTGTATTGACTAAAGTGGAATTAAACAAAGTTTGTTATTATTTTTATTTTACAAATAAATAGTAATTATTATTGTAAAAAACACACGGTTCCCTTTATATAATATATAAATGTTAAGTATTGAAAAAAAAGGTACTTAATGTCCCTATTTTAAATTCCACAAATAAAATAATATTTCGATTTGTTTAACTATTGAACGGAACAAAGGCAACGTATGTCATCAACAGTGCGATTTTTATATACTTTGTATATTTCACTTTCTGTTGTGTTTTTAAATCATGGTACATATCTATACCAAGATTACAAAAATGACAATTTCTTGAATTATAGGACAATATTTTCTACTTTTTGAGTTAAGTAACTGGACATTAAGGATTGTACCCTCCCTTACCCGTGGAAGTTTTTTTTAAAAGGGCAGCGCCCGCCACATACCTCGTGCCGTACCTGGAGATATGTATCTCCATAACGACACACACATGCACAAACAGGATTTAATGTCGCATTAAAGCGAGAAATGCTGCCCCGAGGGAGCACTCTAGATTTAGCGGCCACACACCAAAAAAAATTTGGTGCAAAAAGGGAAGGGAAGAAATGGGAATATGCCTTCTTCTCTATGCAGTATCGCTAGTTTCTTGAAGGGGATATTAGGCTACCAAAGAAAGTGCAGAAGTTTTTGAAGGCGAAAAAGTTTTTCCTTGTGGAAGTTTCAGGAATGGTTGTTCCTAAGTCATCCACACTTATAACTTACTCGACAGTGTATATTTATATTTTTATAATATGAAAAATGTAATGCCACACTTGTTGGAGTGTCCATTATGCCCTGTCACATGCACTATGTAGAATATTTTTGACGCATCTCCGCGTGCAGTGCTCTTGCACAGAACCTACTGGAGATAAGTTTGATTGTTTTCTTTTCTGGGTTTCAACACAAAAAATAAAATAAATCTGAAAAATCTCGAATACCTGTGGATATGATACTGCAATAATAATAATAATAATCTTTAGTATATCTGAGCTGCACCGTTTTACGTGATTTCAATTTACGTTGTGTTAATGGCGGTGTGAATGAATGAGTGGATGAATATTATTATTTGGAGTATGAATGGCCAATCAGTAAAAGAGATTCCGGTGTGAGATGTAACACAGAGATTCTCAAACTTTGTCGTTCATATAATATTAGATTTTCGATGATGTATTATAAAACCAATTTTTTATTTAGGTAGGTACTTACCTATTCTTTAATTGGCTTTTTCATATTTTTTTACCATCACGCATTTCTCTCAAATGAAAGCGAAAAAAATGAAATAAAAAAAAAATGTAAATATCATAACAATATTAAAATCTAAACATTTTTCTATATCTAATTGTATGTTTTTATTATATTTTTTTTTATTTTTTAATCATACACAAACTGAAAGTTGACAAAATAGACAAAAAAATAAAAACATCATACATTCATTTGGCAAGGCCAACCCTCCATTAAGTGTGTCTACAGGATACAAGCAAAAGAATGAGAAATAAAACAATGAAATAAAAGGTAGTCTACAATCACCGCACGCAATATCACAACTGCATATTCCGTAAAAGGGGTAGCCCTTAAAAACGTAATATCGTCCTCTTCGTGTCATAAATAATAAGACAATTAGTACGAGACATCGGGCCGTAGACAAACCGTACTTAAGTAGCATTCACATTGCTTCACTTTGGATGATCATCCAGAGTGTCAGGGTCAAACCTGTTCATCGAAAGTGAACACGTCTGTTCACACTTGTTCATCCTATGCTTTCACTGCTACATATGTCAACATTCTCAGTCATGTTGTATGTGGTTTAACATATTTTCGTACAAAAATAATTTATTAAACAAATTCAAAAATGAAAAATAGCACATAAAATAAATGATTGTAGCTCTCGACTGCATAATAATTTTGTACATGATTCTGACATTCAATACAAATTCATAGAGAATAAAACAAATAATAAGATAAAACTTGTTTATGGTCGTTTCAGTGAAAGGTCCTTTCATCGAAATTATGACGAGTGGTAATCTCTTTCCTCCGTCATCGCTAGTGATCACTATTGATGAAACGCCTGTTCACACCTGTTCATCTTGGAGGATCATCCGGAGTGATCACTGAAAGTGAACGTATGTGAACGACCCTTTAGCGATCGACTACTGGCGAACTTTTCGACAATCTACCTACATGTACCGTATAATTATGCGTTATTGTTGCAGTTATAGTCGAAAATTGGTTGTAGTCGATCGCCAAGTGCATGTTTGTCTAGGGGGGCATAACTTGATTGTATTTTAAAACCAGGACCCGTAGTCAAAACACATTTTAGCGTAATGGCTTCATTCGAATATAAGAAGAATAATATAGAAGTGTCGATTTCGTAGCTAAAATACGCAATAGTTACGAAAATTGACACTTCTCTCAACGTCGTCTATATTCAAACGATAACGATACGAAAACGTAACGCTAAAAAACACAAGTATCGTGTATTTATGTTACGAAAATTGGCACTTTCTCGTAACGTCGTCTATATTCGAACAAAATCGTAACGTTAAAATGTGTTTTGATTCAGGCCTCAGGACCCACAGTTTAATGTTTCCAGATATAGGTATGTATGTAAATACTATCATGTCGTGTCCTGCTACTGGAATAACGAACACATTGTTCTGAACACAAGAGTGGCTAAATTCACCATTGGGTAGGTACCTACTCGCCAGTATTGTTACATACACTACACCACCTCACTTCCTATATAGGTACTATACAGTAGGTATACATAGATACCGGATATGCTGCGGTTACGGGAGCACTGGAAATTACCTATTATCACTATTATCACGTGCGAATAGGGTAAGTTGATATTTTTTTTACATTTCATAGTTTTATGGTCATGGAATAGACAAATATTAACATACCTAGTTATTTTTGAAAATTTTATACAATCGGATGTAGAAAACTGGATTAACTTACTAAGAAGTGTAGATTTTAATCATATTTCTGATTTAAGCAATCAGAAACTCCGATTGGAGAACCATGTCTAAACAATGCAATATCTCGCAAAATCTAATCGGAAGAAGTGAGAAAAGCATCACTCTCGGTGTCCATGGACAACGTTCAGGAATTCTACCATTCTCACTGTCACGATGTAAGGTCCACCAATCGAGAGACGCTTTATGCAAACCATAGAAGCAACCATCTTTTTGGGATCTCAGATCTCAAATGAATCGTGATCTACCGTCTAAATGGCACCGGAACAACAAAGTTCAATACTTTATTGGCTACTAGTATGATCAGTCAGCAACAAATGTTTAGAATATTTACTAATTTTTTTTTATTGTTAAAGGGGTAGACTTGTCTACAAATTCTTTCCAGATGTCCGTGAAAGACTGAAAATGAGCTTCTTGTCCCTCGATCATTTTTCTGTACAGCTTATCACTGGACATGGCCAGTTAAGAGGTAAACTTTTTGAGCTAGCATTGACCGATAATCCATGGTGCACATGTGGGACAGGAGCTTAATATGCGGAACATATCCTTTGGGAATGCCCTTTGATGATGGATGCAAGAGAGGAAATGATTCTGGGTATGACTGTTGACACTCCTCGACCCATCTGGTTTGGGGAAGTGTTTTTAAATGCCACAAACGCTTCACGCTTTAAGGCATTCGTGGATGTGTGGGTCTCAAGATGGGATCAGCTACGTCTGCCGGGTCCCCCGCCCACTGACGTGGTAGGATAGGAGATGCCAACAATGGCATAGTGGTAGTAGACTAGAGAGAGTCCAAATATTAATAAATTTTTCAACTAGGAGTCCTTGGACTCCTGAAATATCCGAGAAAAATAAAGATATTTCAACATTATTGTTAAAGGGGATTTGGGTGCAGATAACAAAATCAATCAGAAATCTCATTTGGAAAAACATGGTTCTCCAATCGAGATTTCTGACGTTTATTTTGTATAACTCCATGTTTATAGGTAGTGGTATATGGAGGAAAACACAACTGGTTTAAGTAACAGGAAGACGTGCATAGTAGAATACACTTAAAAAAAGAAGTAGGTACCTACATAATTTTTACGTTTAAATGATTGTAGGTTAGGTTAGATAAGGTCCGGTATTATTTTATGCAACATCGTTTTATCTGTTGATATTTTATTCCTGTTGTTTTATTTTGGAATTGTAATGATAGATGTATGTTTTTAATATTGATTTGTTAATTTTGTGTTTGGTACCTAGGTTTTCTTATGATATTGTACTTATGTAAAATATTGTGTAAAAGGCTAATTAGCCGTAAATAACAAATAAATAAATACGAAAAATTCTAATAATTAATATCGTTAGGTGTAGGTGACGTTGGAAAATGGAGGGTTAATTTCGTGCTCATGAAATCTACAAAGTTTAGAATTTTAGATGGATTATCATTTCTTGTGTGAAAACCTAAATAATGACGTAAATATAAGCAGATAATCTATGAATTTTAATTTGATGCCTTCATATAATTTAAAATTCTACCAAATTTACAAAGTATCATGCTTACGTGAAAATTTAAGTACCCACATGATTGAAATATAATACCTATTTAAGTTTGGTTGCAATATATTACATCATAAACTATTCAATATCAGATGCGGTAACCAGATGAGGCATACATAAATTATTATTAGTGTTACTCTCAGAATGTAAACAAAATCTACTTTGTATACATATGTATGTATGTTTGTTTGTAGACAGAAGCTGAGGAATCTCTTTAATGTTTCTCAAACTTAATCCACATACATTTATAAGCAAAGCACTCAAGCAGTCTATAGTAAATGTATATATTACATAATAAGAAACTTGTTTTCCAAACTTTTGATATTATCTCAATATAGACTAAGTGAAGACACACAATGCACAGGATGTTTCAAAATATTACTAGTATAAGTTTTTGAGTTTTGAATAATAAATTAATTTGTCTGTAATACCTACTACTGTTGAATAATAATTTCTTGTGTTGCTTATCGTTGTTCTTGTCGAACAAACGCATTGTTCTCAAATTTGATATGTGAAATTTAGACTTCAAACAATGTTGGATTTCTAATTGAATTGAAATCATTGGTTTCACTGCTTAATTAAATTATTCATTTAAAAACGTTTGTAAGAGATAATATAATTAAAAATATTCAAGAATTAAATGATCTTTTAGAAAAATAATTGTCGAATAAAAATCGCCGTCCACGTGATCTGATATTTTTTTACAGTAATTTTAAATGAAGATATTTGAATACTGATATAATAGTTTCAAAATACCTTCTTTGTAACTCACTGGTATTTAATGCTGCCGTTTCATAACTCAGCCAATAATCCTAACCAAGTAGACACCTCGATTGGAGAACCATGTCTACATAATGCAAAATTGTGCAAAATTTAATCGGAAAATGTGAAAAAGGCGCCCCAACGCTTTCAAATTGGCTCTAAGCTGGCGTAAGTGATCACTTTTGGCATCCATGGGCAACGTTTACCAATTCCGCCATTCTCATTGTCACGATTAAGGTCCACCAATCAAAAAGAAAATGCAAACCATAGGTAGATCTAACCAAAAAGCATTTTTTTGTAGGATTCATATTTCTGATCTAGAATTGATTGAGAATGATGGGATAGGTGAACGTTGGATATGGACATGGTAAGAAATCACGAGCCAATTTTTTAGCGTTAGGAAGCTTTTATAACTTCTTCGATTTTGCACAATGTTACAATGTGTAAAAACATGGTTCTCCAATCGAGATGTGTGATTGGTCTTATATAAAGATATCTCCAATTGCTGGGTCCACACAGCTGGATGCGAACGTCAATCATCAAACAAAAATCTTAAATCTTTCGACGACAATTTGGAACATTCTCCGAAGAAATATTCGAATGAAAGCCTTCGTTACCCGTCCATGAGACGTAACGAAGGCATTCATTCGAATATTTCTTCGGAGAATGCTCCAAATTGTCGCCGAAAGATTTAAGATTTTTGCTTGATGATTGATGATTGACGTTCGCATCCAGCTGTGTGGACCCAGCAATTGGAGATGTCTGATTGGTATAAAGATATTTGTGTACATATTTTATTAATAGTCAATTTATTTATTTATTACTACCTACATTATATTGCGTCTTCTGATTTGGTTAAAAGGTTAATTAAAACAGCTTACATTTATTTTAATTTATAGCCCGAGTTTATCTTGCTATTTTTATCAAACAACCTGTGTATAACATCCGATGCTGCTCCGTCGATAGCTTTTCTTCCATATGTTGCAATATGATTTTTTTTTAACAAAATGGAACCTCATTTCCCATCCCTCACACCCACGCCTCCTCTCTTTCCACACTACCACAGCTGCCCTTAACTACTACATACTTTATCAATACCTACCAACAAACTGTAGGTATATTATATAGGGGTGTAAATAAAATGATCGAACTTCGTAGCTAATTGTAATTGTGATTTTTTTTTTATTAAATCAAAATCGTTTTGGTATTTATAGAAATAGACGAAAATTCAAATATTATGTATTCCTATCTATTCAAAATTAATTTTCATATTGAAAATACTTCAAATTCCATTCGATTAACCAATCCTGCACTGTGTTGTTTGTTTTAAGAGATGTGAAGATTGCGTATTTTAAAATCTGATCAATCTGATTTTAAAAAAACAACATGATGTTGTTTTTTTAAAATCAGATTGACAATGTCCTCATAAGACGAAAGACGTCTCTCTCACAAAATATAATCTTTAGTAGAATAAAACACCTGTTTTATTTTTCGATATGGAATTCTACTACCTTAACACCGACACAGTGAATAAATTGCGTATTTTGTTCTTGCTTTTCGATTGAATACATTTGAAAACATTTTTATGAAATTGTAAATTTTGTGATCAATGTACAGTAAAGAATGAATAAAAAGATTAAAGTAAATAAGATTATAGTGATTAGCAAACCAATTTAAACTTGCTTTTGTTTTAGATAATATCGTTTCTTGATTCTTTATATTATACTGATTTCATCACGTTATATTACTTGTGGGGTAGGCAGAAAGGACAAAACGTCTTCTCGATATACTCTTACACAATTCTTTCGCTACTTCCCCATTCATGCAGTTTCTTATACATGTATGTCGATTTCTGTCACTAAATAATATTATCGCACTTTTTTGTGCATTTTTTTCAGAACATAATATACTTCTCCATGCCTTGTATAAGAATATCGATGTTTACGCAACGTTTCGTTGGCATCACTAATATTCTTGTCGCTGCTCTTTTTCTTATTATAATAAGTAGTTGTTCTTCATACTTCCATTCACTTCTACTACTCTTGGCTGGTATATGATTGAGTATTGGTTGGTGACATCATCCAACCAGAAGCGGCTGATGTGCTGAACTAGTGGGGGTGTAATGTAATAATAATAAATAAGAATAAAGAAAATTTTATTTTTTTATTTATTTCATGAGGTTACCTACCCAAAAACTGAGCAATTTGAGCCAAACTATTAATTAAAAAATAATCTACAAAATGTACAAAAATAAGAAAATAAAAATATAACAGTTACGAAACAAAAACATTCAAATATAAATTAGTACAATTTATAAAAGAAACGCCAGCACTTGGGATTGAACCGGGTATCTCTAGTGCATGAGACTGAGACTCTACCCGCAGACTACTGAAAAACTCAGAAATGAGATTAAAAAAAGTGCACTCGTCTAATTTATTAAGGGAGTACGCTGCTTCAACTCTCTTAAGGAGGAACCGCCATTGCACCCAACTACCCCAATCTTCCAATAACCATCATCCCCCACACTCACTAACAACAGCTATGTACATTGTACAACCCCCCGCAGATTGTAACTTTATCATCAAGTGATAACTTGCCGTCACAAGTTTCATCCAACTAACCAGAACCGCCTCTGTCTATCGTCCTATCTACCTACCTACATAATAAAAATAATATTAGAAAGATGAGAAAAGAAGGAAATAATGAGAAAAAATCTAGCAATAAAATATATTGAGAAAATTGCATTACCCATGAAAAAATAGTAACATACGAAAACTTTTTTTTTTTATTGCCATTATTTTTTTGAAAAGCAGAAGATCTGTTATGAGAGATATTCTCAAAATTTGTTTAGGTATATAAAAAATAAGGAATAGGAGAAGGAATGGAGTTGGCTTCACTTTTATATTCCACTAGCTGACCCGGCAAACGTTGTTTTGCCATAAATATGTATACATTATGCCATATACAAATATCGCTATTAAAAAATAGGGGTTGATGGTAGAAAGGTGAAAATTAAGAACTGCATGTAATTCTTAATGCCTCACCACAAAATAATAAAAAAAAATTCCAAAAATTAAAATTGGGGTGGACCAACCTTAACTTTAAGGGGAATGAATAATAAATATTGGCTGATTCTCAGATCTACCCGATAAGCACACAAAATTTCATCAAAATCGGTCTTGCCGTCTCGGAGGAGTATGATAATAAACGCCGTGACACGAGAATTTCATATATTAGTTTAAATTTATCATTACGCAAAAAATAAAGGGGTTTTCTCAATTTTGGAAGATTTTAATTGCATATGTTTATATCATTATTTTTTATTGATGATAATTATATTTTACGGTTCCAAAATATAAAAACATTTACTCGATGATTGGGAAATCGAAATTTTTTTATGATAATGCAATTAGTTTTCGGACTGAAAATACTTATGTTCCGTTAGATTTAATTAAATACCTAAACAACTTTAACTCACTATAGGTCTTACTAAATTGTTTATAAAATTAATTTGTCCTTTTATCAATCAAGGAAAATATTTGTCGTATCTAAAGGTATAATTTTTTTTCAAAACCATCATAATTTATGTTTCTTCATTTAAAGTATTTTTAAATTATAATCCTTCCATTTCGGGAATAAAGAAAGAGATGGATATTTCAAATAGTTTATAAAAGTCTTACGGTCCTGAAAGGGTTAAAATTTAAAAATAAAATCCTTTCGCACCGTTGGACTTAAGATATTGCTTGACAGATAAAATGTTTGTTAAATTACTTTTTAACTTTTTTTTTAAATTCCCCTAAGTAAGTACAATTTAGAGTTTGACAACTTTTAAAACATTTTAAAGTTACCTACCTCTAATACTCGTAATATTGTTTTAAAAGTGTCAGTAGCTGGAACATGTCAAACTATCGTAACTAATAATAATAATAATGTAATACTAGCTATTTACCCAGTGATTTTGTGAACTGATTGTAAGAGATACGAAGGAAAAGGTAAGTACAAACGGTTGAGTAGGTACTTATTAGTTATCACGTAATTTTAAGTTTTTGAGACGATGTCACAATTATTTATTTATTTATTTATTTTATTCTTCTTGCACATCATCATTCATATAACAAACAATTGATTATGTCGTTTATTACTGTATATGGACCAGTGCTCGCGCCAAATATATCTTCTCGTAAGAACAAAATTAAGTCGTTTTAGTTTTATAAATTTAAAATCTACTACTACTCTTTTACCATCACAGCAAATCCCACAAGTGGGACAGCCAGTAGATCAGCTACATGTAATAAACATGCAAGCCGTCTTCTCTGTGCCAACAAAAAATTAAGACATTCAGGATGGGTGGCAAACCTCATCGCTGAATTTGATAGGTATGCAAAATGTCTTTATTTTTCGAACATCCGTCTTTTACAGGACATTTGAAAACTTTTTGAAGAGTGAGAAATCTATTTTTACCTGGTGCTCCACGGCATTAATTTGTGATACCTACCTATAAAATTATGGCAAATACTTACCATAGCTAAACTTCGCAATTCAAATGTATAATAAAAAAAAAAGATTTGGCATTGAAAGAACGTCTACATATGCGGATGTATTAACAGGAGTTGAAGGAGAAGACACATTGTAGTTGATTAATTATCTTCAATCGGCAATAGGTACTCAATAAGAAATACCATTTCCAAACAAATGAAGGCTACATAATATGATCGATTAAGGGGAATGTCGTACGAAAACTTGTACTACATTCCCCCTTATTCGATTATAGCCTCTGAATGCGGTAATGTCTTTCTTGTATTTTGTGGACACACATTTATTGCTTTTAAAACTTTGTTTCATTTATATATTTAGATAATATAATTCTCTTTAATATTAGTTTAAAAGTTTTTTTTTTACCGGATCATTAACTTACTCTCTGCGTAGTCTAATGGATAGTTTATTTGTTCAAAAATGAGAAATACGGCGCCATTTTATACATTTTGTACAGATGAAGGTTACATAAAGCAACGTTTATAGTTTTATATTATCTCAAATTAATCAGTTTTGGGTTCACAGTCTTATTAAAAAATTAAATTTATTGCTATAGGTCTACGACCCATCGCAGGTGTAACTCTTCGTGACAGAATAAGAAATTCAAAAATAAGAAGAATCTGTAATGTCGAAGATGTTGTGCGATGGGGCAGAACGAGAAGACGTTTCTGGAGAGATCATGTGGAGAGGGCGAGCTCACATGACAGGAAACAGACCCCCTGGAAGACCACCTAAACGATGGAGGGACAGTTGAATAACCACCTCCCAGGAGCAGGATCCGAGAACCACAGGACATAGTCCTAACTGAAGCAAAAGAAGAAGAAGCTATAGGTAAAATAAATATTATTTTAGACCGTTTATTAATATGTTGTCTTTGGAGCCACTTTTATCAGATAAGAAATATTGATAAACAATAAATTTTCTTTGAAGCCGTGACAGCTGTCACAATATTCATATTATTGTCATGTTCTTATTTCTTCTAATGCTGATTTCATTTTGGACATAATATGTACCTTATATCATCACAGCATATCCCAGAACTCGTGTAGCCAACAGACCGGCTGCATGCAATAAAAATTCATGCTGCCCTCTCCGTGCGAAAGATTTAAGACATGTAGGGTGGGTGGCAAACCTCATCACGCTGAATTTCAGATATAATAATTCTTTATTTTTTTTACACCTGCCTTTTACGGGAACTCGAAAACTAACAAAAAAGAATGGGAGACCAATTCTTTGTCGGGTGCTCAAAGGAAACTTTACATAGAACATAAATGGATTGAAAACCAAGAGTATAATTTTATGGCTTGGTAACGTGTACCTATTTATTATATTTTTAATATAATCCTTAACTTTTTGCGTATTTTCCATTATGGTATGAAGTAAACACTTAACTTTTTTAAATACACACTATATTTTTATAACTGAGTAGACAATTGTTTCGTCTTTTACCAAGACATTATCAATACTAATTTTGGAAAGAGTACAAATTGATTACGAAGGTACAATAAATTATGCAGTTAACAAATTTTAAGTGGGGGATGAAGAGGGCGGGGACTTAGGGTGGAGTGGGAATATTTTTAAAATGGGTGATGCGTTAGGTACTGTTATGTTATTTACTATATTTTTACAACTATTAATGTTTTTATGAATTTCTAGTGTCTCTCTCAAAATTAATCTTCTATAATTACTATGGCCGTTATGTAGAATCTTGAATGGTTTTCTATTGTTGATGTGATGATTGTTCTCTATGAGGTGGTTGGCGAATTCCGAGAACCCTGAGTTCCTCACACAATTAAGATGTTCGGTAATCCTTGTTTTTATTCTTCTCGTGGTCATACCATTCTCGGAATTCGCCAACCACATCATAGAGAACAATCATCACATCAACAATAGAAAACCATTCAAGATTCTACATAACGCCCATAGTAATTATAGAAGATTAATTTTGAGAGAGACGCTAGAAATTCATAACAACATTAATAGTTGTAAAATATAGTAAATAACATAAAGTACCTAACGCATCACCCATTTTAAAAATATTCCCACTCCACCCTTAGTCCCCGCCCTCTTCATCCCCCACTTAAAATTTGTTAACTGCATAATTTATTGTACCTTCGTAATCAATTTGTACTCTTTCCAAAATTAGTATTGATAATGTCTTGGTAAAAGACGAAACAATTGTCTACTCAGTTATAAAATATAGTGTGTATTTAAAAAAGTTAAGTGTTTATTTCATACCATGTATTTATTATGTAATTTACCGATTATGTGAATAAATTATTATCCTTAAAATAATGACATTTGCCATTACCGCCATCTTTAGTTAAAGTTTTGAAGCTTTTAGCTTTATGTTATCGAAGATAAACCAAGCGCGCTCATCTGTCAAAAAATGTCAACTTCAAAGTGTTTAAAATAAAATTAATGCTTATCTTCAGATAGAGGCTGTTAATTATTGAAACTAGAGGGTTATTCCCGGGAATTCCCGGGAAATACATTCAATTTTTATTTCCCGTTTCCCGGGAAAAAAGTCAAACATTTCCCGGGAAAAAACACAAATTATTAGTCATGCAGATTGCTATACCGATACCGAAATCTTTGTTTGGTTATCTCTAATAGTCGTAATAATAACATTTCAAAAAAAACACATTATAACGCACTTATCAAATCAGCATTCATCACTTTATAAATCAAAATGATCAGAATAAAATAAGAAATATAAAACATTCAGCCACTTTTAAAAAAATAAAAGTGGCTTGTGCTAGAGTTAACGGTGAATTACGACCATTGTCAGCAATGGCAATGGGTCGTAATAAAAATAATCCGGGAAAAATAACCCTCTAATTGAAACTCTATGTTTTGCCAAATTTTTTCCAAGTAAAGTCAGGTTGGAAGCTGGTATCTAAGTAGGTAGGTACTTTCTAAAATAGATTATATTAAAAAAAAAACTGGAAGTTGTAAGAAAGATTCACATACAACTACTGGAAAATTTGGACTTTTTTATCCGGTAATTTTATCATCTTGTTGTAAAGTTTGGATATTAGTTTAAATTATCAAAGTTTGGAAACACAAACAAACTTATCAGATTTTGTTGATATTTGAGCTTTTATATAAAACCAAGTAATTTTATTTTTTAATTATATAGGTTTATTAGAATTCAAGTGGTTAATTAATAAATTGTTGAGTCTTGGACTTTCAATCAACAGATCTTGGGTCCGAAACCTCCTGTTTCCTCCCCTCCTAAATACGTTTTACCCCAAAACATTCTCTTAATCTTGTAAATATTAATTAATTACTTGAATGCATTCGCAATTACACGTACGTATGCATGATTATTATATTTTCTCTTAGGATTTTTTTAACAAGAAAGGATTAAAGTAGGTAATATTTATAATGTCTTTAAGCTTATTTATTATTTATTTCAACTTTTTAATTTACTTGAACAAAATACATAGGCATTTGCAGACCAGCCGCATACAATTTTCATGCAAACTGTCCTTTCCGTGTAAATATAAAATCGAGATTTTCAGGATGGGTGGCAAACCTAATCGCTGAATTCAAGATGTAAAATGTCTTAATTTTTTCAAACACCTGCCTTTTAGAGGACACTCGAAAACTTACGGGGAAGAGTAAGTGACCAATTTTTTACCGGTTGCTCCACGGAATAATTAAATGTACTACTTTTTTATTATTATAATATTATGAATCTTTAAGTGCATTGTTGCTTGCATGTGCGTTTTTTTCTTCTTATCTTTGTTTTATTATTTTTTTTACACGTATACCCTTACATTCTGCATACTGCTTGTGTATGGTCTAGACTCTAAATGTGTGTTTTATTTTCATTTCCAATATTTCTATTGATATAATATACGTGTGTTTCTTTAATTATAATTTTAATAACCGGGCTATTTGGAAGACATCGCATTCTAGCGATAAACTCGCCCTCTGTACATTGAATTGTATAACTGATATTTTTATTATACATTGTATTGATTTAAAACATTGTAACCAAGAATAAAATAAATAAACACATGTACCATTTTTACTAAGTTTTCCAAATTTTACCTGGATATGAATTTGAAAACTTCCAAGTGTTTGAATTTAGAATGGCATTTACACAAATCCAAATGAAAATTAAATACTTGTATATTAGTACCTACATACACAATATTATTTTTCTCATAACAGTATATTGTGCGATAGAAAGCTTTGAAAAGTAAGTACACACACAGTACATAGGTACAGTTAGCTGTGATGGCTGAGGCTGTCACATCATCACACCCCTTGCAGGATGACAGAGAGGTCAGAAGAGGAGTCACAATCACGTAAATTATATTATTATTATTCAAACCTCTCCTCTTCTCTCTGCTACGCAAGTTAATGACAGCGAGATGTCAAGACCGCGACAGAGGACATATCTCAGTTGATTAAAAAGTACACCTACACCTCGAAATATTGTATCTATATTTTTATTTATTTTATTTCCTTTATGCCTGGCTTACTGTACAAGTAGGAAACTTAATTTTTTATTTTATAATACTAACACATTTGAGAAATTTTGCCCCCCCCCCCTCCTTCCCCCTCCTGGGTGTCAGTCATTCAAATTCAAAATATTTTATTGAGATAATAATAAACATATACAAATATACAATAAGCACAATTTTATACAAATCTTTATATTATCTGTTTTTTTTTTTTTTACCCTCAAAATTGAGCAGAGCTCGTGCTTTGAGGGGTTATAGGGTTTTTACTAATAATCAAACAAATTCGATCAAACTTAATCATTATAGAACATCACACACTTAATCCATTTACCATAATTTTATAAAATAAACAAAAACAACAACAACAAAAAACAACGATAAACCTATCATCAACGACACAATCACTTGACCTCATACACATCTTTCTTATTGAATTACCTATTTTATATTCAGTTTAAATGTATTAAAATCATCCGAATACTTATATTTATTCTCTTTTTTTAAGCCATTGTACCATCCCACCCCAAGATATGTGTAATGGTGTTGTCCAGCAGCTGTCCTCTTCGCAGGCACTTTAATTCGGCCTCCTAACCTTGGACACTCACTAATACTCCCCAGCGGGTGTAGTTTTTGAATAAAGTATTCCTTACAAACTTGGTATACTGCCTTCCTCTTATAGAGGCATTCCAAGGAGGGGACATTGCTTGTGTATATCTACTTGTAATGGCGTATTCATTTCATTTGAAATAATGTTTTTATTTTTGCCTCCATTGGTGCATGGGTAATCTCACCGAGTGCATTTTATTTGTGTTGTTTGTTTTAGGTTGGAACAAAGTGTTGATAATATGATATGAAAAAATTTAACAAACTTCACTGGCCTATAAACCTTACAATATTTATGTTACATATACCTACTGTGATCTGTAAAAGCTGTTTGTTTGTTTTATATCAATTAAATAAAAATGAAACACAATTTTGGAAAAGGCTGTGTAAGTTTGGATGATATTATTAATATTCCCGGATAGGTGTAAATCTTTAAGTTGGTAAAAAATCTCTATTCCCAGAAACCGAGCTTGCCAAAAGCACGCAGCTGCTCTGCTGGCAACACCATTTGTAATATTATGTGCTGTGTTGGTATAGTAGTAGTACCCAGATATTTTCTAAATGTACGTCGAAAATTGGACTGTCAAATATTCCAGTCTACAGATTTTGTGCAGAAGATAACAAAACACCTATCCACATTTTCTGTAATTGTGACGTACTCAATCGCAATCGAAGTCACATCCTTGGAGGGCCACTGCTTGACTCCGAGAAGGTGAGGCTTCTTGGACCATGACCAATCAAGAGTTACATAAATGACGCACATATGTAGGTCTTGAGAGTGGGATATAACATTGAAGGATGTCACAATAGATCTATTATGGTCGCATTGATACAAGGGATGCAAGGTATCTTGACCTTTATTAAAATAATAATGTTAATTAAAATTGTAACTCTCTTGGTGTTAAGATATCCATAGATATCCAAATAGAAGATATCCATAATGTAATTTAAAAATAAATATTTACCTATTCTTTTATTTTATTTTGATATGAAGAGAGACTTTTATTTAGATTATCAATGTCCTTGAAAGACAAAAGACGTCTTTCTAAACAAAAAAACAATATAACGAGTACTTAGAAAAATCTTTGTTTTTGATTTCATACACGTAAAAACTTTGTCATATTTAGAACTTCAATAATCGCGGTTGTGGTGTACTCGTAAATAAATACTTTGTGAAAATAAGATTTAAAAATAAAGCAAAATTAAAAAATAAATAAGCTTCTTACGTTTAAATAAACAAACATAAACAAACTTAACGTAAAAATTACCCACGTAACAAAATAAAAATAATATTAAGTATATTATTATAACAAAGCTTAAACCATCCCGACCCCGGTCACTGTAATAAATCACCTTACATAATGAAAAAAAGCTCTCTATAATATTATAAGTGTACAAAAAAGTTAACCCTTTCATACCGAGTTTTGTTTTTGTATACGACATCCGTTGTTGACATTGATGCTGAAAAGTAATTACCCTAATGTTTAATATTTTATTTCTGATATTAAAAAAAAAATAGAAATCTTAATTTCATTTACCCTACTTTTATCGTTTACATTTACAAAGTTCATCAAGTAATAATATTACTATTTTGGAGTTTTCTTTATTTATTCATTATTTACTATACATTGATTACAGACAATTACATAAAAGGTATACATTCCAATTAAAAACAATCAATATACAGAGGGCGAGTTTATCGCAAATGCGCGATCTCCTCCAACTAACGCTAATTGGTTTTTTAAATGGTTTAAATTTTTTTTTTGTTATTCTATTCATTGATTTTATGACAGATAGAGTTTTATGTGTTCCATGTTATGTTCATATGTTTTTTACAATAATTTATGATGAAGATGATGATTTTGTTTTGACGCCGTTTAAAAGTCCCTAGACTGTCTCAAGGACGCCGGTGAAGAGTGCAGTTTTCAATTTGCTTCTGAAGCTGGTGACAGTCTGATTGTCTCTCAATGGCACCGGTAGGCGATTCCACGTAACCGACCCACAACACCAAAGGCCCTCTCGTAGAAGTTAGACTTACAGAAGATGATGTTTTAAGAATAATTAAATAATAATTGTATTATTCTTCGAATAACCTGTCAAAAATTCTTTTTAATAGAATTAAAATAGATTTAAAATAAAACACTGTGTTACATACTTTCACTATCAATAATTTATTTATTTATTTAGATGAACACACGGCGTGAGCCTTTAACATGTTAAACAAGCAGTATGAAAAACAACAAGCACAAACAGACGCAGTAGTCAAAAATACATTTTTGTATAAATATGTAGAGTTATTAGTTAATAAGTAACAGTAAAAAAATAATTCAATAAATAGTGCAAAACAAAAGAAGTCAATAGGAAACAACAGTTCTACTATAAATAAATTACATTAATTATGTCAGTCCAAATAAGCATGAGTATGTCAAAGAAATAAAACAATTCTGAACAAATAAAAACAAAGAGTTTTTGAACACAGATATTTCAGGCACAATGCTGGTATTTTGATCCCGCGTTTTGAGCCTAATCCTTTGATATCCTGTACCTATATCTGGATAGGTGAATTTTTCCCGGCATTAGACTGTTAAGTTTTTGATCATATGGAGACTTATCTGGTTGTATAATGCTGAGAAGTGTGGATGGCAATTCTGCCGCCGCGAAAAAAAATAATAATATTTGACTCGGAGGCCTTCCAGGTAGACACCCATCATCAGTGAGTTTTTATTAGATTTTAAAAATCTATTTTAATTCTTAATACATAAATAAATATAACGGACAAGTGGAGCGGGTAGCGGACTTCTTTATAAAAAGTAATATATTATACCTACTTATTTATGCAAATTTTCCTTTTTGTGGCGATAAAAAATTTGACATCCAGGATGAGTAGCATGCCTTACCGCTGAATTGCAGTTTGAACTCAAGAAAATTCTTATGCCTGAAGACGTTTTTTTTTCTTTCTGTGTCTTTCTAGCGAGGCAGTGTAAGGTGGTTCCATCGTGAAAATTCATACTCAACCTAAAGATGCATTGTAGGTGTAGGTATATGTATGAATATATTTGTATTTTTACATGTGTCTATGTTTTTTTTTCTCTTTGAGGAAAAATGATTACGTAGTCTTTTTTCTGAGGAATTAATAAGGATTGGACGAACAATAATAACGCATTACTTTATTTATAAATCCTTTCAATGCCTAAAACTTCATCTTTTGAAAATTTGTGCAAATGTTTACAAAAGAATTTAAGGCTTTTTTCCATGTCTATCTACTTATGAAGTTATTAAATACAACTCTGGATATTTTTTTGTTACGTAGATACAAAAACCGAATAATAACGGTACCGAATAACGGATATATATCCGAAAAGGTTCTAAACCGTGAAACTGAATGTTTGACAGCTGGAGTCGCAGGAGTCATAGACCCTTATTTATCCGCCATTCAAACCAAAATAATATTGTCCTCACGGGCAGGCCTGAAAGGTCGGCCAGCCAAAACCGTCATTGTGGCAATCTTTCATACTACATTCTCTCTTTGATGCCTATTTTGGAGGTAAATTTATTAAAAAATAATATACTCGAAAAAGATTAGAAACAAAAATAGGACAACAATGACATAAATATTCCTAATAGTAATTCTTTTGTTCAAATTCTATGAATGCTGCTTGTCTTTGTATCTCATTTCACTTTTTACTAATCGCCTGATGATGGAGTCGAGAGTTTCCGAATACTAGTTAGTAAGCGAAGTTTATAAAAGTCATTTGAAAGTTAACTACATAAGTACTGCGTTTTTTTTTCAATTTACATATTTATAAATAGTCCGTCCAGCAGGAACCTGAGTCAGATTGCTTGTACCATCAGTAACGCTACATTATCTCCACAGTAACAAAGAAAATAGCTAATGTTACATTAGTCATGTTAGTAACGAATGAAGAACAAAATACCGTTTACTTATACCAGATATAAAATTCAACTCTTTTTTTCTCGAGAACTTTCGACCTAATATTATAACGAGATATGTATGTTTATTATGTATAAGGGCGACGTAGTTTTAACAAAAGAGCGACCCAGCAGCAGCAGTAGACAATAATAATATAATGGGTTGATGATGAGTATTCTAAAGCCTTTACCAAGGATATTATGAATGGGTCAGTGTAAGTAATATTATGTATGTATGTTGTATGAATGAATGTAAAGTGTAGACAATATAAGAGAAGAGCACCCCAGTGAGTGGACTTTTGATTATAATTGGCTCGGTGTTACATGACGGAATTGAAAACAAAGTTTTTTTTTCTCTCGTGAACATTGTATGTAGGTATATGTACATATATATAGTTGTATAGATAATCGTAAATAAATTTGTGAATTGTATCGACTACTATCACAACTATACCATCACGGTATATCTCACAAATGGGATAGCCAGCAGACCAGCTGCATATAACCAACACGCAGCTGTTCTCTTTGTGCCAAAAAAATATAAGAGTTCAGTATGGGTGGAAAAACTCATGGATTTAAGATCTTAAATGTTTTTACAGGACACTTGAAAAACGGAAAATGGTGGTAGACCAATTCTTCGCCGGGTGCTCCATAGGATTGTAAGGAACTATCGATTAATGAATCCAGAGGATCACATGGCACTTTTATGTGACAAGCTGCAATCGAAAGGAATTTGGGGAAATATTATTATTATTTATAAGATTACGGCAACCCGTCCCTTGTGGGACGATTTGTGGCATTTGGGGAAATATTTGATGTTTAAAAAAAACTATATTTCCCCCAATTCCAAGGTCAATCTTGTGAAAGCTTTAAAATATACTGAAATTTCTAATAAATAATTATAATAATAATTTTATTGAACGCAACAAACAATACAGATATAACAATATTTAGACTATTTTATAAATACTTAAATCTAAACATCCTCCTTATAAAGACAAGTCTCGTAAATCATTACTAATCCTCCCATTCTCGACCACTCTTAATTCACGACACGAGCATATTACCTACATAATATGTATGTATGTATGTGTCGGAGTGTTTGGTAATTTTTTTTTCAGATATATTGTATCTAAGTTTGCAAAATAAGGATAACTTCTTTATAGGTGATCGAATCATTCTTCTTACATGCCACGAACTCGTACGAATGTGTGAAGAAAAAACAAAAATATAAAATTATCATTTATTTATAACCTGTCATTTTACATCGAACATACTCTAAAAATAAGTTGTATTATTATCATGATGTTGGTTCACAAGGGAAAAGTTGGGTGGAGCTTACAGAAGCTTAGCATGGTCTGTTTGTTGCATGAGACCTCACTTGAGAACATACTAGTACAGTAGTACCTACTACATACATACCTACTCCTACTCCAAATCCACACTCTCAGCAAGTATTGGAAACAATAGGCATCCTGAAGAGTGACTCTCCTCTCAGCTGGACTTAGTAGCCTTAGCCAAAATATGGAGTACGATGATGAGTATAATTATTGTTACATGACCGTGTATGGTGCTGTGGGATGAGAAAGAACCTTTTCATATTAAATTTATGATTATTATGTTGTTAACTGAATATTTTTTAAATATCTGACAAATTGATGGTTTCATTCATTCATTCATTGCCCTCAGCGCTCCTCTCGGGAGCACAGGGTAGAAACCAGCTTCCTCCATTCTTTGCGCCAATTGTGTCACCTCTTTCTACGACATTCCCTGCGCTCTGCTGTCGTTGTCAAAGGAACGGTGTATTGGGAGAGAGGGACATCCGAGCCGACGGAACCCTTATGGATGGAAGAAGAGTGTTCTTTTTGGCCAACTATCATTGGGCATTCTCAAAACATGTCTTAGCCAGAACCATCGTCTCTCCTGTATTACCGTATACGGAACGAAGTAATTAGAGTGCGCTGCGATAACCAAGCACCACTGGAAGAGGAGATCCGCAAACGCAGACTCAGGTGGTTTGGACACGTGTGCCGAATGGCCCCTACAAGACTGCCATACCGGGCCCTCTGGAAACAGAGACCACCGGAGTGGAAAAAAATAGAAGATCTCCAAGAAAAACATGGCTGAAACACATCGAGTCCGACCTTCTCCACAGACGATTGAAGCCCGAGGATGCGAAGAGCATTGCGGCTGACAGGAGGAGCTGGTCGGAACTGGTTCAAGACCCACGGGGGGCACCCACTGCCGCATATAGGCTCCGTCCACGTGAACGACCTTATGCAGCAAGGGCTCCATAAGTAAGTAAAGTAAGTACGATGATAAGGATTTCAAAAATTATTTGGCGCCTAGCTAAAGCTCTTGCTTTCGACTCACGAGGTGCCGTGTTAGATTCCCGACTAGGGCAAAATGAAGAACAACCTTTTTCAAAATATTGTCCTGGGTCTGGGTATTACATTTTTATGTTTTAAGTGCATTTTATAGGTTTGTGTATCGTCGTGTTAGTACCCATAATACAAGATTCATAATTATCTTAATTTTAATTTTTAACTTATCTTAATTTTGGACTTAATCTCTGTGAATTGTCTATGCATGTTGTGTTATGTTATGTTTTATTACGTCAATTCTGTTATTTTAAAAGATCTCTTTTTTCCATAAATATCCTCTTGGGACCACATCTCAAAATATGACAAAGGTATTCTTACAATCAAAGGAGAAAAGCACCTGCTCAAGACCATCTTAGGAAGACGAGCTTTACAAAATCCATAGTTGTATTTTCTTAACTATCGTTGGATATTTACATGATTTTTAATTAAATAAGGAACTTAAATGAAGAAACATAATTTTATTTCACTGTCGTCATCTTTACTTACAAAATAAATGTGAGAGTTTTAAAGACTTTTGAAAGCGACTGGTATTCGATGCAATTACCGAGCATGTGAAAAAGTCATAAGTATTAATAGTATGAAAGAGAGAAGAACATTCTCATTATGTAATCTTTATTATTCATTCAGTTGTAAGCGGTCACTGCTGCTGAACTCATAACGATGTAAAGAGTATTATTCTAAAGTAGGCTCCTACCAATGTATGTATTATGTAGATATAAATGTCAAAACAGCAAGCACCATGTATAAGACAGGTCAGTTCAAAAATCTATGGACTTATGTAATAATGAATTATGATGGTAATTCTTCACATGAATTTCATGGAAGAATAAGTCCATTATTTCAACGAACACCGGCATCTAAGCAGAGATTAGGACTTTTTGCATTTTGAATAATCTCATAAATCTTGTGGGTAATGTTGTCGTCTTGCGGAATTTGGTAGAAGCCTATGTTAAATAAAAAAAAAATTAAACATTTTCATTTCGTTCTTTCACAGGGACTTTATTAATGGCGAGCCGGTTTACAAGAGCTTCCGAAGTAACCGAGTATCAGCATGATTGTTGTTGCATTAATTATTTGTATTACATAATTATTGTTAATGATAGGGGACTTTACTGGTCCACTTATGACTTTGTACGATTCTGTTATTGTTACCTGTATATGACAGTTTGTATCCCTGTAAAAAAATGTAATAAATAATGGAACGATCAAATTTAGGAAGCATACATAGCTCACTGTATGGCATGCACATAGCCAGGTCAAGACAGATGGTCTTTAGAACGAGGTATGATGTTCACGATCATCAGAATTGAGAGACCGACGGAGGTGATCATGACTATACCTGTAATTTTCAAACAAACAATTTTGTAAAGTTGATATTTTCAACCGACGGTACTTGGTGGAAATTCATGTTGAATTAATTAAAATAAAACACTTATTTATAGTATATCCACGGTGACTTTTTATTGGACGCGAGCCGGCTTTCAAGAGCTTCCGCTCTCATCATCAGGCCGGCTCGCGTCCAATAAAAAGTCACCGTGGATATACTACAAATAAGTGTTTTATTTTAATTAAACAATTTTGTCGTTTTATTTTCATTCCAATCTGAAAGGTTTTTAGAAAAATATAAATAATATTTGAAGAAGAAAAATTAATAATATATGGAGTGTTTATTGATAAATCAGTGTTTGATTTGAATCAATGCAAAAGACGGCTGACACTTCCGTTTGTTGTCAGCGTCATTCATCAGCGACAGTCTGTCTGTCTGTCGTTGAAAGAAGAGAATGGAATCTGAGCGTCGAATCTTTTCCTCTGGTATGAGATGTGATGTTGGTTCGGGGACTGTTCATAGAACGGCCAAGGTGCAATAAAAAAACAACGTGTTAATAACATTAATCATATTACACACAATAAGTAGGCTATTTAGTTAACTGCCAATTGACTTTACTTATTACGCTTACTAGTGTTCAAAGACTCTCGACTCCATCTTCTGGCGATTATATAAAAAGCAGATGGAGTCGAGAGTCTCCGTAAGCGTGCATAATTCATAAAGTCAATATTGGAAGTTAAATAAATTGTGTTTTTTTTCAATTCCCCTCGAAATGGAATTCCAACAAGTATAATCGGTCAATAATATCGAAATTTCACAATAAGTAGATTGTAGTTTGTTGTTGCTTGCCTACATAAAAAGTTTTTCATTTGACAAAACACCATATTCTTTTTCTGTAAGTGTCTTGTCAGGTCCTCGTGACTGACAAAGGCTTCGTGTTTCTGTCCAAAACAACTCCTCCTCACTAATCGTTCCATTCAAGTCTCGTATGTTGCGCATCCATGATATCTGTTTTCTACAGGCTCCCCGGCGTCCTTTTATTTTGCCTGTTATAAATTATACTGTATGTAATTAATCGTCTCATGATTTTATGAGTGATTATTGTTCTAATTATAAAGGATAACTTAAAAGTTCAACAAACATTCAGGATATTCATTTACATGATATTTTACGAAAACTTACCGCAAAGACAGCGAGACCCATTCTATTCCAAGAACTCAACATAAAATATACCACTTAGTGATATTGCACATCCTTACATTACTCGTTTTTGAAGATGAAAAAGTATGAAAAGGTACCTACAGAAAACTTTGTAAAGCTATAGCAAACCGTAATGATACAGTTTGAACTAACGTCCCACACCGATGGTTCTCGGTGAAGGTTTATTTTAATTTCTAACTTTATTTTACACGTACTTATACAAAAATATTAATTTCAAAACTATGAATTTCGATCTTTGCGCTTTTTGGGATCGCTTTCAGGGATCTATTCGTGATCTTCTATAACTGCTAAGTTACATATTAAGAATAGCGAAATTACTAGCTTTTATAAACCATATTGTGCTCAACAACAGGATAAAAAAAAACTAAATCGAACCACGTGGTATCATTATTAACATTTGCACCATAGCCTGTATAGAAGTGAGTCATGTTATTTTGCTCTCACTGTTTTCTGTGTTGAAGAATTCATACAGGCATCAATAATTCATATGTCCCGTAACAACGTCATTACGAAAGGAAATTGTATTGTTTTATTTTTCAACAGACTCCCTCTCCATACATTTACCATTTACCTACTACAAAAGAAGCGTTTACTAGAGAACAACTGAATAAAGATGAAACAATGTTTTTATGTGTACAGTGTGTACCTAAGTTAAATTGGGCCGAAAAAATAACATTTTATTTTTTTTTAAGAATTTTTCGAGTGTTGAACTCTACTTCTCGACTTTAACTATATCATCACGGTATGTTTCAAATGTGGGGTAGCCAGCAGACCAGCTTCATCTAATAAGTTCAGTATGTATGCAAACTGTTCTCCCCGTGCAATAAAAATTAAGGCATTAAGGATGGGTGGCAAACCTCATCACTACTGAACACAAAATGTAAAATGTCTTTTTTTAACACTTGCCTTTTACAGGACACTCGAAAACTCACGGAAAAGAGCGGGAGACCAATTCTTTGCTGGACGCTCCACGGAATATTATTTGTATATTTCCTGGCATTGTGCGGGTGTCCGACAACTACGTGGGTTGATCACGTGGATCAACTTCTCAAGAACGGTCGCGTGTGGAGTAAGTGAAATCGATGTATGTACGTGTATGAGAAATTGCGTAAATGTAGAACAAGCAAAAGAAACACTCTCTGTCCATCCATCGATCCCATGACGGCATCTCTTAAAAGTGTGGTAGCCAGCGAACCAATTGCATGTAACAAACATCCAAGTCGTCCTCTCCACGCAAATAAAATATAAAACATTCTGAATGAACGATGTAACTAACATTTTTTTTTGTTGGCACAAGGAGGAGTGTTTGTGATTTTATTACATGCAGCTTTCAGCTGGGTACCCATTTTATAAAATATGCTGTGACGGAATAATAGTAGCAGGTTAATGTAAGATTTATAATTTTAATATTCTTTTACATACTTTACTTTGTACAAATCCAAATAAGAATGTATCTAACAATCTACCAATCTATGTACTATATAAAATCTATCAAAATCCATTTATCTAATAAGTACTATAAAAAAATCTCCTTTGGCTTGTATTGGCGGGTAGAAACCAGAGAATAAAATAATATTATTTTTCTCTTAGAAATCAAACAGGATTCACACAACGGAACAAATTTCATTTCTACAATACAATTCATATTAATAATAATTGTATTTGTTTTGATTCTCTTTTATTTCATACCAATGGGATTATGTTAATATCGTATTTCTGTTTGATTTATTTATTTATTTGTTTTCTTATTATCCCGAAAATTATGCGATTCCAAGATAAAAAGGATAAGTAAATATAGAGAATTAAGCATATACGAAATGCTTGACTTCCACAAAACGCTTTACGAAAACATTATTATTTATTACCTACCTACGTGGAAGAAATTTTGAATTTGATGTTTTTTTTTTACTTTTATAGTATCGAAAATATTGACCTTTTGAGCATTTATGGCTTGAAGCACAAAATACACAACATGTCCACTATTTAGCTTAATAGATGTACATGTTAATACATGTACAAGATCGGTTGCAACGTCTTCTATATCGACTTTCTTGATTCTCAAAAAGGACATGTACATCAAAGACATCTTCTGAATTAATTTTAAATGAGTTAATTAATTGGGAATCTCAATCTTTCAAAGCCTGTTTTACTCGAAACTGTCAAATGTGGACATGACATTGTGTCTTCGTGCTTTAAACCATCGACATTATTTGGATGTTTTGATCCTAGATAATAAAACTATTCAATCAATCAATGTACATACAAAACCAGAGACAATACATGGTTGACAATACAATAATGTTGCAGCAGCCTTACTACATAGGTTGCTCTGTATTGTAGCGTGCTGCGTAAAATGAGGAATGCCTCCTATTAAGAATGTCTCGTTCTAATGGCATAGGGAAGAAAACCTGTTTATTTATTACTTATTATATCTACGGTTAGCTTGCAGGCTACCCTAATAAATACACGTAAAGCTGAGAAATTTTTTTAATTCATAGATATATGAATACATTTTCTAGTTGAATTTACATAGCATATATGTAAATATTCTCATAAAGAGAGTATGTACTTCTATAATACAAAGTGAAGTAACTCATTCACCTTACGTGAATAGTGTTTGTTCAAAAGTTTTCTCTTTGCCTTGTAAATTGTCTGATCAAACCTTATACTGCATTGTGCTTGAATAGAGCTGCTTAAAGCTTATAATTAATAATACGTCTGGAACACGAAGCTTTGGAGGTAATGAAACACACAGCTTAAAATAATATATTATCTTTAGGTATGTATACTTTGAATAAATTTGTAAGCTCTGAATATGTATGTTTGTTCATGAAATAGTTTGAACATACTTTACTTGTGAGTGAGAAAATTGACGATCAAGTCCATTCAAAGCATTCATTCCAATGTAATACTACTACAAATACATTTTTACCTAAATCACTCGCAAACGAGTGGATGGCCTTGAGAAAAATAGAAAAGAATATATGTTTATGTTATTTTTTATATAAACATGGCTCAAGCCTCTTACATGATAATACACAAAAAATATCATTCACAATAAAGTTGGAGCAAGACAAGAGCAATAATTGACGAATATTATACATATTTTAGCAGAAGTCAAATTATACCATTTTTTAATATAGCCAAATCAAATCATTTTTCTATGGGAGACAAATGTTAAATTGGAATGTTGGTCGGTCAAAAACAACGTGGCTTGATCACGTGGATCAAATCCAAGGTCGGACGCGTGTTGAGTAAGAGAAATCGGCGTGCATGTATGAAAAACTGGATGAATGTGGAGGAAGCGAAAGAAGTTTGTAAGGATAGATCTATATGGCGTTCCATTCTCTTTGCCTACCCCACTTGGGACATGGCGTGAGAGTATAGATAGATAGATAATGTATAATATAAAAAAACATGGTGTTATCTACATTAAAACCAACTTTCATAGATTTTTCTATTAGAAAATTTATAAATAATATATCGAAGAGTCTTTGAATTTGTATTTGAATTTTATTGATTTTTACTTAAATTGGATATATTTTTGTGCATATCTTTATTTTTATGTGTCGAATGTAATAATTTTAAGTTCATCTATATAGGTACTTATAAAGGCTATTGCCGTGTGTTGTTCTAAATAAATAAATAAATATATCAAAACTTAAAAAAAAAATATGGATGGGTCACCTCATCACTGCAGAATCGAACACTTTGAATTTTCATACTTGCAATTATACAGTAGTATGTAAGGATAGATCTATGTATATGGCGTTCCGTTCTCTCTGCCTACCCCTCCTGGGACATGGCGTGAGGGTATAGTATAGTATAGTATAGTTATACAAAAATCTGTCTTTTACGTAGAGAACCTTCTGCAACAGTTAAAAACAAAGTGGGAGGTCTCTCTTATTCCCTAGATTCTACGAGAAAATCAAACAAACCATAGATAAGTCTATCTAATCATTGTCTGGAATTCTTGATTTTGTTAGGTGGTGTTAGAAGAATCGTAACATTCTTTATTACTTATAAACTTTTATATTGTTTTTCTTTTTCCTTACTACTTTATCTGTCCAGCTAGCGATACATAGTAAACCTACTTTCTGAATTATTAAATTGTGTTTTGCTAAGTCCTTTGAAGTTTGTTCTTGTACAAAAGACTTTAAGAAAAGTTAGTTTATTGTTGCAACAATCACTTGAATAGGTAGGTACTTTGTGCATATTTTCACTTTACAATCTTTTATTTCGTAGAGCACCCGGTAAAGATTTGATATCCAATCTTTTCCGTAAGTTTTCGAATGAGCTGTAAAAAGCAAATGTTCGAAATGATTAAGAAATTTTACATCTTTACATAATTCTACGATGAGGTTTGATAACCATCCTAAATGTTTTGCTTTTTTGTTGGCTCAGAGAGGACAGCTTGCATTTTTATTACATGCAGCAAGTCTGCTGGCTACCCTATTTACAGGATATGCCGTGATGGTTAAGTAGTAGTACCTATATATATATATATATATATATATATATCATATTTAATACCAACTGTGCTATATGGTCTTCAAGACTTTAACCTCCTGACGACCAGAGGTCCTTTTTCTCTCCGATTTTCGTGAAATTTTCAGAAATGGCTCCTTTTTGGTTGTATTTCTAGGGAAAAATAGTGAAAAAAATCCCTGGCCGGAAAATATGGCTTTTCTCTACGTACTACTCATAGGACATCTGACGCCAAGGCAGTTGTCCTTCTCATAGTACATAGAAAGGTTTTCCAGCATTTAGAACGATATTCCAGAGAATATTGAGTAGAATTAGTAATATTTTTTATTAATAATAAATGTTTATTTTTGGTATGTTTAAAATTTTAACAATATTATTCACAAATATCAACTTTTTAGTCTGAAAAAAACATGAAACTAAATTCTATGGTGATTCTTTACTCAGAATTAAAATACTTAGCTAAAAGATCAAAGTTTTCTTCTGAAAAGTCTTATTTATAAACGTATGATAATAACAATTATATTAAAAATAATTTAAAAAAGTAAAATGAAAAAATCAGGTTAGAACACTTTCGAACACGTCCTTCCAACTTTCACTAAAAAAATGAAGTTATGCAATCAAAATACAAATATCTAATCATCCTCATCATTGTCATGGAAACTGAAAAAAAGAGTTTTTTCGGAGACGAAGCAAAGATTTACCTCGCATTTTGTGCAAAAAACTGTTGTTTTCTTTTGACAACCAGTGTTTCTGCATCACGCTTGTTTTGGTCCATATTGAGGTGAGTGAGATGCTCCCTGTTAGCGTCATTGTTTTGTGAGAATTGGTTTGATCAAAACCTTCTGCTTTCGTGTCGCGGTTCCAGTTCCCTCACTTGCTCGGGATCACTTTCTCCATCACTTGGCATATCGTTGCCACATACAAGCTCCATACCAAGATTTAGTGTGTACTCTCGGAGTTTCAAAATTTGAGATCTCGGTTTTTTCTGAGCAACTTGAGAAGTCCGATATTAGAACCACGAATTAACAACCACCAAATCAATTAGATAGGCTATAACTCGAACTGTCCATTTTTGAGTACGATTTCTTGACGGGCAGATAGAAAGCATACGATCAGCAAGATCAACACCGTCCATATTGGTCATACAAGTGATTCACTTTCCAGATTCTTTCTCTTTGCTCTTCTGGGGTTACTTCAGCATCATACATATGGGTTGTTCAACAAGAACTTTGTTTTTTAATTGTGGCAACACCAGCAACATGATAGTTTTGACATTTAATTTTTTGACGTATTCGTAGTGGATGCATTGGCAATTGTTGCAATGAATTCAATTTCGCTTGAAAATCGCATTAAAATAATTAAAATCCATTATGAAAAATGGTGGTTCTGCTAAAGTGACATTTCGTCAAATTCGTGATATTTTCGGACAACATAATCGTCCTTCTGAGACCGCTATTAAGAATTTGGTCGCTAAATTTGAGTCGACAGGCTCGATACAAAATGTGTTAACACCAACGCGTGTACGACCGGGTCGTTCAACTGAAAACATCGCAGCCGTGAGCCACAGTGTTGAAGCAGATCCAAATTTGTCAATTCCTCGACGTTCTCGACAATTGGGGTTATCCAAAACCACCACATGGCGAATTTTGCGTAAGGATTTGGCTTTGAAGCCTTACAAGGTTCAACTGGTGCAGGAATTGAAGCCGAACGACCATTCAAATCGCCGTAGATTCGCTCAATTCATTCAGGAACAACCCGCTGGTTTTTCTGAAAAAATCATTTTTTCAGACGAAGCCCATTTTCACTTGTCAGGGTACGTCAACAAGCAAAATTGCCGCATTTGGGCTTCTGAAAATCCTAGAGCAATTATTGAGAAGCCGTTGCATGCTCAGCGTGTCACTGTATGGTGCGCTATGTGGTCTGGAGGCGTGATTGGGCCGTTTTTTTTCGAAGATGAGACTGGAAATGCGGTAACGTCAATGGATCACGCTATCGCAAGATGTTGACAACTCAATTTTGGCCTATTATTGATGACGTGGATATCACTGACATGTGGTTTCAACAGGACGGTGCCACATGTCACACAGCCAATGAAACGATCAATTTATTGCAAACCAAATTTCCCGATCGCATGATTTCACGAAACTCAGCTGTTAAGTGGCCAGCCAGATCGTGTGATTTAACGCCACTGGATTATTTTTTGTGGGGCTAAGTTAAGGACAGAGTCTATACGGAGCCAATCGAATCGATTGCAGCCTTAAAACTCAAAATCCGTGATGTGATTAGCGAAATAGTCCCGCCATTTTGCCAAAAAGTGATTAAAAACTTTGATGAAAGAATCGACATCTGTCAGCGTGCTCGTGGTGGACATTTGTCAGATATCATTTTTCATGCATAATTGCCAAACTTTTCTCTTTGTAATTCAATAAAAATTTTAATCATCTTCATCAAATTTTTTTGTTTTATTTTGTTTTAAAAAACAAAGTCCTTGTTGAAAAACCCTTTACATTTGAGTTATGTTCAGGTTGCATAAAATCTAGTGCGAGGCATGGCACAGGCAATTACTGGAACACTCCACTTTTTTGACCAGTACATTTTCATTTGAGGGTATTGAAGAGCTGAAATTATCATAGTTATACCAAAAATATACTTTTAACTCTCTAATTGTTAAACCCCGAGTTTTTCCTTTCAAGAATATGCATGTTCTATTAGTACACTCCACTATGGTTTGCAGAATCTCATCATCAATGTACTGGTTAAAAAAATGAATATTCCAATCTGTTGTATCAAAGAACACATATGCTGATTGCCTCAAATGTGACTCCTCTGATTCTAATTTTTCAGCTGTCCATTTATTCTTATCAGCTTGTGCTTGGGCGCGAGACAGCTGTGATCGACCCCTTCCTCTGCCATGCTCTCCACGCCTTGATTCTCAAGTACTACCTCAAAATCGTGATGATACTAAAAAAGACGAAGCTGATGGTACTGGAGAAGGAACTGGAGCTTGTATAATTGAATCTTCACTATTTTCTGAAACCAAAGTGTTTTCATCCGAGCTTTGGGCATTTTCAGTGAGAATATCTTTATTTCTGACAATATCTGGAGGTTAATACACTGGGTCCTCATCAGAATCATTTCCTGAAAAGTCAAAATCTGATTCATTGAGGATATCCAATATTTTTTCATCGGTCAAATCTAAAAAGAAAACAGAAATGATCCTATGTACTACGTTTAGGACAAGAGAAGTTTAAATATTAAACTTTAATTGGCGACATTCGTCCTACTTGTAGAACATAGAAAATGTATAGGTTATGTCTCTTTAGTTTCCTAATAATTCAACGAAATATTGATACAAACAACTAGAAGGGTACTTTATCATTACTTTTAGAAAACATTTACACGAAAAAACTTAAAATTTGGCTGGATTAAAACTGATAAGACTTACCTTTGTGAGAGCGCGAGCGTCGCTGCATTTCCTCTGACGCCGTTTTTAATGAAATGGTAGCTGTCAGTGGTGCGATTTTTATATGATTGTTAGTACAGGCCTTGACCAATAGCGGCAAATTCAAATTTGAACAATGCCACAAAAAGTTTAGACCATAGATTTTTTTTAGTTCTATGTCCTGTCAGTAGTACGTTGGTCGTCAGGAGGTTAAATAATATGCCATCTCAGTTCTCAGTCATTTTCTGAGCTCTGTGTTCTCATAACACCTGCAAGTAGCCCCCTATCTCAGCAAAGACATCCACCAATATGCTGGACAAGATCAATAGATTAAACCAGTCCTGTTTCTATGATAAGACTTTTAATGTCCCAGGACCCATCATCTGGAATCGACTCTCTGAGGATCTTTGTAAAAATAAATGAAAACAAAATTATGGGATCGCTATTCCAACATATTTTTCTGCGCCCTTGAGGCGGATGCTCTATTAAACGGCGCCGAATAAATCATTCGACATACACATATAAAGATACCTTATATTATATAGAATGTTTCACGTGAATGAACTCAAACATTAGTTAAATTTTCAATTTATTTCGATACCAATATTGTAACACACAAAACGGAATAAAAATTCGTAGGTAGGAACTACCTACATAATATATATATAACATAATAAAATCATTCAAAGAATCAATACCCCGTTAAAATTTAAAACAATACATTAGTAGATTCAGAATAGAGGAATGGCAACGTTTCGTTATATAGAAGGCTAATAAAATTTTATAGGAGAATCCGTTACGTTTATTCCGAAACATAAATTTGATTTAACGGCGAGGAATGTTGGTATCGCGTTCTTTTTGTTTTTTTTTTTGCTGTTTTTATTTTCTCTTTGTTTTACCTATTTTCCAACAATTTTAATTATGACTTTATAAAAATTCTCCTTTTAATAATATTATACTCAGGTTTATTTTTCTTTTCAGGTACCTGCTTGGTAGGTAAATTTTTTACGTTGTGCCCGATTTATTTTATTTTGTTAAATACCTATTTGAAAAGGTAATTTGAAGTTGACTGTAATATTTAAAGTTTGCAGTTTTATGCTCCGTAGAGCAGCCGGTTGAGAATTATGGCCTTCCACCCTTTTCTGTTAGTCTTCGAGTGACCTGTTAAATATATTTCTATCTTAATTTCAGCGATATGATTTGCCACCCATCCTGAATATGTGGTTTTGTTTTTAAACCTTTGGATTAGTTTGAAGAGATCGCGCCTTTGCGATAAACTCGCTCCATGTAGGTTTTATATTGATTGTATCTATCGTAAATGTAGGTTTATCTTTTATGTAATTGTTTGTAATCAATTAACAGTAAAGAATAAATAAATACATAAATATAGTTCGAAATTACATCATTATCCGTGAACTATATAGTCGATCATGAGCGTTGTATGCAATATAATAGTAAGAGATCTTAAAATTTCGATATTATTGACCGAAGGTACTTATTGGAAGTCCATTTCAAGATGTATTGAAAAAAAAAACACAGAAGGTATTTAGCTAACTTCCAAGTGACTTTATTAACTTCGCTTAAAAGTATTCGGAGACTCTCGTCTTTTTACTAATCGCCTGATGATGGAGTTGAGAGTCTCCGAAAACGAAGTTAATAATAAAGCACTTTGAGGATAACAAATAGATCTCTGTTTTTTGTAGGCAAGTAGAGGACAGCTTGTGTGTTTATTCCCTACATGCATGTAGTCCGCTGGCTTCTCCACTTGTTGGAAATGTTTTAACAATACAGAGATTTCTCCGCAATTTTTCACAAAGAATTTAAAAATTCGGAGTAGGTATCTAATTATTGAAAAAAATTCTAAATTCAATTAGTTATTGGGTTCAACCGACAATTTTATAAAAATGGGTTTATCCATTTTCAATCCCCAGTTACTCAATTATTACTTGATTATTTCAAAGGTACATATACATATACATATTTATGTACATATACATTTAAAATTTATATAATGTTGCTTTAAATTCATGTAAATTGGTATAATACAATATTCTATTAGGTAGGTACTGTTTGCAAAACAAATTTACTAAAAAAATATTCATGAGAACAAATAAAACATTAATATTATTTTCATGATGACAAATTTGTTCCCATTTAATTGACAAATTCGCTTTTATTTTAAAAACGAAAAAAAAAAAACTATTAAAAGCAAACAGTATTATTAATTATTATTCATGACAAATTTTAAATGTGACGACAATGAATTTGTTGAAAATACCCCAGGGGTATTATCATAAATTTTTTGACAGTGCTTATTTAACATAATATCTACATACATACATACATACCATCACGCCGCTTTCCTCGCAGGGTAGGGAGAAAGGATCAAGCGCCATTTCCTTTTATCATTGCACACATCTTTCGTTTCCGTCACTGTCATACAATTCCTCATGCATGTTCTCCTGTTCAATGTACTCGATACGTGGCCGTCTTGTAGGATCCGGTTTAGATGATGTTGTCATTTGATCCTCGGCCGTCCACGTCTCCAAGCACCATTCCTATCAGCCAAATATATCCTCTAGGTCATTCTGTCCTCATTCATTTTTTTTTTTTTTTTAAAAGATATATCTGGATTTTGTTATAAACCCAAATACAACCTTATACACCTTTCACAGTAAGCTAAAAACTTGTGTCGTGAAAGGGGAGTTTTGCCGGCATCTGGGATCGAACCACAGACCCCTTGTTCATGAGGCCGAGACTCTACCTCCAGGCTACCGACGAACACTTTCATTCTTTCTATATGCCCAAATAGGTGAAAGTGCTTACTGAAATGGATGATAAAACATGTTTTCCGAGGAGTACCTACCCGGTAAAGAATTAGTATCCCACTCTTTTCCGTAAGTTTTCGAGTATCCTGTAAATGGCAGGTGTTAAAAATAAATTACATCTCAAATTCAGCGATCAGGTTTGCCACCCATCCTTAATGTCAATATTTTTTTGTTGGCGCAGAGAGGATGGCCTGCGTGTTTATTACATGCAGCTGTTCTGCTGGCTACCCCACATGTAGGATATGCAAGTTTTCGAGTGTCCTGAAAAAGACAGGTGTTTCTAGAGATAAAGATTTCATCGTCATAAATTCAGAGATGAGAGTTGCCACCTGTCCTGATTGCCTTAATTTTATATTGTAGACATGAAGAAGATGACTATTTATCTACTCACTATTGTAAGGAGATAATCTTGACATTGCCTTAGAGCCGAAATTATAAAGATTTGATCAGATTTTTGTAAGTAAACTTCAAAGTAACCAACAAACAGCGATCTGTAAGTTAAGTTTAACAGAGACCGTATTTTTAAAGAAATCTAACCGTAGGAACATTTTTATATCTTTTCTATGGTTATCGAATATTTCTATGGAGTTTTGACGCGCTTACGAGCTGTCATTATCAAAACAAACAAAAATGTTAAGTACCAATTCTTTTAAAGTGTATTGGGTTGTGTCAGCTTTTGTGTTTTTTTATATACTTTTAAATATTCGTTTTAAAATTAATATAATTAAAAAATATTAATTTTTGTAAATGATTTCAAGTTAACAACGCATTTTCATCGATGTTATGGAGATGTCTTTGTTTATATCATTTTAAAACGCCAAAACATTTTTTTTTCCAAACTTCACTTCAGCTGTCAGTGGGTAGATGTAAAAAATATTTTAATAAATAAATTATTCTTTTTTTTATTTTTGGCAACACTTTTTAACGCCCGTCAAATAACGTAGTAGATTTAGCATAATAAATAATATTTATCAATATGTAATAACGCCATGTAGTAGAGAAATCAGCATTCAAGCAGTTTGAGTTGTTGGAACTGGTGCGGATATCATCTAAACTCTGACGTGAATAATTCTGACGGGAATTCTGACGTGTGCATGAAGCGATGTCTGATATAGGCACCCGTAATATATGTACCTACATCAATATTATTATTATATCATGTATGGAATAGGGATGTGTGATGTTGTTATTAAATCTGAATACATCAGCAGTTAGTTGTACATAGCTCAGTAGCTCATCTCTCTCTCTCTCGGATTAACTTGATAACTCACGAATCATAATAATTCATATTGTAATGTATGATCTTGTTATGTAGCATCAAGGGGAAAGGATACAAGTCAAAATTTCTAAAACTATGTCATAAATGATGCTGTACATAATATAATATAGTGGGTTACAATCCATTGGTCTGCAACGAGCTTCTTCTCCATGCCTACCTATTTTCTGCTAGTCATTTTAATTCTACGTATGTGCCACAGTTCATAATTATTATCCTTCATCATTTGATTTAAACAGCTGGTGCCTCATGGTAGGCCTCTACCATTTCTTCGTTCGGTTTGCCCTTTGCAATGGTGGTGAGCAGGTCTAAGTGCCTGAAGTTGTGGTCAATCCAGTTAGCTCATTGTTGACTGATCTTTTAAAGGAGTTGCCTATACTTTCGCATACCCTGATCAACGCCTCTTTGTTTTCGACATGTTTCGACCAATGGATGTTCAGTAAGGGTCTGTAGCACCACTTTTCGTAGGTCACCAATCGTCCGTTTCCACTCTTGCCAATGGTCCACATCTCGCTACCATCATACAGAAGAGTGCTCCAGACGAGGGCTTTTGTCAGGTCATAACGTTTAAGTTAGTCAATGTTTGTGGATTCCAAATGCGACAACGATTTCAAAACATAAGAGAGATATTGTGAGGAGAGGTGACTAGATTGACTTATAATTTCTATCTTCTTGGCTATAATCCTGAGTAGAGAAATGAGTGGCAAAAAATATATAACATGGAGCACAATGCGAAGTTGCATATATTATTGGCTTCTCCAAGTATGCGAAGTACTGTGATGGTTTCGACAGACAGAAGAACGCTCATATACAAAATAAATATTAGATTCTGGCTACCCCACTTGAGAGATATGCAGAAAGAGTATTAATAGTCAATGTCTTGTGGAAAAGTTCAAATAAATTTATGTATTTTTTGACTTATAGGCGTTTGCTTTGACACCACAAAATTCACAATGAAAATCTATTAAGTATGTTATTATTATTATTCGTTACAATAATAAAGTGGAAAAATTCTCAATGCCACCGCCTGCCGTGGTGGAAATATTAAGTTTTGTAGAGCGTGAATGACAAATTATTATTGAATATGACGTGAACCACTATACATACCCACTAACAACATACATACCTATATATTTTTATCATTTTTTTATTCAGATATTCACGGCCGAAGCCTTTTAAATGTAAAAAAAATAGTATACATACAATACATGCATACAAACTTTTTTTTTACAAAGACATAAAACAATATTTGACACAAAAAGGGTATAATAAAATAATATTGTAACGTTAACTAAAGTAAAAAAAATCAAAATTAAAAACGATGGGGAAAAATAATATAAGTGATAGATACCTATGGGTATTATATGTACAGTTGCTGCTTGTAAAATTTCTGAATCAGAATTAAATTTGCTTAATCACGTCTAACACAATACACCGTAACTACGACAACGATATTTAACTTATTTATTTATTTTTTATTTCATCGGTAGGTAGGTACCCACGTCTTCAGGTTTTAAACAAATATAAATTATATATTGCTTAAATAATGTATGCAAGTGAGACGTGTGTTATGTTATTGTTTGTGTAGTTGGTGGAAAATGCTTTGAATGAGATTTTTTTCAAATTTAATTATGTAGGATAAATGTTTTGAAAAATACATAAGTCGTTTTCTGTGGCGTGCGTTCCATACATGCAAAACAGCACAGCATGCCAAAATGACGTCATTTTTCTACTGCAAAATAACCAAATACCAATTTGAAATTCCAGTACAAAAACGATATGATTTTTTTATTTATTTATTCTTTTTGCACATCATCATTATACAACAGTGTTAACAAAACAATATGAAATTTAAAAAACTAGGACGATATGTATTGGCGAGATTACCACTATGAAGTGATTTCTTCCATCTAGGTAACCACGATCGCGAAATATCTGAAATTCTTATACCAACGTAGAGAGGAAATTTGAGAAGTTAAATATTTTTTTATTTATTTATTTATTAATCAGAGACACAAACACAAGGTTAACAAAATACACACAAAAAACAAAAACAATTGATTTGAAAAACAATTGGCCAACCCCCCAATTAAGTTTGTTTAAAGTTATATTTCTCTACCACCAAAGATTCAAATAGTTATGTATTGTTGATAGGTTTGACAGTTTGACCAAACCAACAGTTATAATTCTTCGTATCGAAAGCATGTCCACTATAAAAAGTCTTGTCCCACCACTGGTTGTTTGTATGATTAATTAAATAACTGTTTTAATTGCAGCTAACCCGCTGGCTTCTCCACTTGTGTGATATGCCGTGTTGATGTAGTAGTAGTAGTATTAGTAAGAATGTTTTTAAGTGTTAAAAGTTTAGTAATTAATACAAACCGTGGCGAAGCTTTGTAGTAAGTTCCTTCATTATAATAGTAGGTATTTAATATAATAATATAATATATCTTGTCTTCAGAGAAAGAACTTTTAATATTCTTGTCCGAGTAGGTACTAGTAGTACATAGTTCTTAAGTGTCTGAGCTTAAAAACAGTAATAATTATAACTTCAATACTTTATAATAGTGTCGATATGGAAAACGTTTCAACCGGATACCGGATAATAAAACATGTTTCTGTGGTAATCGGTATGACAAGTAATGTTGATATTACACCTATCGGAAGAATTCACAGACTGTGGAGAGAACTTTGGGCATAATCATCAGAAAGAAACCAAATCTCAGTAGGTACCAGATCCAACAGAAGAACTGCCTGGATTTATACTTCCCAGGAAAATATGGTGTAAAATAAATCGTATTATAAGATGTGATGTAGGCTGCACAGCTTCCAACTTATATCAATGGGGATGGATTGATTCACCGACGTGCATATGTGGAATTACACAAACTATCGACCATCTGATAAGCAAGTGTCCCACATATGCATTCCAAGGAGAACTTCAGGACTTACACGCACTTACAGATGACGTGATCTGGTGGCTGCGGAAGTTGGAGTTCAAGCTGTGAGCGACCATAATAAGAATGAACAGACTGTAAAATGAGTATGGATTCTTGGCTGATATTTTTTTTGATTCTATTACCACTTTTAAAAATCAGTTTGTCGGTAGCCTGGAGGTAGAGTCTCGGCCTCATGCACTTGAGGTTCACGGTTCGATCCCAGGTACCGGCAAAGTCCCCTTTCACGACACAAGCTTTTAGCTTACTGTAAAAGGTGTATTAAGTTGTATTTAGGTTTCTAACAAAAATCCAGATGCATCTTAAAAAAAAATTCAAATTAAGTGCAATGTTTCGGTGCCTACATAATTTCTCTTCGGTATCTTGCCGAACATATTATTAATGAATTCCCGATAATTGCCGGATATTCAATTCATATCTATGATTGTAATATACAAAAGAATTTTAATTAAAAACCCAATTTACTTTGCGAAAAGAGCGACGCCGATGAAAAAAAAATCGACTTCTGTTAAGTTTCTATGTAAGTACTTCAATTAACTACTATTATACCATCACGGCATAGCCTATAAGTGGGGTAGTCAGCGGGTCAATTGAATGAAATAAACATACAAATCGTTCTCTTCGTTTCATTGAAAAATAAGATATTCACGGTTGATAAGCATGCCGCTGAATTGTAAATGTTTATTGTTTTTGAAATTCACGAAAACCAGTTTTATATGGCACTCGAAAACTTGTGAAAAAATGTTGGCGACCTTTCTGGGGATTCCACAACTTCAATAATATACCTGTTGCAAAAAAAAAATAAAAAAATATAATTAAATTTGATGTACATACCTACATAGAATATAAGGGAAAATTATTTACAAAAAAAAAAAACACTTTTCCAATATATACAATCCACTAATGTGATATTATTTTTAAACATACTGTATCATGTATGGTGTTATTACACAGCTGGTAGTAGGTACATATAAGTAGGTAATGTTCACTTTGATCAAACTACCGGGTGATAGATAAGTAACTAAACGATACACACTACACTATGCTATCATCAAGTGGTACTTTAAGTATCTTTACATAGATTCCTATACAAGAGCGATGATATTTGCCATTTTTACGTGATGAAACTTTTGTCTAATACTTCAGTACATATCTATATACAGTACATGTTACACGTGGGTACAGACCACGTTTATAATTATACTGCTTCAGTTTTATGTAATTATTTTAATTTTTAATTATTATAAATTCTATCGAAGTGTAATTTTTAACTACCTAATTATTTTCATGATTTTTGTCTTGTTTTTTTCGTATGATATGAGTAGGGTAAAGTAGGGCCAATTCTGAATCTTAATGAACTAACTAACTAAAAAGTTGATTAATATTAGTTATTACGTAGTATTCAGAATTAGTTATGAACTATAAACAACTATAAACTCGAGAACCACCAAGTGCAAACGGTTAAATCTATGGGACAAACTAATATTGGTCAATGATGCCGCAATACAAAACGTTTTTCACGTTCCGATTTACACTTCGATATTGTGAAATGTCAGATTTGCCGATATATTTTGGCGTTCGTATTTGCGTCGGTGGTGGTGTAATTTTACAATTTATACATGCTAAGAGTTGCCCTAAAAATATAAATTTTTACTTTTAATTGAAAAAACAACTTAACACTTCCAAAATATAGCAATATTCTGCGGTAAAATGACAGCAACTAATAATATTCGCACATTAAAAGTCGCGAATAAAATTCTGCCAAATCCAACTTATTTTAGTCGTCGGCTGTCAACTAAAATTTCATTCTGAATACGAAATCCATAGATTCTCGAAATTTATAGTTGTACTAAGGTGTCAAAATGAAATAATGAACTAAATTAGTACAAAAAACTGTGAATACGAATAAGAACTAATTATCATGACTCGACTATCTTCTCACACTTAGTTGACTTAGTTAGTGCAACTATGTAAACTATTTTATGATTCAGAATTGGCCATAGTATGTGTTATTATTATTTACTAGCAACGTGTTCGTCATACGCTTCGGTAATTTGCGGGACCTTGATTTGTTTTTTTGATGGAGAGGTATGAATGTTAATATTTTTTAGATTAAACTGTTTGTGTCCCTTAAGAATGAATAAAATAAAATAGAAATAAAAACCTAAGGTTCAAGGTTTTAAAAACGGCGACAAATATGCATTCTTCAATTTGCTTCTAAAAGTTATTTACCAATTCTTCCTCGCTAGCCTTGGTGGGCAGTTTCAAAACACAGGTCTAGCAAAACAAAGGCCCAGCTTTTACGAAAGAGAGTAGAGCGGAAAGGTATGTATTTATAAGAGAGTAGAGCGGAAAGGTATGTATTTATAAGAGAGTAGAGCGGAAAGGTATGTATTTATAAGAGAGTAGAGCGGAAAGGTATGTATTTATAAGAGAGTAGAGCGGAAAGGTATGTATTTATAAGAGAGTAGAGCGGAAAGGTATGTATTTATAAGAGAGTAGAGCGGAAAGGTATGTATTTATAAGATGGTAGAGATACCATGGTTTATAGTCATCTTTACATTGATCACAATACGTACCTAATTATAATTTTGTTGAGAAATACCTTTAAATTAATTTTATTTATTGTATCATTCTTTACAGATTTTACGTCGAGGAGTCCCCGGTAAAGATAAGATTCCTATTATTCTCTGAGTTTTCGAGTGACGTGTAAGAGGCATCTTTAAATCAGCGACGAAGTATGCCACTCATACTGAATAAGTATATTATTTTTTTAATGCAACGGTGTGGATAATCTGCATGTTTATTAGGTGCATTTAGTCCGATGGCTACCCCATTTGTAGGATATACCGTAATTGTATTGTAATAGATTTCATTTATGTATGAATTTAAAATCTGTGCAAAGATGGCAAAACACGATATGTCACTTTTTTTGCGAATATGAGTGTTGCATACCGTTGGATTCGTCTCAGTGAGATCTACAAGATGGCAAAAGCTGATATATGTTGGTTTTATATATTTCTAGAAAATCGCTGTGGCAATTTGTGATATGCCAATTTTGTAGAAATTGAAAGATGGCAAAACATGATATGCAAAATAACCTTGTTTGGCAACTTCAATAATAACACATTTAACGCATATGAAAGATGGCAAAACACGATACGCAAAATAGTCATTTTTTGCCTACTTTTTGATTCCTCTTTTCCGGTTCCGAGAAGATGGCAAAACACGATACGTGCAGCAACAGACTGCGTGGTGTTGCCGTATGTAAAAAAAATGCTAATTTTTGGATATAATAAATATATTTAAGTGTACTACGCTATCTATACTTTCAAATTTTATATTAAGCTAAGTATTAAAAATAAATAAATTCATTTTGGCTTTTACTAATTTTAATTTCCCACAATCCGTAAAACCATTACAATAAGATATAAACAAATTTAACGAGACCGTTGCCATGAGAAATCACGAAATGTTTTTATAGTATCGCAACACTGTCTATAAACAACTGTCATTATATTTTGTTGATGATTGTAGTGTCGTGTTGATGTGTTGTGGTTGTTGAAACAGTTTTTTTAAAACAAATAATATTATAATTAAAGATAAAAGAAGTAAATAAAAACAATATTAAGTGCAAAGACAATAAAAATATGTGGAAGTGTTCGGTTTGTTGTAAATATTTTGGCTCGCGAGCCCTTCTTATTTTACATATGGGTAATAACACGTGTTTTGGCAATAGATTGGATTTAGAGGAGAGTGTTTTTACTACAAATAGTGTTGAAAATATAACTTATATGGACCAGTCAAATAAAAATATGGTAAATATTTCGTTATTGTTATCATCGATACTCTATATTCTATCCAAAAAATGAAATATACCTTAAAAATTAAGTTGTGATTATTAGCAACGAAAGCAAAATGGAATATTTAGACATTTGAAAATGCCCACATCAACAATATATAAAGTGCTGATAGTATGATCAGTATTTTAATTTCATATTTGTATTTTTACTGGTTCCATTATTTTGTATTATTTTTTTTTACCTTCTTTTATAGGAGATTTCTAATAGTATATCGACTAGTGGCAAGCCCATAGATGTAGAAACATTGATTCTTCCAAGTAACAGTGTAGTAAGTGTAGTTCAATTAAAATATTATTATATACTAATTTTGTAATTATTGGACAATGATTAACGTTTTTATATTTTTGTAGGATATTACTATGAATGAGTTTCACGATACTCCTCTTTCTGATAATCAACAAAGGAATGAATTTGCTGCAAAGTCTACAGCTATTGTGGAATCAGAAGGCAAATCAATTAATGGTTTGGAGTGCCTTTCTGACACTGAAGAAAATGGTATGTAAAAGATCTGAACTTATGACTTTTAAGAGAGCTACTGCTGTATTATTGAATTCACATAAGCTTTGTATTTTGTTTTACAGGTAGGCGAACTCCGGTGTACACAGAACTAGTGTGTAGTGTCATTGAGATGGATAATGTTCAGCCTCATTGTGATGAATCGACTGTTATCCAAAGTGATATGGGAAATGGAGATATATCCAACAAACGCAAGTCACCAAAACGTAAAAAGGGAGTGAGGCGGAGGGACCTCGAAATGAAAAAGAAGGAATCAGGAAAGGAATACGTTAATAGGAAAGGTAAAATAATACCTGCTAAAAGCTTCTCAGCTATTATAGAGCAGTGTTGCAGGAAGAATAATTGCCACCTAAAATGTACACCACAAGAACAACATGAAATTTTCAAAAGCTACATGTCAAAAACAAAAGAAGCTAAACATGAAATACTTAGTGGAAGAATATTATTATCCAAAAAATCTGTTGAAAAGAAAGGTAGAGGGAATAAAGATTTAAATAGAAACAGGACTGTTTCCGTCAAATACAATATTCATATAGGTATGAATCATCTAATCGTATGTAAAAAAATGTTTTTACATGTACACGGAATTAAAAGATCGAAAATAGACATTATTATTAAAAAAATAAAGAACAATTGTGCTGTATCTTCCACGGCAGACAATAGGGGGAAAAAAGCTCCCGCAAACAAACTTATTGGAGAACGGATTCAGATTGAAGCATTCATTAATAAATATCCCAAACATGTAAGTCACTACGCACGTAGAGAAAGCACTGAGAAGATATATTTGCCAAGTCACCTTACAATTCGCAAGATGTATTGTGAATATAAGGAGCATAATAACGATAATCATGCAAAAGTTGCAGGCTATGATGTTTTCAGAACCATTTTTAATAATATGGGATTAAAATTCAAACAGCCGTACGTCGACACATGCAAAAAATGCGATGAATTCAAATTAAAAAAACGCCTAGCAGTTACAGAAACTGAACGGCAGGATCTGGGTGCTTTCCATGATCAGCACATAAAAGAGGCTGAATTGGCGTATGCGTCTAAAAGAGAAGATAAAGAGTTGGCGAGGCAAGATTCTAGCAAGGTTGTGCTAGTCTTCGATTTGCAGCAGGTGCTTCCTGCACCATTTCTCTCCACTAATATTGCATATTATAAGAGACTACTGTCTATGTATAATCTGACAATCAGAAATTGCACAAATAATGAGGAAACGAAATGTTTTATGTGGCATGAAGCAATTGGGGGCCGAGGCTCCGATCAAATCGCTTCATGCGTTTTTAAAAATTTAATTGATCTTCCCGATCACATTAACCATGTAACCACATATTCAGATACATGTGGCGGGCAAAACCGCAATATTAACATGGCCATCATGTTAAGTTATATGATGGTACTCAAAAAAAGTATTAATATAATTGACCAAAAGTTCCTTTTGCCTGGCCATACGAGATTAGAGTGTGACAGCGACCATGCTAGAATCATTGGACCTGATAACCAGATTATGACGCCAAGAGATTGGTTTACTTTTGTCCGTTTGGTGTCTAAAAATGGAAAAAGGTTCCATGTGGTACCTATGGAACAGGGAAACTTCTTGGCATTTTCCCAACTCCTCAAAAGAGGCGATGTGTTGGTGAGAAGATGTGTAGATGTAGAAGGCCAAAAATTTGATTGGTTAAAGATAAAATGGCTGAGATACACTACAACATTTGGCGTAATTAATTTTAAATATTCCCTTAATAAAGAGGAACCGTTTAGGACCCTTGATTTAAGGAGAAATAAAAGAGGGCGACAGTTGGAAGCAAACAATATTAATGTACAAAAATCTTATAGTGAAAGTCTTCCAATTAATCCATTGAAAAAAAGGGACCTTCTCTCTATTTTAACTTTTATTGATTCCGATCCGCCATCAATTTTATGAAAATTTACCGACAGCCGATAATGCAGCTGAGTTCGATGAACTGGAAGACTTAGATTTAAATTGATTTTTGCTATTTTTCTATTATATTTTTATTTCTTCTTTTTTAATATTAAAATGTGTGAAATGCAAAATATGTTTTCATATTCCCCTATACTTACTAGCTGATAAAACCAGTAGGAATCAAACAATACTGGGTAATATTGTTGATGGCATAGGATAAGTACTGGATACCATCCTAGCCTCTGACATTATCGTTTCTCACAACACAGGCAACTATTAGCTTACTATGGGAAAAGTCTGGGAAAGTATCTAAGTTTATTCAAAAGCCTAGATTCTTTAAAAAAAAATACAGATAATGGGTCCGTGGAGTATATATATATTCTAGAAACAAAGTAGATGGATAACATTCTTATGGCACGTTATTAATCTTTCAGTCAGCTTTTCATAAGATTCGCAATAAAATTTACCTACACTAGGTTTGAATGATATAAATGGACAAGAATTCTATAGGATCTATGGACATATCATGTTTTTCCATCTTCTAACAAAATGTCAAAACACGATATGTCATGACAGTATGACAGTTTTTTCATAAAATATATCAATTTATGTACACTACATTTACAAATGTATTAAAAACATAAAAACAACTGTTTTTTACAGGCTGTGGTCAAATTTAAGGTTAATTCATTTAGATTCTGATTTGATAGAGGCATCCAAAATTTAAAATTGCTCTCCTGTAAAATTTGTAATAAGTGACATATCGTGTTTTGCCTTCTTTGCACAGAAATTATGATATGATTTATACTAATAACGGTCGCGTGTTAAGTAAGAGGAATCGGCTTGCATGTATGAGAAACTGGATGAATGTAGAGGAAGCGAAAGAAGTATATAAGGATAGATCGACATGGCGTTCCGTTCACTCTGCCTTCCCCACCTGGGACACGGCATGAGGGTATAGTATAGTATAGTATAGTATAGTATAGTATAGTATAGTATAGTATAGTATAGTATAGTATAGTATAGTATAGTATAGTATAGTATAGTATAGTATAGTATAGTATAGTATAGTATAGTATAGTATAGTATTTATACTAATTACGCCATAATGTCATATCTCAATTCACCAACTCTTGATTTATTTTTGAACTCAATGATGCGTATATTATATGAACTGGCATTATGTATACTTTTTTCTAATCTGCCTTATATGTATTTTAAAATGAAAAAAGTTCGTCTCGTATGCAAATGTACATAAAAATAACTAAATTAAAACAGTTCCGATCGTAATAATAGTATTAATTACGTCGTATGCTCGTCGGATACTTTCTAATGTACGACAAAAGTTTAAACGTAGAAAAAAGCTTTCATTCCGACGTCGCTACATATAATTGCTGGCATATTGTATACGTGACGATATTCTACCTGCCTGAAGTTTGAAAAGCTTTTACAATATCACTCTCTTATATCTATATCTTTATAGGTATTATTATCTACATCACCTGAAGTGCAATCCGTTCTGACACCTTTGTTACAACATCGTTACCACCATCATCAGTAATTGATGCGATGATTTTGATTGTCATTGATCATCAAACGATGATAGAACATTAATTATATTATATAGGTGTCTCAGCAAGAGTGCACATTTTTATTTCAATTAAAACACGTATTTTTTTTAGAGAGTTGTGATATTTTATTGGTAGTAAAGTTGGTGTAATAACAAGGATGAATGTAAATAAGTTAAGATGGTTTGGGCACGTGGAAAGAATGAATGAGGACAGAATGAAGATATATTTGGCTGAGAGGAATGGTGCTCGGAGACGTGGACGTCCGAGGATTAAATGGCAAGATCATTTAAATCAAATCCTACAGGACGGTCACGTGTTGAGCACATTGAACAGGAGAGCATGCATGAGGAATTGTATGACAGTGACGGAAGCGAAAGATGTATGCAAGGATAGAAGGAAGTGGCGCTCGATCCTTTCTGCCTACCCCGCGAGGGAAGCGGCGTGATGGTATGTATGTATGTAAAGAAGACATGTTTCAATTAAGTATGAAATCCAATGTCCGGTAAATGACCCCCACGGCTCTCAGAACAGGCCATTACTTTTTTCATGAATTTTCCATGACTTTTTTTACAAAGATGTGGTTGTATTTGTATCTCACCGATGACGCGTTTGATCTCGGATTTGAACTCAGGAATTGTTTTTGTATGTATTTGCATAAACCAGAAGTTTCACAAAACCCCAAAGAAAAAAATCACACGTCGTAAAATCACATGATCTTGGTAGCCAGTCAGAATTTTGTTAGAGAATTTTATGTTATTGATGTTTGCGAACGGTCTCAGCGTAACTTTCCCCATTTTTGAAATAAGTTTACACAATTATAACGCGTTGTTCTCTTGTTGAGCGCACCATTTTTAATAATTTGAATAAATTTTGAATGTTTTTTACGTAGGTATTCAACAATGCACATCCGTTACTTGATTATTAAAATCGCGATCGATTTCGGTAAACCTTTACCATTGACGAGCGAGATAATACTATCTATTATCTATAGTATTATCTCGCTAATACTATAGTATTATCTCGCTCGTCAATGGTAAAGGTTTACCGAAATCGATCGCGATTTTAATAATCAAGTAACGGATGTGCATTGTAGAATACGTAAAAAACATTCAAAATGTCTAGTAACTGTTACATAGTTAATCCTTCTAAAATAACTGAATTTGAATAAACATAGGTGACAACTGCCAAATTTCAGTCTTGCTACTTGCACGAAAAAAAAATAAACTAAATTTAAAAAGTGCACACTTACTGAGACACCGCATAGAATATCACTGTATAGAGTGAATAGTGAAAAAAAACGTTTTTTCAAATATCAACTACTATCTATATACTACAACGACAACTGCACCATCACTTCAAATCCCACAAGTGGAGAAACCAGCAGAGAAGTTATGTATAGTAAACATGCAAGCTGTTTCCTCTGTGCTTACAATCTAAATATTAGGAGTTGTAGGCATACCTACGATGATAATGTTTGAAAAATTGTTAAGGGTGGAATGGTAAAAAAAACACATTAGAAATATCTATTGCCATTAATAGGTACCTACTTTACATCATGGTCAGCTGGTTATCCCACTTGTGCGATGTGCCATAATAGTATAGTAGTAGTATAGAGATAATAATTAGAGATGATAATTTTATGAGTTCGTCGGTATCCTGGAGGTAGAATCTCGGCCTCATGAACGATGGGTCCGCGATTCAATCCCAGGTGCCGGCCAACTCCCCTTTCATGACACAAGCTCTTAGCTTACTGTGAAAGGTGTATAAGGGTTTATTTGAGTTTATAACCAAAACCCAGATATACGAGGTATCATTTTTACAAAAAAAAACTCTTGAATTTTACTTAGCGCAGGTATTCAAAATTAATTAATTTCACAGCTAATTTCAATTCAGTCACCTTCTGAAATTTCAGAAAACAAACAAGAACGAGAGAAAATAATAAAAGAAAGCATTTTATTGAATTTTGTTTTTCAGAAAAAAAAAAACAATTCATCATTTCTGTTAAGTTATGTAAAAGCTAATTAAAATTCTGACAATGTGCTTATTAACATCGGAGCATTTTTAATTAAGCTCTCATATATTTTTTATAACTGTTGAACCAAAAATTTAAAAAGCGCAGAAAACTGTATTGCAAGTAGGTATATACCTAAATGAATCTGAAAGTTAAAAACGAAGATAAAAACAAATAGAAACAAAAGCAGACGACGAATATAATCAGCTTTCCCCCCCCTCAATGGAAAAAAAAGTGCACAAATGAAATTCCCAATTGTCCAATTTTTATTCAAATAAACTTTTTTTGTAATTTAAATTAAATGCAACAATTTAGTTTTATTATATCTATTAGATGTATGTATTGCTCATTTGTTCAGTGTATAATCCCAACGTTTTCTATAAGCTTACCAGCGTAGGAACTTACCTACCTACTGCATATTGTAATAAGAATAAAGAAGAAAATCAAGCTATTCTCTCTGCACCATGAAAAAAAAATATTCATAATTAACTGATATTGATTTTAGATACAATAAGAAATGAAATATTGATAAAAATTTCTTTAGTTTATGTGATGATATACCTACGTCTTTTTGTCTTTTTCAAGACACTCAAAAACTTGCCAGATAACCCAATACATTAATACGATTTTTTTTAATATATTGTCATTGATATTACTATAACTACACGAACATGGAAAATCTCACAAATTGGGTAGCCAGTGGACTAACTGCCATTAAAAAGATGCAGATCGTTCTCTCCGTGTCAATGAAAATAAACAAAATGGGTGGTAGTTATGCCTCATTGCTGAATTAAGGGTTATTTTTGTTTCGAACAATTAGCTTTTAAAGGACACCTTAAAACTTACTAAAATGTGTGAGAGACCTAATCTCCACAGCAGAAATCATCCTTAATTATTAAAATTGTTAGTTGGTTTATTTTTTTTATAAAGTATTTTCTAGAGAAAAAATGTTTTTTTTTATTCTTGTAAAACTTGTTTTTAATGTTTTGACAGAATATATGGATTATACAAATAAGTATATATTTAAAACAATGAAAACATTTTGTACTCACAACTACACATTTTTATTGCTAATAAAAAAAATTATAAGAAGTATGTAACTCATTTGGGAAATCAACTGACAAAAACAAAAAGTTGTAACTAAAAAAATATCGTACACAAAGAACAGTCCTCTAGAAGTCCCTTGAAAAGTAAAAAGTTGAAAATTCCCTCATTAGGAATGAAATATTTTTTTTATAAAGTGCATTAGCTTCATACGGCGTGGTTTTAGTCGGAGATAAATTGGAGAAAGCAATTTCTTTAACTTTGAGAATTTTGGCAAACCAAGTTTTTTTATTGAGCCATAATTTTATCAATTATTGTAATTATGTTTCTTATATCGTCTCAATACCCGTCTTCACTTACTTCACTTTCACTAAACAAGCTATAGCTTATCTACTGTGAGAGTGTTTGCTACGTATGTAGGTATATGTATACTACACCTATCCTATCACGGCATATCCCACAAGTGGGGTAGCCAGCACACCAGTCGTCGTACAACAGGATACTCGAAAATTTACGGAAAAGAATAAGAGACCAATTATTTTTATTCATTTTCTATGATGCTAGCTACTCTCGCCCTTCAACGCTCCTCTTAAGAGCACAGGACAGAAACCAGCCTCTTCTTTTCACAGCATTTCTGAGACAATTGAGTCACCTGTTTCCATGAAATTCTCAGCGCTCTGATGTCTTTGTCATAATATAGTGTATCGTGTCAGAGGAACGTCCAAGTAGTCAGAACTTTTGAGGACGATAGAATTGTGCTCTCTTTGGTAAACTTACATAATAGGTAATCATCAAAACATGACTGATATCTATCTACAACATCAGTTCAAAATGTATCTGTTCATTAAATCCAGACAAAAATTTAAATATAAAATAGTGGTGTAGATGACGTATGGTTTAGAGTTTAGGGACAAAAGTGGAATAAATGCTGTGGAGATGAGATCGACGAGGAGAATAGTTGGTAAAACGTTGCGTGATGGAATGAGGATATTGGAAGAATGAGAGGAGCGTTGTGGATAGAATGCGTGTAAATAAATTGAGATGGTTTGGTGATGTGAAAGGAATGGATGGAGAAAGAATGACAAAGAGGATAATACTTGTCTGAAGATCAAATTCTCAAGGACGGCCGTGTACTGAGTAAAAGAAATCGACGTGCGTGCATAAGAAATTGTATGAATGTGGCGGAAGCGAAGGGAGTGTGTAAAGATAAATCGTTCCGTTCTCTCTGCCTACCCCATTTTGGATACGGCTTGAAGGAATAGTATATCAGTATAGAGGTTTAGATGTATTGAAGAAAAACCCACCTCACACACGGGTTAGATGTAGAAATAAAATAGGATATTCACCGGAGATGAATAAACGCAAATGTGTAAGAGGCTTTAGTTTTTCTTTTTACTGTTTTAAATTCACGCTACGGAATTAATCAAAAAATGTTTGCAAGTTTCTTTTTATTCATAAAAGAATAAAAACATTGCGCCAACATAATATTTAAACCACCGTGTGGTTAGAATAGTTCGCGGTAATTAAATATACAATGTAATTTTAAAGTATTTGTGTATGAATCTTTTTTGAAGAATAAAGAATATAAGCAGGATGGTTTTGTAAATTAAAATTTTCATTTTCTATTCAAGATGAAATAATATAAGATCGTAATTATGTAGGTTGGTACCTATATTAGTTTTTTCTAATCTCAATTTTAAAATATTTTTCAGTGTCTATTCATCAAGTAGTACCTACCTACTCAGTGTGATTCTATCTAACGGCTTGTATCATATTCCAAACTCATTGACTAAAAGACAAAATAATATTATAGTTTCTTCAAACATTTTTTGGCAAAGCATCCGAACTATTTCTTTATCTATCTACATATTCGTTCACCCCGTATCCGATGTGGAGTAGGTAGAGAGGACGTGACGCCACACAGATCTATCCTTACATGCTTCTTTCGCTTCTTCTATATTCATACAGTATCCCATACATGCACTCCGATTTTTCTTACTCCACACGCGGCCATTTTTGAGCATTTGATCTCCATGATAAAGCCAAGTAGTTCTTGGGCGTCCACATCTTCTTGCACTTCCTCTCTTCTTTCATCATCCATTCGTTCCACATTTCAAAACAATCGTAACTTATTTACACGCATTCTATCCACAACACTCCTCTTGCATCCGCTCGTTATACTAATATTCTCATTCTTATGTAACTCTATCACGCAACGTTTTATCTACCATTCTTCTCAGCGATAGCATCTCCATACCTAGCATTTATTTCACTTTCATCCTTCTTCAACCACGTCCAAGTTTCGCTTGCAAACATAAGTTTTGGCACTAGAATGGTATTGTGCACCAGAAATTTTGCACGTTCGACATATCACCACTGCTTACCATTGTTTGAACCATTGGACAAAATTACCGTTCACCCTAGCATTGGCCACATTTCTCTTAGGTATCAGAAAAGTAGCCCGAATTGAGTCTATGCGATATTTATACTGCACGACTAAATGATGATTATCGATAAAAAAAAAAGAAATTTCATCCATAAACAAAATCAGAACTGACTTACCTGTGGGTAATCTCCATCTTTAGTCTGATAATCAAAGACATAGAAGAAAGTCTTTGGAGTCTGCTCCTCTCTCGTAGTACCTAGAGGAGCCGGTTTAGCACTCAGCAGGTCAGCCGTCTGTACCAATGGAGCCACAAATTGAGCATCACTAAGTGCGGCTACTGTGGCGTCTCGCATTGTGATTGGATGTTGCTGGAAAAAAAAATACGTTTATGGAATTTAAGTTTTTGCAGCGTTAGCAAAATTTTTTTAAAATGAACTTAAACAGAACAGACTTTTTTTTATTCATATTTTTATGGTATATTGCAAATTTTGAGTGTGATAAATCATTCATTATATGAAAGAAGATAATAAATATCGGTACACCCATTTACAAAATAATATTTTAAAATCGTCGTAAAATTAATATGTTTAGGGTGTATGAAAAGCCTCGTGGCTTTATAAAGGTGTACATTCAGACTTATAGATGCAGTAATACAAATATTTTCCACTTTAAGAATACAGAAGATTGTAGGTATTTAAAAAAAAAGTCAATAAAAAAAATTTTTGGAAACGTCTAGTCAATGTTGTCGACCAATGGTAATTGATGCAAAATCATGTTAAATCGTTAAGAATATTTATGTTTGGTTCTAGGTACCACAGAAACAGTTTTGGTCGCGGGCCGAATTTCAAGAGCTTCTACTCCTCTAGGCTAGGTTTACCTACCATAACGTAAGCCTAATGATGAGAGCGGAAGCTCTTGAAAATCGGTTTGTCATCAATAAAGTCACTGTCTTCTTTTTCTTCCTTGCACTGTCCCAATTTATTGCTGCTGATGGATGTTAGGGTCGGCTCTTCTCGTCCTAAGGTATTCTTCTGATTAGTATATCATTTCATCCAAGTATTATTTGGTCTCCCCTTGATGAGTGTCAAGGGAGATTTATTAGAGTCACTAGGGATGTACTGAATGAATGAATGTTTTATTTTGAATATTTTTAAAAAGGTTTATATAACATAAATAAACATACCTGTATTGTTCTCTCCCAGTCGGTGTACTCGTTGACGACAGTGAAAAATATTTCACTTAAGTGATAAGTGTAGGCATTCCTTACATAAGTCCTGAAACAAAAAATATATTGATTGAATTTTCAAATTTAAATTCAAATATTTTTATTTAAATAAAATTTACAACTTAATATACCTATTACATACACACCTTATTACTAAAAAAACACATTTATTACATACCTATTTGACCCTCAACATTGAGCAGTGCTCGTGCTTTGAGGATTTAAACATATTTCATATAATTTACATCACACAATTGCGCTTACCAAATAATAATAAAAACAAACACATATCTACAATATACAAATAGTAACCAATTACAGTTTCTTGACAAAACTCAACAACAGACCAGTTGAACAGCTATTTAAAAATATCTTTCAGATTCAATTTAAAACTCTGAATTTTTTTGTAGAATCATACTTAGATTTTTTGTTCAGCCTATTGTACCACACAACACCCAAATGAGTAAAGCGGTTAAAACAATGATTTGATTTAAAACACTTCAATTTTCACCGTGTATCTATTTTTTTGTCAGAGGCGTTTCAAAACTACTTCAGTGACATAAATTTAGAAACTAAAACAATAAACATACTTAAACTAGATATATTGATTAGTTTTATCTTTTATATTACGCTCAAAAACTGGGAATGTAAAATAAAGAATGAGATACGATGGCCGCGTGTTGTATGAGCGAAGAAATAGGCGTGGATGTATGAGCAATTGCACGAATGTGGAGGAAGCAAAAGATATACCTATGTAAAATAATATTGATATGGCGTTCCTTTCTCTCTGCCTACCACACAAGGATGTAGTGTATAGCAGTATTGTTCATAGTTGTATTTCATTTGAGGATTAATAAAAAAAATATTCAATTTAAAGGAATCCGTACTTGTGGTATCAAATTAAATATTAAATTCAACAAATCCTCATTACACATTTAAATATTTCAATTGCACATGAAATTTCATTAACGTTAGTCAGATAGAGATTAATATTTAATTTGTATTAATAAAACAATCCCTTTCAGGATCAACAGAGAATAAATCAATGAGTGAAAGCCGATTCTTGTTAAATAAATATATTAATAATTACACTAAAGTCTGCTTTTACACGATAGTTTGAGTTTTACAGAAAAACCGCGAATGAAGAAATTAATATCGTATGTACAAGTTATCTTAGAATTTACGTACCTACAAAGTCTACTATATTTCATTTATGTTCATGATAATATTATATCGGTTGAATAACAAAGTATACTTCATAACTAGAGATTTATAATAATTAATTTTATTTTATTTCGGTTTACGTCCTTAAGAAAGAACAACAAAGAAATGGAAAGAAACTGGTTTTCAGGTTCACAAGAGGAAGTAACTTCCGACCTAACAGATCAATGATCTACTACACGGAAACCTATAAACATTCATTTCCATTAGGATAGCCAGAATAGAAGATCTAATTCAAAACAAGCCAGTTCATGCAAAAGTACATCAATAATACAATTTTATATGACGTGGCCGTAATTATTATTATTATGAAAACATCACCTTGCACTGAGACCATAACAGCTTTTGGCCAAGGCGGTCTCAGCAGGAAAAATGAAAAAAACAAAAGATAAAAAAAACAAACAAAAAAAAACAAAGAAACGCCATGTCAAAAAAAAGATATCTTCAAAAAGAGACAGAATCAAAGGAGAATCTCTATCCTATATCATATCAGCGTATCATATCATATCCCAGTAATGTCGTATAATTGATAAATTGTAAAGTGTCCTTGAGGTGGTTTGGCACGTAAACGACACTTAAGTTTAAATCTCTTTATATCCATCCTCACCCTGTGTCCCAGGTGAGGTAGGTAGAGAAAACAGTATAGGTACCTTGTTAATTTATCCTTTCGCTTCTTCCACATTCATCCACTATTTCTTTAAACACACCAATTTCTCTTCTATACACATGGTGAAGCCACGTAGTTCTTGGACGTCCACGCTCTCTCATACCCATTCTTATACATAAATAGATAAATAATGTATGTTATTTGAAACAAGTGTTTCTTTCTACTATTGTTTATTAATTTGCAGAGAGACGTCTTTCGACTTATAAGGCCATTATCAATCTAAAGTGGAAAGACGTCTCTCTGCGAATTATTAAACAATAGTAGAAAGAAACATTTGTTTCAAATTACATACATTATGGAATTCTACTACGTGTGCACTGACACAATTAATAAATAGATACACCCTCTTTGTCAACATTTCATAGTTCTTTTCATCGTCCATTCTCTCAATATGTCCAAACCACCGTAATTTATGTACACGCATTCTATCCACAACACTTCTCTTGCATCCACTCATTCTTCTTATATCCTCATTCCTCACTCTATCACGAAACGTTTTACCGACCACAAATACATACAAATATATTATCAGATAATTTCGCCTAATCCCTAACGGAACGTGTAACTTAAGATCGGATGGAAAAGAAGAGTTTTGAAAATAAGGTCTACATCTAGAAATGGAGAGATAAGAACTTGTAGTGAATATGTAAATATGTGTGGTTAAAAACGTGTAAATGAGATGATCTGTAGAGTATTACAGTGTATCATTTCCCTTGAGAAAATAAAGTTGATTCTCTATTCCGGGATTCACGTTTTAGTCTCGTTATTAATAATAAATAAAGATAATAACAACATACTTTCTCTTAGCAGAAACAACAATAAGAATGGGAACGGTAATACCGTCTGGGGTATTATTAATGTAATACCAAAATCTAATTTTCTTCGATTTAATATTCATGGCACGGCCGGCAGCATCGGGAAAGTATTGCCAGTATCCAGAGTAAAAATAACAAATAGGTACCAATATATCTATTTTAGCGATTTTATGTAGGTTTGGTGGATTGTTCTTCTTTTGTGATATCCGGAGATAGAAGACCATCAGGCAGACCATGAAAAAGACAGATCTGGAAGAGCCGAATTCTGAAGATGGCTGGCAAACCACTCACTACCCATAATGACTTGGAGCCCCATTATTTTTAGAGGCCAAAGCCTTTTTACTAATTATCCATGACACTCTGATTACTAAGGTAACCTTTTAGGTTAAAATATTATATTTAACTATTTTTATTAATCTAGTAGTGACCCAGTGTCGACTTACAAAGCTAGAATTTGACAATGACTTTTTAAGGCGAAATTAGTTCTCTAGATTATTTAAAATTAGTAAAAAACTAAGGCATTTGTATTTTATACATTAATATAGGTAAATTGAGTTTTACAAAATAAACGTAAACTCACTTGATAAGCTAACATAACCTCTTTCACAATGCACTGTTCATAATAATTTTCCGATTTAGGTCTGTTGTCGGCTCCTCTACAGTGGTTTTGTTTATTTAGATGTCACATTTTCTGATCTGTGAAACTTTCTAGTTCTTTTAGTGTCTGATATTGTAAATTCATTTTTCATCTTCTTAATTAGTGTATATTGTGATTTTTCTTCTTTTTAAACTTTAATTTCTTTTATATAACTGCTTCATTCATTAATGGGTAAGAGTGGATACTTTTCTGGTTTACTTATTGCTTATTGTGTACACTTGTGATATTTTCTTGTCTCAACTGTTTGTATCTTTATTTTGAAAACGAAAGCAAAGATTTTGACTACTTTGAAAGAAGTGACTCAACTGGCGCAAAATCAATCGATAATGATTGAAAAAAGAAAACTTAGAAGAAAATATATTTAAAAAAAAATAGCACCGACCATTAATTTTTTTCCTCAGGGAGAGAAAGCAGAAACAAAAATAACATCTGAACTAGAAAAAAAATTGCTGAAAAAATGTTTCACGCCTTAAGTCCGATATTGTAGATACATTTAAGTCTATGTTCTGTACAGCAATAATAGTGTTGTACAAAGTCACGGAGTTGCGTGGAAGGAAATCTTTCCACTGATAAAAACGAGCGGAAAAAGCGCTCAGAATGATTGTCATCAGTTTGGATAAGAACGCGATACTAAAAAAATATAGGCTGTGGTTTTGATCTACTTTTATTTAATCACGTGACTAGTTTCTAAGTTATTTCAATGAAAAATTTATTGCCTGATACTAGAATCTCTTATTCCATAACGATATTTTATTTTTACAGTACCTAAAGACGCGAGAGCCATGAGAGCGAAAATTCAATGATCAATAAAATACTTTGGTGTTCTACTACTTTACTATACCACCACGGATTATCGTATAAGTGAGGTAGCCAGCGAACTAACTGAATGCACTAAACATGCAGATTGTACTTTCTGTATCAATTGAAAAAAATAAGGCACTCAGGATGGGCGGCAGGCCTCATCGTTGATTTTATATAATTGCTTTATACGTGAGTTTTTACGCAGATCTGCTTTTTACAGGACACTCTAAAACTTGCGGAAGTATGCAAGAGACCTATTCTTTATTGAGGACTCCACGGGTGATCAATAAAGTCTAGTGAAACTTTAAATTTTATACATAAAATATTTCCCATGACTATTGGCCAAAAATATTACATTTTATTCACCACGTTCCAAATGACTCCAGACTCTTGGTCAAAAATATAACTTCTTTTTCACCATGTTCCAAACGACTACCTTTTGTTATTGTGTCTCATGGTAACAATAAGTCTTAAAATCATCAATTCGGAGTAGATTTCTGAATAAAATATTGTCGAAAATTGCACAATAAATTGGACAGAAACCTTAATGAAAAATCAAACAATATCAACGCGGTTCACTCAAAAATACATGAAACATTTGTTTTTTTCTAGTGTGCAAAAAATAAAGTTTTTATTTCATGCGCCAGGACCTTTGATATTGTTTAGCCTCGTTAGGATATGACAGGCTTCAGACAACACACGCATTGGGGGGTAAGCAGGGAGGCAGCTAAACCATTAATTTCTTCCGTTTCCTCTGATGGGATCCTCGGCGTGATTTTCCGGGAGAGGAGGGATAATTCACTGCTGTATCGTGTTGTACCTATTACAATAGTTGCTCAAATAGAAAATATTATACACTTGCATACAGATAATATGTGTTTCCCTTTGAGTGAGATTGTAAATAAGCTTGCTCATTTATTCAGCAATGTCATATATTTAATGGGCGTATAAAGAACGACCTGGATGTTGATTATGATATTATGCAGTTAGACAACTAACTATCCTGTTTATGGAATAAGCTGCCTATCCCTACTACTACTTATCTACTACTAATTCATCACGATATATCTGGTATATAAGGGGGGTAGCCAGCAGATCAGCTGAATTTAATGAAGATGCAAACTCTCCTCTTTGTGCCAATGATTTTAGACATTAAGGATGGATAGCATACCTCATCCCTGAATTGAAAACTTTAAATGCCTTAAGCGTGATGTTTTATGAATATCTGCCTCTTACAAGACACTCAAATAAAAAAAGTGGGAGAAAGAGTTTGTCGGCCGGTGTGGCGCGGAGGTAACGCTCTTGCCTTTGAGTCACGAGGTCCCAGGTTCGTTTCCCGGCCAGGGCAGATTGAGGAATGACCTTTTTCAAATTGTCCTGGGTCTGGGTGTTACATGTATATGTGTTTAGTGCATTGTATATGTGTGTGTCGTCGCGTTAGTACCCATAATACAAGATTCATCTGAGTTTGGGACTAGCTCGATCTATGTGAAATGTCTATGTATGTTATGTTATGTTATGGTAATAAAAAAAAAACTTTTCATAGAAAAAGCTGCACATTTGACCAATCCCACGTGATTTAAAACCAAGTTTTTTTTCAAACTTTCTTCGGCTTAAAATACTGTCTAGTTTAATTTACTGAAAGAAGGGGGCAACCTATTCTTAGCCGAGGATTAATTTCTTAATTTCTTTACTTCATACCCTAAACGAAAGCAAGTAAAAAGCTAGTAATATTAATTTTATAACATGAAAAAGTACCTATGTATGTACAAAACTACCCCTCTGACAAAATGAGGGTTGGTCAGTGTGGAGATGAGAGTATGGAGGTTTAGTTCTAAATCTGTTTGTCTTATTATTTTTTATAAGCTGATAAAAAAATAATACATAGTTACTCGGATGTGAAGGGAATTTTATAAAATAGTGTAATATTTATCCTTTCATCTCTCATCTTTTATAGAGCAAACAGCGAGAACAAAATAGCATATACACATTCATACAATATAATTGTTATAAACTTTTTGTTAAATGCATAAGATTTCTCATCTAAGAATGATTATTTGAGTAATAAAAACTAAAATTAAGTTATATACTTGAAAATATAATTTCCTTATTATAAAAGGCTATATTAGGATTTAAAAAAAAAAAAAGATATATCTGGGTTTTGTTTGTTATAAACCCAAATACAACCTTTCACAGTAAGCGACTAAAAGATTGTGGCGTGAAAGGGGAGTTTGCCGGCACCTGCATGGTATAGAACCACGGACCCTTTGTTCACGAGGCCGAGACTCTACCTCCAGGCTTTTAAATTAAAAAAATTCAGATGGCCCTCTCCATGTCAATAGAAGCTTAAAAACACCCAGGATGGATGATATCTATAAAGTTTAATTTATCGACCGACGGTTCTTGGTGGAAGTCCATATGAAAAATTTATAAAATTAAACACAATATATAATAGTTATTCCAGTATTGACTTTATTTATTTTTGCGAGCAGGCTTTCAAGAGCTTCCGCTCTCATCGTCAAGCAAAAGTAAAAAAAAGTTTTTCTTTTCACTTTTTTTTTTACTTTTGCCTGACGATGAGAGTGGAAGCTATTGAAAGCTGGATGATATCTTGTTTTAGGCCCGCCCTTGAGGCTTAATTTTGGTTTTAATGTGCGAATAAATAAGTGTTTTACGTCTTTTACATATTTTTAAGTTTTTTTAAGTCTTTTACATACCTATTTCAGTAATGCGTATTTGCATAGTTTTATTTTTCACTTGTAAATACTTAGTAATGTAAAAAAGATATTTATGTAGATAAATTCAAATTAAATAAAATGTAAATGTATGTATACTTTATTTTAATTTTCAAAAACCTGTTAAATAGCTAAACAAATATAATAAATAGAAAAGTTGAAAGGTTAAAGTTCAAAGATATAATTTTATTCTATCATTTTAAGAGATACGACTTGCGAGAAAAGATGGATTATTTATTAAATAACATAGAAATAAGCCTAGCAAATATAATAAAGCCTTTTTGAATTTAATGAGATAAATTTTCACGAATTCACAAATAGTAAAAACCATTTTTTTGAAAAAACAACAGAATGAAAGACTGTTGTAAAAAATATATGTAAGCTCTTTGTAGAATTATCTCAGAACAACAAAGCGTTTCCCAAAAATCTATTTTGAATTCAAATCTATTTTATTTTCGACTAAAAGGTACCTAGTAGGTACACAAACTTACATTATATTATTTATACAAAGTTTATAGATAGGGCAAAGCTTTTATAATAATATTTTGATATAAATTGTTCCAGGAAAGATAAAATAAATATAAACACATCATATTCGTAAATAAACTTGAATATATTTGTATCATAAAGTGTATCATAGGCATAATATGCTTTATCTGTAGATATTTTTTTCATTATTAACTGAAATATGATATTTTTGTGGATAAACTTTTATTGAATAATTATGAAAAGAAACATAATATTCGTATAATATAATGGACACAGATTTTTGTTTCACAAAGTGCAAACAACGTGTACAACAAAGACGCCGAGCCCTTTTTTTACAGAAAAACGTGATTTTCCAACGAAACACATTTATAATAGGCAGTAATTTTAAAGATTATTCATGATAAATTACAAAATGTTATCGTTAATGATTGATAATGATGATGATAATTATATTTTATTTTTGACGCCGTTTAACAGTCCCTAGACCGTCTCAAGGGCGCCAGTGAAGAGTTCAGTTTTTAATTTGCTTCTGAAGCTAGTGACTGTCTGACTATCTCTCAGTAGCACCGGTAGGCGATCCCACATAACCGGTCCGATAACACCAAAGGCCTTCTCATAGAAGTAAGACTTACCGGCTCTACTGGGCTCAGTAAGTCTATTCACGGCCAGTCCCGAAGAGCGCAGAGGTCTTCTAGTGGTCGAGTCAAGGGGACAAAGCTCTGTGAGGCACGATGGTGCCATTTTATTAATAGGCTTGTAGACCAAAAGACATACCTTGAATGTCACCCTTTCCTCGACCCTCAGCCAGTGTAGTCGTTCTAAAAGGGGAGTGATGTGGCATCATTTGCCCTCACGGAAAATGAGCCGCGCAGCACTGTTGAATGCCAGCTGCAAACGATTGACGATGTCCTCATAAGACGAAAGACGTCTCTCTCACAAAATAAAATCTTTAGTAGAGTAAAACACCTGTTTTATTTTTTCGATTGAGAAGGCTTCGAGGTAGTCCGGCATAAACGACGTTGCAATAGTCCAATCTTGAGACAACGAATGCTGTCACCAGATCCCTAATAGCACATTCGGGTAGAAATCTAGAGACGTGATTCAGCCGCCTTATATAATAACCCGATAAGTCAAAAGATGTATCTCTCGTTATCAATAATGCATAGCAGAAGCACTTATTTTAATTTACCTACCTTATTAATGATTTGAGCTACTAAGATAAAAATTGTGAAGCAATGGAAACAACTTCTGAATTTCCCTGCGTCAGGGTTTACATACTTAAATACGTACTTACTTACTTCCCATGGCCGAAGAGCCCTTGTAGGACCTTTGCCTCCAACACAATAGATCTCCAAAACTTTATTTCTTGAGAAATCAAAAAACATTTTTTTTCTTTTCATATTATTTTTTTTATTTAACCCACACAAAATAATACGAGTCAAAGGTGTTCTGAAATTTAGGCAATAAAGGAACCTACATTTCTCTACTGCAGGTAAGTACCATAATGTGTCTACTAATGATGTTGAAAATCACAGGAAAAGCTCCAGGCTATTGAATACTTCATGTGTGTTAGTGTTAGTACCTAATACAGAAAGTTGGAACCTACATTGTATCCACTTTACCTCTCGATAACGGGTATAATGACAGTATTATGACCAGATAGCTGTGACGATACGTTACAATAACGTAGGTATAACTGAGAATATTGTCAATACGTATGGAAGATATACAAAAAAACGATAACATCGCGGTTTTCGTTATAAGAAATATATTTTATATATTTTCTTTTCTCACTTTAAGGCTTTCACGTGAAGCATATAATAGATTTTTCTAATTGATTTTTTATTATTAATTTTGATTTGTTATATTATTATTGTGTACCTATATACCTACTTGATCATACCAATTTTTCTGTTTTTATTTGATAAGGCTTTTTTATATGGTAAACATTGTTCATTTTTTCCATTATATTTTAATGTGTGCTAATTTGTATAATTTTCAAGTACCTATTTATTGTTATTGTTGTTATTGGTTGCCATTTTAAAAGTATTATGTAATTATTATGTTATATTTTGGTTGTTATATTTTATGTTACACAATGTTGCATTGTGTAATCATGGTTCTCCAATCAAGATAATATTATGCTTATCAGTTTTAACGACAAACACAAATACAGCAGTTTTTAAGGCATCAACAATTCTCATAATGTGCTTCCTACCTCCACGGCTACCTTTGAATCTGATTGGACAGAATAAATTTATTGGACACAAAGGGATATCAAGTTATCCCACCACTTCAAACCGACCATAACATTCCAACATACATACAATAATACACGAGATAAAGAATAGGTAAAGAATACCTACCTAATAAAGTAATGGGAATATATAGGTATATTGTACAAATCAGAAGATCAGGTACCTACCTACTTGTGAAACGTATGCCCTCTGTTGGTATGCTCCACGAATTATTTTGACAGTTTCGATTTCATTAAACGTACGGGAGTATTTTCGTTGACCGGTAAATTGTGTTAAGTATATCATCACAAGATTGCTTAAATTTCTGTGTTTTTCGCATAATTGTTATCAATATATTCATAAGCAGGATATTCAAGTTTTCAATTATTCTAAAAAACGACATAATTTAAATAGAACGTGGTTAAATACGTAACGATAAATTGAAAAAAAAACACAGTATGTAGTTAACTTCCAAATGACTTTTATTAACTTCGCTTTCTGGTATTCGGAGAATCTCGACTCCATCATCAGGCGATTAGAAAAAAATGAAATAAGAGACAGAGAATGAATGAATCCGTCCACAGCGGATCACTTACCACAATCCCAATAAAAAAATCTATGTAATATTAAAGTAAATTTGTTGAAATTACAGACGACTAAAACCCGAGGATGCAAAAAGCATTGCTGCTGATAGAAAGAGCTGGTCAGAATTGGTTCAAGACCCATGGGAGGCACCCACTGCCGCATATAGACTTTATGCAGCAAGGGCTCCATAAGAAGAAGAAGAAAAAGAAATTAAATATGTAATAATATCTTGAGGTCACTATTGGTTGTTTGCTCAACAAACTCTTTTTTTTCTAAGTGAAATTTCATATAGGTAAGTAAGTATCTATTTACAAAAAAATTATAATGTATTTAAGTACAACATCTAAGTATAAAAAAGGGAAATTAAAACAATCTGTTAAAAGTACTAGGGTACTTGAATTTCCTTCCTTTTGTTTGCTCTGAGGGAAATATTATTATAACACACTAAATTATGATTTGCTGATACGAAAGGTAATATTATATTATGTGTATGGACGAGTGAGTGCGTGTTGAGTAGGTAAACGGCTTCCGATGTTTTTGTTTAGTCTCAGTTGACCGGATATTGATTTCGGAAGATCGTTATTTTAATTTTATATTATCGGTGACTAGGGATTCTTGTTTATTATTTTGCGATATTGTGTTTATTATTTCCACTGTCTAGTTCCATAACTCAACAAGTCGAAATTTTTTATTTAATTGGTATCTAATAAAAACAATCAATGTCACTTAACTTTTTAATAACCACAATCATTGAACGGAACAAATACAATGTTTGTTTTTAACGGAGCGATTATTATTATTTAGTATATTTCACTTTCTGTTGTGTTTTCAACGTATTTTAATATATTTTTTTCAAAATTACAAAAATGTTGATTTCTCGAATATAAGACATTTTTACTTGTTGAGATATTGAACTGGAGAGTCGATTAATATTTATTACTTTTAAATTTTGTAATGTTATATTTTATTAATGTTTTTTTTATCATGATATTATTGGTGGGATTTGTAACGTCTCCTGTAAAAAAAGGTTTTTGTTTATTTATTGTCTCATTGACCTAAAGATGAAAATTTTGAAGATAAAATAAAAAATACGATTATTTACCTACTTATTTTTTATCCAAAAATAACGAATCCGGACCCGAAAATTACATTCTTAAGTAAGTATCCATAATACAAGATTAATATCATAGTTTGAAACTTGCTCGATCTGTGTGAACTGTCTATACATGTATTGTTCTTGTTAATATATTTTATTTTCAGTATGTTTTCAGAATTCCTGTTAAAGTCGTAAATTATTGTGAAATCGTTAATCAGCTGGAATGTAACTCAAATTAGAGCGATAAGTTGTGCGACTTATCATGCACGACTTCTTATTTATTGGCAAAGATTACTCTATTTTTATGCTTTATGGGTGTAGCTCGCCCACTGGTTAATTTTTTTGAGCTTAATTAAGTAAGCCAATTTGGGACTTATCCAATAAGTGGATGTAGTTAGTCTACGGCAGAAGGGATTTAAAAATTGAAGGCCTATCTTTTGTGCAAAGATCGATCCAAAACTGTTAAAGAATAAACAGAATTATCAAAGAATACGTTTTAATATAATTTTTTTAAATAAACTTAATATTGCAAGTACAGAAATGGATTATATTAAAAAGTAGTGTATCCGTTATATTCTGTAGAAATTTAATAAAAATCTAATTGAAAAAGAGATAGAGTTAAGAAAATAGATGTAGTAGGTAGTTGAACTGTATTATATTATTGGTACGTATAGAGGGGTAGTCAGCGAGAGAGAATTGGTTGAGTTGCTCCATGGGATTTATTGGAGCAGCAACAAAACCATTTACGGTAACAGAGCGCATTCTACCAAACCACCGGTGCACAATAATTGTCTTGGAGACATATTTACCTGACGTGGTCGTTGTGGAAAAATGCCGAAATGAACAAACGCAGTGTCTTCTTTAAATGTATCCATTCCCCTATCAATAACAGCATTTTCTACGAGTAAATATATTACTACTCTGTGTTCTCCCACTATTTTCCGTAAGTTTTCGAGTATCATGTAAAAGTCAGAAAATATCGAGTGCGTCGGTAGCCTGAAGCAAGAGTCTCGGCCTCATGAACAAGGGGTCCGTGGTTCGATACCAGGTGCTGGGAAACTCCCCTTTCACGACACAAGCTAATAAGGTTGTATTTGGGTTTATCACAAACGAAACCCAGATATATCTTTAAAAAAACATCATTGAAGACATGCGGAATATCTTAAGTATTATTTATCGTGTTGAATCCCAGAAAAAAACAATAAAACTGTTCTCCAGTACTGTGCAAAATGCATAGCATGTGGAGATGCGTCAAAAATATCCTCCATTTGCATGTGACAGGGCACAATGAACACTCCAACAAGTGTGACATGACAATTTCTTATTAATTTACTGGCACGGAGAAGACAGCTTAAATGTTTACTATCCCGTACGGCTGGTCTGCTGGTTACTCCACTTTTGGGATATGCCGTGATGGGTAAGTAGTAGTAATAACTGGAATAATCTCCCTTAAAAATTTAGGCTGACTCAAAGTCTGACGTCTTTCAAGCGAGCCGTTAAGGAGAAAATGATTTCCACAAACACAGCCTCTGAAACCTGAAACCCATCACTCCCAACCCCCCCCCTCCCTTTTTTCCCCTTTTCCTTTCCTTTTATGCATGTATGTTTGTATCTTTTTTTTATCTATGTCTCTCCCTTTTTATATATAGGTATGCGTGAATGTTTGTATATATGTTCACTTTGTGAATATTTATTTTCTCTCTTTTTTTCCAAATTGCTTTAGATTGTTGATTTTATTTTTATAAAATGTTTTTTTTTTAAGGTAATACTTTTGGGTTAGTTGGAAGAGATCGCGCCTTTGCGATAAACTCGCCCTCTGTATATTGATTGTATTTAATTTGAATGTATACCTTTTATGTTATTGTTTTTAATCAATGTAGGTACAGTACAGAATGAATAAATAAATAAAATAAATATATTCACTATATTTACGTAACGGTCATAAAAGCCGTCATTTCCATGCGTTGAATTGAACTTGTGAACAATAGGCGTTGGTGTTCTAATACCTATTTTATATTTATTTTTATTTATTTATTAATTCTTCAGCGTACACTGATCACAATTTTATAGAAAAATGCATTCAAACAAGATATCATCAATAATATACAAAACGCGATCTCTTCCGCGTTTTTGATGATTTTTTTTATTGAATATCTGTCTTTACAATTATTATTTACTACAACCTATTCGCGAAATGCTATCAATCTTGAATTGTGCACTTACAGTAGTTTTCGACAAAACGTAACAATTCAAAACGAGTAATACCGATTTAAAATCATTATAACAGGGCACTCAAAAACAAGCTGAAAAACGTGGAAAATCTACGTTTATTGCCCTTACGGATTAATTGTTCTTAACTTAAACAGTGTTATTGATAGAAAAAATACATCACGGCGTTTTCATTTTAATGACAATCCCGATCACACTGCAACATCGTAGATAAAAATTAAGTTCTGCTAGACTGGGAAAATAAAATGTACCCTTTTATTAATTGCCACAAAGTAAAGTCAAGGAAGCGAGACTTAATAAAAGGGGATTACTCTAGATTATATACCTCGACATATAGTTATAATTAGAGGCTTCTGCGGTACAAACTAAACTGTTTTATATAGAAAATTACAAATGTGTTATCTTACATAAATTAACCTTTTTCCATATTCTCTTTTTTCTTGTTCTCTCATTTTATTATAACGAATTTAAATTAAATTATTATCCTCAAATTTTGGAATCGTTTACTGAATTTCAAATTAATCTTTTTTTCACTCTTTATATTTATTAAGAATATCTAAAATTACTGCTTTTTATGAGAATTCAATTTAAACGAAGTTCAGAGTTCATTGTAAAAAAAGCTTTCTTTTTCAGTACCTTAGTAATTATATATAAAGAGTTACAATCCATTGGATTGGTCTGCAACGAGTTTGGTCTTTCCTCTCCATTCGTCTCAATTCTCAGCCAGTCTTTTCAGCTCCACAGTTCATGTACCTCTTCAGTTGGTCCATATACGCGTCTCTTGGTCGGCCTCTATTACTACATATATAATATTCTAGACAACTTAGTTTGGTCGTTTTGTTATAAGTCACCGCAAGGGCGCACATATTATGTTTTTATTCAAATGATTGTTTTATTTTTTTTTAATTTATTACTGTATTTCAAAGTTTCTTTAATTTATTTAGGCATATATAATCCGCCCTTTACATGTTAATTTATATGTAATAAAGTTTTTATTTATTTATTTATTTATTTATTTATTTATATATTTTATGTATTGAGAGATATTATTGTTGTTGATGACCTCTATTTTTGCACATAATTATGATACTAATCGTACTGGCAGCCTCTAATTGTACTAATTGTCACAGGCTTTAGCCTAGTGAGGTGGCAAAGTGGAATTAGTTTTATTGCCATATGGATATTTGAACTGTATTTGATAGTATTATTTATTTATTTATTTATAATTCAATTTACGGCTCATATAGCCATTTACAATATATATACATATATAAACATACAAATTCAAAAATTGGTGTTAAGTAATTCAAATATATATAACTAAAATAATAACAACAAAAATGCAATCAAATATCATCAATAAAAACAACCATGTATAAATAAATGGATGGGCACTATTTATAGACAATTCAAGTTAGTAGGCATCCATACGAACAATCACTTATTAATTTACCTATCACAAATTACAAAGCAAACATATAAACTTTGTTATTATTCTAATATTTCTTTTTTTTATACATATACGTCTCAACATTCAAATTATAGAGACAAATCAAATTATGGAGAATAAAAAACCAATCTGCAACTATTAAAATTGTAACATTCCATTAAAATTGTACAAAGAGAAAAAAAAACAATTGTCAATAAAATAAAATATAAATCAAACAAAACAATACACATTTAAAATAATAAATATAATACGTTAAAACATTTATAATGAAGGTACATCTTGTATAGTGAATGACATTGAAGGTAGCATCAATAATAATGCTTATTTGAGGGAATAAACGAATTTGAATTTTATGAAAGGAACAAAATAGCAAAAGAGTCATGTATTTTATGAAAAAATAAGACATTTAGTCATCGAATTGTAAATGTCGATTGTATTGTACGGGCAGTTTTAAGAACATCTGTCTATTAGAATTATTAGAGTACACTAGAAAACTTACAGAAAAGAGTGTAAGACTTATTCTTTATCCAGGAGTCCACGGCGGTCAGCTACGAGAAGTTTACCAATAATTACCTACGAGAGAGACTGGATGGACATCCATAGGTTGACCTCAGATGCGATGCAGTGGCTTTCTGGACAAGAACCAAGGATTTGATTTGAAATGATTATTAATGCAAGCCGAATCCATACAAAAAGTAAAGTATGTACCTATAAAAACTTGTACTAGATCTAAAGACTTTTGCAGAGTGCGTCGGTGGGCAGTTTTATTTAGGATAGCGAAGCTATAGACAGATAAAAGCGAGGGATTTGTAAGTGTCAAAGGACATTAATGTCACATTAAATTACAACATACTAGAAACAAGTTATACAAGCTCACTTCTTAACTGATTATATGGATGATGTTATACAACAATGTGTCAAGCGACACTAACCTCCAAATTTAATATAAGTAATTGTTACATTAAGTTTTTTTTTTAAATAGATAAAGGTAGGTATCTTATTTATTTATTCTTTTTGCACATCATCATTACATAACAGTGTTAACAAAATAATATAAAATTTTAAAAACTAGGACGATGTGCAGTGGCGAGATTATCACTATTAAGTGATTTCTTCCATCTAACCACAACACATTGACATGAAACTAGTAAAAAACAAATTTACTTACAAAAAAAACATACAAAATATCAAAACACAACAAAAGAAAAATAAATAAATAATATATTTAATATATTTGACACACACCCAACATGTGGTAGGGATTATGGATCAGAGGAGGGGGGGGGGCTAGGGAACGGATACTGAGTTAGAAGATAGCATTTTTTTCCTTTACATAAAATTTAAAGACATTGAACGATTGTGAAACTCTATGCGAAGAAGGAAGATTATTCCAACAACGAGCACCATAAACTGAGAATGATTTCGGTTGACTGAGAATGACTTGGTTTTGTTATAAACCCAAATACTACATTATACACCATACACAGTAAATTTAAAGCTTGAGTCGTTTGAAAGGGGAGTTTGCCGGCACCTGGGATCGAACCACGACTTAGACGAGAACACTTAAATTCACGAGACTTAGACTCTACTCCCAGGCTACCGATGAACTGAATTGAGTTGAAGATATTTTCTGTGGAGCACCCGGGAAAGAATAAATTGTTCTCCCACTCTTTTACGTAAGATTTCGTGTGACGAGGCAAGTGTTAAAAAAAAAATCACAAAATTGTGGTCATTTTAAAAAAAAAAAAAAGATATATCTGGGTCTGTTATAAACACAAATACAACCTTATACACCTTTCACACTAAGCTAAAAGCTTGTGCCGTGAAAGGGGAGTTTGCCGGCACCTGGAATCGAACCACGGACCCCTTGTTCTGAAGGCCGATTTATTCAGCGATTCAAAATCTCTTCTTTCTTCTTTCTCGTTCTCGTTCTCAAAAAAAAATCGTTCTCAAATTCAGCGATGAAGTTTTACACTCATCCTGAATGTCTAAAATTTTGTTGGCACGGAGAGGACAGCTTGTATGTAAAAGGCTTCGGCCGTGAATATCTGAATAAATAAATAAATAAATAACATGTAGCTAGCCTGGTAGCTACCACGTCTTATTGTTTCGTAAAAATAAAACGTAAAACAAAAATTACTGATACCAATTGCACAACGTGTCGCAACTCTCAAATGGACACATGGCTAGAAGCTCAGATGACAAATGGCCAATAATTTTCTTACATCTCGGAGACCACGAGTGGCAAACAGGAGTATAGGAAGACAACAAATGACATGACATGGAACGTTTGTGTCAACTGGATATAGCCGGTGCAGGATTAAATGGCATGGAAAGAAATGGAGGAGGCTTCCGTTTAGGGAGAGAAGAAGAATAACCCGTTTATTCTTCATCGTTGTTGCATAGAAATTTGTTGCACTAAACCATCCATATAATTATAACTAAGTACGTATACTTAATTACATTACATTACAATAGGCTGGGCTGATAGTCTGTAATCCGAATTATTGTTAACACTCAGTGACACGCATGTGCAATATTCTCCACTTTTATTTTTTTCAAAATTTCTACTAATCTTCTCTACCTTCAATTAAAGCTTAATTTGGTTACAATAGCAAAATTTCTTTTGACTATGTCATTGACTTTGTTTTTTTTTCTCTTATGCACTCATATTTTTTTTATTTATCTCTAAATAAAACTTGTTTCCAAATGATAACAAAATGGCTTCTTCAAATTTATATTTATCTGGATAATATACTTTTGTCCATTTCTTGAACAAATTCCATTTATTTAGGTACATATTTTTCTATCGTCGTCATCATCTCTTTTTCACTCTTTACCACTTTCTAAAAATTGGCATCTATTCCCTGCCTATTCTTTTCCCTCGTACCTTCTCTCTTCCTTTTTTAACGTTTTGTTTTTTTAACGTTTCATGTAATAAGGTAAGTTGGAAGAAACCATCCTCCATGATAAACTCTTCATATGAATATTAATTGTTTGATTGCATTGAAAATAAATAAATACAAACGCCATAATGAATGATATTGTCAACACCGAAAGCCAAATCTAACATATCTACTGTAATAAACGAATGTCACTAAGCTTTGTAGCTACAAAGTTGTATGTAGTATTAATAAAACGAAGTGTATTTCGTGGAGTGTTAATAAAAAGACACGATATTGTCAAGACAAAGGCCGCCCACTCGACTTAATTCTATGTAGGTCCTAAATATTATTTCTTAAAGCATACAGACAGAAAATACAAAAGATTAGGAGAATGTTTTCAAACAAACAACTTGTTGTTTTAACGTAAGAACTTTGTTTATTATAGCTAATAATTTGCGTAAATCTTTAAATAAACATAATAAGAACTTAGCAGATAAATTATAACGATCTAAGGTTAAGGGTTCCTTCTAAGAAATGCTCTGAATGCCTACTAATAAGGTTTCTGAATAAAATGTAATAAACACTATCTTCAGATTTTACGGAGGTCCTTCCACTTCACCCATTCATTGACGTCAAATATTATTTTTAGTATCGTTCAACAGTCTGTCAATCTTGTAGGTGCATCGTTATCAAGAAAGCATATTTTTACTGATTTTTACTTATACTGATTAAAAAAATTTAATGTGTTATGAATCTGATACAAATTTAAAACCTCAGAAATATGAAAAAAAAACGAATTAATATTTCTTTTCAATCATCTAAGTTTACAAAAGATTGCATTGTGTAAGGTAGATCGCCTTAGTTGACAGAACTATTATGGATTTAAAATAATAATATTAATATGTAGATAATCTTTGTTGACGAAATAAAACAAATGTAGGTTTTATTCTAGTATGCAATTATTATTCTCGAGAGAGACGTCTTTCGTTTTGTTAGGACATTATCAATGTCAAAGACGCCTCTCTAGTGAATAAACACCGACACAATGAATACACATTTTTTGACTAAATTTTATGATATTACGCCTGATTCTATTGCATTTTTAGTGTGCACTAACTAAAAAATAAGAAAAAAAAATTAGTTAGTCTACATTGGTACCTATTCTATAATATGTAAACTCTAAAATAATAATTGTTCCTAATTAGAATTATATACATCTTGTATCATTTAGAATACGAATGTTAGTTCCGTTAGTTCAAGTGAACTTGATATCAAAACATTGTAACGTTCTGATTTTAGTTTGAATCAATATAGAATAGGGGGTATTCTCAAAAAAAGATCCAATCAAGATCAGTGCCAAAATAGTTTTGAAAACCGTAAATTGAAACCTCACCATCACACTTTTTTTTTTTTTTTTACTTTTTCAGGAAATGTAAAAAAAAACAATGCTAGGTAGTCAATGCTCGGAAGATCACCTGGAAACATCTATCGATTTTCAATAGTACCTACCTACTTACATTTCGCAAAACAAGCATAATATTGCTATTGTTTATTGTTTCTTATTGTCCCTAGGCCCCTATTATGCAGGCACTTGGACTTGTCATACATACATTTTATATAATTATTAATCACAATTTCAAATACAGTCAATCAAAGAAACAATTAAAGTTATATAAAATATCAAATTAAATTAAATAATTTTATGTAGTCACGGATGTAAAGAGTCCGGACCCACAACGTCAAATTTTAAAATATGTATTAATTCAATGAGGAAATATTATTCATTTATCATTTCGTCAATAGAGTAAAACGATTTATCAACCAGATACGACTTCCCCCCTCTCTGGAAGATCAATACATCATCGCACTTAATTGTATCCGGAAGCTTATTGTATAGTCTTACACTTAGACACAAAAAGCTACGGTCCAACTTAGAGTCGTTAGCCGGTACAATATTACGGTCTAACTTCGGGTACCTTATTCAGAGTTGACTTTATTAAATATATTTTTCTCGAGTTCTCTTGAAAATGTCAAGCTTACTTGACGTAAATACTCGAGTGATAAATCAATAGTGAAAAGTAATCAGTGTTTTTGTTAATATCAAATTTGTTTAAAATATTTTTTTTAATGAAAAAAGTTGAAAACCACAAATTTTACTAAGTACCTAGTTAAATAGTTATGTATACGAAAGGTGGCGATGCAGTTTATTATTTGTTTACAACAAAATGGCGGCGAGGAAACGGAAATGCAACTTGCACAGCAGTGGTTATTATTATTATAACAATAACGCAACACAGTGGTACATGGGAGTAGTGGCAGAAATTAGAAAGATAATATTGTTGTGTTGTGTTGAGTCTGTAGAGGATTCAGGAAGCAAGCTTTACCAACTTTACAAAATGCTCAATTACAGCAACGCTACAATAAATATGCTGTTTCCGAAATAGAAGACCAAACATGCTATTTTTTTATTTTTATCGATGTTATTTTTAAATAAACCATTGTAAGAGGTCACATAATTATGCAAATTTAACACACGAAACTACCATATAAGGCTAAGAAAAGACAACGTTACCTCATTTGGTAGTGCCCCGAACAGAACTTGAACCCACAACCCATCTTGTCGCGAGATGTGCTGCTTTGTCCAATAAAGCCACCGGGTGACTTGCCAGAGGCTCCGATATTCTCTCTTATAAATCCCAATGACAGCTTCATGTGTAGGCATCCTAGAACATTACTATGTCCGCACGATAATTGTGTCAGTAGAGGTAACAATCTTGCTGGTGAGACACGAGGTTCCGGGTTTGATGCCTAAGCATGGCAAAAATTTTTTTTTTCAAATTGTCAAGGGTCTGGGAAATACATGTTGTAATTTAGTTGTTATTGTAGGTATATAATTTGTGTATCGTTGTATTAGTGTCCATAAAATCAGATTTATATCACAATTTGCTGGGATATCCAGTAAACCAGCCGCATGCAACAAATAAGAAAAGTATCCTCTCCGTGCCAACAGAAATTAAGGAATTCAGAATAGAAGGAATAAAGAACAACGATTAATCATCTGCATGACACACTTTAACATCAAAATGTTTCTATGTGAACCGCGTAATAACGTTGAGAATATCGTGGAAAAAACTTATTACTCGATAAGAGCTAAATCAGATATTTTGAAGATGGAAGAGTTTAGTATCCATAATGTATTTCCTAGAAAAGAGTTATTGATCGATAAAAGAAGACAATCTCTTTAATTCTTATAACAAAGGCGTAATTGTATTAACATAAACATAACTTACTTACTTACTTACTGCTAGCCTTCTTCTCTCCACTGCTGGATATAGGCCTCTTCAAAACTTTTCCACATTTTCCTATCTCAAGCATCACGATACCACTGTTTCCTCATCATCTGGACAATATCATCAACCCATCTTTTTTGGGGTCTTCATACGCTTCTTTTGTCCTCCCACGGCCTCCATACAAGAATTCTGGAAGTCCATCTGCCATCCTCTCGTCTTACCACATGACCAGCCCAGTGCCATTTTAGCTTGGAGACTTTATCAACAACGTCAACGACTTTTGTCTTTTGTCGGATAGTTTCTTTTCTTATTTTGTCTCTCAAGCTGATACCTAGCATTTGCTTCTCCATGGCACGCTGTACACACCTCAGTTTTCGTTTGCTCGCAAGTGTTAGTGTCATAGTTTCTAGCCCATATGTAATCACTGGCAGGACACACGAATCGTAAATTTTTCTCTTAAACATAACATGCATAGACAATTCACACAGATCGAGCTAGTCCCAAACTAAAATGTGAATCGTGTACCAATTTGTATGTTTCGTAAAATACTTGAAATAGATTTTGAATAGGTAGGTAGTTTCTTCACGTACTACAAATTTGGTAACATTTCCTCCTGCAATCTTCAAAAGCATTTATTATTTAGTAATGTTTTTATCTCATTGTTCACATTTTGTTTGTGTGTGTGTTTGTCACAATAATTGTGTGAATGTTTATTCACGCTACATACAAACATGAGCATCATGGAAAAAGGTAACTTAACAAAAATAAATAAGATGAAAAAACTGTGAGACTCTTTAACATCTTGCGTTTCCGAAAGGAACATTGACGAAAAAATTAATAAGTATTTTTTGGCATTTTAAAAGTTTATTTTGATAGCGAAAAGTAGATACCTTTTTACTTTGGGTTCCTGTATTTTTACTTTTATTATTATTGATTATCTAGGTAGGCACATACTTACATTTTACATCTTAAATTCAGCGATGAGGTTTGCCACCCATCCTGAATGTCTTGATTTTATATTGGCACGGAGAGGACAGTTTGCATGTTTCTTACATGCAGCTGGTCTGCTGGCTACCCCATTTGTGGGATATGCCGTGATGGTATAGTATAGTACATACTTAATTTTTTATGTTGGGGTTGACTGGAAGACGTCGCTCATACATTGAAGGACCCACCGTCCACCCGGATACCGCAGAAGTCTGGGGACTTTCATTTATCCAAAATTCTACACTTAACAAATCTTGTCCACACCCGAGGCGCCATAGTGGGCAGCCTGAAGACGTCGCTCAGCAACAAGTTCACCTTTTAGTCTAAATTTGTTCATTGTCATGTTGTGTTATATCATGTATTATTGTATATTTATGTAAAATTTTGGCCAATAAAGATATATTCATTTATTAACCTTAGCAAATTGTTCCACATGGTATAGACTAGTAACTAATGCAGTACCAATTTTCTCAGAAAACATATGTTTCAAAAATTATAAATATGATGCTGTTTTACTCCATACCACTAATATGCTAATGGTGTCTTTCCTACTAATACTATATTGCACATCTTTTATACTTATCAAAGCCATAGTAGGATCGCTACAATAAAAAAATATAAGTTTAAATGTCTTTAAAGACTTCCATTACCAATGTGTTTAGTCGCATTACCAATTTTTCCTTTGTGTTTCTACAATATATGTAGGCAAATCTTCCTCTTTTTGCTAGCCTTCTTCTCTCCACTGCTGAATATATCTCGAGCAACACGATACCACTGTTTTCCCATCATCTGGACAATATCGTCAACCCATCTTTTTTGAGGGTCTTCCTACACTTCTTTTGTCCTCCCACGACCTCCATTCAAGAATTCTGAAAGTCCACCTGCCATCCTCTTGCATTTACCACATGACCAGTCCATTGCCATTTCAGAATGAACTCTTTATCTTTTGTCGGATTGTTTGATTTCTTATGTTCTTGTCATGTTGAATTTGCTTTATGTCTATCGTATAATTATTTACATGTTAAAGGGTGACGCCGTATATTGGAAATAAAAAAAATTAAAAAATAAAATAAAATTAATTAATGCCTAATGATATTTTTTTTATGAAACGAGATCGCAAGTGACAGCGATTTAACTTTAAAATAAATTTAAATTGTTATATACATAGGTTATAGTGAAATTTGAAACATTCTTTATTTCGCAGAAATTAAAGTAACATAAAAATAACATGAAAATAATTAATAGTGACTTGCACAAACTATAAAAACTGCAAACGTTTCGCTTTTCCTGTAAATTAAATGCGTATACAAAAGCTCTTTCGGATTCCCTTTTCACATTGCCAACTTGAATAAAAATTATTGTATTGTGTAGAACTTTAGTAATTACGAAAATGTTATTACAATTGTTATACGCGGTGGGAACTATGTATTATTTAGGTACGTGTAGAAATGTTAATTACCACAATTTTCTTACCGCACAATGCTCTGCACAAGTTCCCTATTGTTTGCTTTATATAACCTACTTTGTCTAGTAGAAAAACCAACATACATAAATAGTAGATAAATTTACTAAGCTACATACAATGTTGTTTTAAAAAGACGATGGACACTAAATTTACAACGAAGCTTATAATTATTATTAATGTGTTATCATTCCTTCCTACAAGTTTTAATGTAAAACATTTGACATACCTATTCATTATTCAGCGATTAAGCAGGTATACCGTCATGATCACCCGTAAACGAGTGGATGGCCTTTTAAAATAGAATAGAATGAAGAATGCCGCCCCATTCTTAATGATTTAACTTTTATTAACATGGAGAAGATTACTTGTATGTTTATAGTATGCAGTTCACCCGATGGCCACCCTATAGGTACGTGATAAATGTCGTGATGGTTTGATTGAATGAATATATACAATACTAAAAATGTTTAGAGGGCGACCAAAATGTCTCTCTGAGTCCTCAAAAAAAAGTATTTTTTTGCTTTCATCAAATGATTAATAAATACTTACATATTATATACTTAATAATCCTACAATTACTTAAATGAGTGAAGACGAAATAAATGATTTTAAATAATATCCAACAATGAAACAAATGATTCACACTCCATCTTTCTCTGGTAGTGTTAGCTTGGCAATAACATTCATTTACTACTCATTCATCTATCCATCTATACATTCATACGTTCAGTATTGCTATTACCAATGTGCTAAATGTTGCTTGGCACCCGCACAACACGTTGGTGTATGGGTGTTCCGCATTTCTGTTGCTACTCAAAATTTATGGATAACATCCAAAAAAGTTAACAATAAATTATTATTGCACCGTTTTATGTTCGATGCTGCATTAGGGATGTATTGCACTATATTAAAATTACATCGATTTTTATATATGACAGGATGACATAGCAAAAGAATCTGTCTATCAAGACCGCAATTACTTTGAAGATAATATATTTTTACACTGGAGGATATCAACTCACGAAATTTCTCTGCAAGTGTGTAAACATAAATAGATACCTACGTAATTTCTCAAACATCGATTAATAAAGTAAAGATATATAAAATACTGTGTCGTGTTCATGAATAAAATGTTTATTCAGGTAGGTACTTATACATACATTTGTGCACTTAAATCGTACAATTAAGAAATAAGACCACTGACCATGGTGGTTTAGTTTTATTGAAGACTTATTTGACACATTTAGGTTTTACTCATGACACACTTTATTTTTTATTTTTGTTATTATTATTATTATAAAATTGAAAACGATGTATTATCTTTTCATTTCTCTCTCCTTCTCTCTCGACTTTTTTTTTCTTCTTTACTGCCTTCTCTAACATAAGCTTTTTTCAGGTAAGTGGACCTATGTTTTGTTACATAAACATATTTATAACTGGTGTATTAAATGTCATAAATCAAGTTTAAATATAAAATACATTAATTGTTGTTAAATTTTTATTATTATGATTTAAGTATAGAGACTCGTAAAGTCCTATGTATGGTCTGTATTGCTGTACAGTTCTGAAACTTGGACCCTAAAAATGAATACGATGAATCGCTTTGAGGCATTTGAAATGTGACTTCATAGAAGAATGCTTCGTATTCATTGGAATGATAGGGTCACAAATGTAGAGGTGTTAAGAAGAGCTGGAATGGACAGAGAACTCCTGTTGGATGTGAAAATGCGCAAGATCTCATATCTGGGTCATATAATGCGTGGAGAAAAGTACCACATTCTGCGTTTGATTATGACAGGCAAGATAGAGGGACGTCGAGGGGCTGGCAGAATGCAGACATCGTGGCTGCGTAATATACGAGATTGGACTGGAATGAGAGTTGTGGAGGAGTTATTCCAGACAGCGCAGGACCGAGACGCCTATGCCAGAATGATCGCCAACGTCGGGGGGACCTGACGGGGCACCTACAGAAGAGATATGCTATTGTGTTCAATAAATAAACTTAAAAACATTTCATTGATAATATTTTATTTCATTGATTATATCAATAAACATCCCTTTTGAAACTATGCATCACAATGAATGCATACGAATATTACTCAACTTGTTTACCTAATACAAACAATGAGACACTGAAATAGTGGAGGAGTATTGAGGTGCATCCATCTCTAGGACATGCAAACATAATATAATAATATTATATAGCAGGTACTGTGCCGTTACCCCCTCTAGCATTTTATAAACAAACATAATAGGAATATAATCCTAAAACCTCCACAGTATTATACATATAGTATCCTACTATCCCCAGAAATACAATTTATCCCACGTCATCTAGAAACATGGATATACCGAATGTGTGTTTTCAGACTTGTCTGTCACACTATAAAAATGTTCCCAAACTCTCTTGTCGGCAAGGATATAAAATTATTTAATGATTTTGAATATTCATGTCTATATTTTCAACACTTAAAATATTTTTATCGCCAGGAGAACTTTTAATATGAATTGAAATATTAAGTATTGTAGGTATTGCACGTCTATGGTTAAAGCTAATTTTTGCATGTAGGTATATAATTTTGAGTTAACCGGGTTAATTGGAAGATATCGCAATCTAGCGATAAACTCGCCCCCAGTGCATTGAATTGCATAACTAACAATTTAATAATACTTTGTAATGATTGATGCTGTAATTAACGTACAGTTTAGATTAAAAAATAAATTAATAAATAAAAAACATATTCTTCCTTCCATATTTTTTTTGCAGACGTTTCATGGAAGTGAGTAAGCAGAGTCGAAACGTCAAAACGAAACGAAGGAGGGAGTTATACCAGGTGCGGTAAGCCCGGAAGGACATCATATTTAGATTAAATAATTATTAATGATTAAACAATTACTTATACCTACTTACGTGAAATTTTAGAGTATTTTTAATATATTGACATTTTATATTTTTTTATATTAAGATTAAAACTTTATTTATACTGTCTAAGGGTTTCTTCTGATAGACAATTCTGGATACATCATGTTTTATGTAGGTATTAAATGTGTTTTAGGTATATAACAATGTAGGTATAAATATTATTATGGAGTGCAATGTCAGAGTGATCTAGCGCTCTAAATTAAATTTATCTTGCTAGTACGAGTTGAGTTCTGTTTGTAAAGTTACTTTTTAAAATAAAAACATGCACACATGTTGTTATTTTATATAGATACTTCTCGTTCACGTAAATAGAATTTTTTTAATATTTACTTTGTACCCAAGTTTGGATATGAATTAAAAACAACACTCAATTACGTTAACTAGTATTCGGTGACTCTCGACTCTATCTTCGGACGATTATAAGAAAAGTTCAAATCACCTTGAAATGGACTTCCAACATGTACCTTTGGTCAATAATATAAAAATATCAAATTTCAATGGTTTTTGCTATTTGTTTTTCTAATTACCTATACTTTTATTTTTATTTGATTAAAATTATAAATGTATTTCCACAGTATACACACAAAAATGTTGATAATTATAATATTATATTGTATATTATATAGCCTGTGTATCGTCATTTTAGTCTCCATAATACAAGATTCATATCCTAATTTGGGACTAGCTCGATCTGTGTGAATTATCTATGAATGTAAAATAATATTATAAACATTACAAGTTATTCAGTTATTTATTTCCACTGTGTCGATAAAAAAAATATAACATTCAAGATGGGTGGCTTCTATCATCGCTCAATTAAGGTTGGTTTATTGGTGATATTTTATGAACTTACGTTTTGTGTTTCAACACAAATATTATGCTTTGCGAACTGAGCAATTTTTTGCAACAGAGAAAAAAAAAGAAAATTATTAATAACCATTTAAACCATTGTAAAAAATGCAGATAACTACGGCGATGATTGGTTAATAGGAAGGTCTATCACTATCGTGATAATTATATGAAAGAAAAAAGCTCTTCTTCTCAAAAGGTGTCTCAGGATGATTATCTGTTTTTTCAGATATTTCATGCAATATGCGATTACATAGGTGTAGGTATTATGTATTTCCAAAATATGTAGGAACATAAAATACCAGTGGCGTAGTGTGCCTTAGACGGGCCCTGAATCAAAATTTGTTGGGGGCCCAAATGATGGGTAAAGATTTATCACTAAATAAACAAAAACGATCACATTGGATTAAAATAATGTTTTTAATTATAAGTTTTTACTTTTGTTTATGAAAACAATCAAACTGTATAAAGTTTAATTGTGTTAATTAATAATAATTACCTGGTATCGACTTACAAAGTCATTATAAAGAGTTTGACAATCATTTTGTAAGTTGAAACCAGGAAACTATCTTCAATAAATTGTCGTACAATAACACTAACTTAAAACAGTTTCAAAACAATAAAAAAACTCAATCAATAAAGTTATGTGGCGACATCTTCCTGAAGTATCGAGAAACACATGTAGAAGAGAATTACTAAACACCTCGGTAGCTAGCTATGGTATTAGTTTACAACTATTATAGGTAGATGGAGATGAATATTTCCTGATATGAGTTCTAGATTTTTCCTTAACCACTATTTCCTTAATAACTATGGCTTGTGGAAAGAATGAATAGTTAGATAGCTTCAGATCTCTTTTGAACGTTCAGCCGACAACATATTTTAGTCTAACACATTACTAACATTTTTATTGTTAAATTATTATTGGTGAATAAACTTAGTGGAAAGCATATTTTCATGTAAGTAAAAATATTACTGTTTCATTTCGTTCCTTTTTAATCACAGTATGTAATTTAATATAATCATTTAGAATCAAATCTATTTTCTTACTTATCAAGCCTTCTGCAAATTATATATGGAAGAAAGGGAAAATATGTACACAGTGAATCTGTGAGGATATTTAACATTAATAATCTATACCAACAAGCCCTTTCCTCTATAGTTACAACTCCCAACCAACAACAAAGTTATTAATGCTCCTAGAAACTTAGTTCTCCGCATGCCAGAAGACAGACTACCACTTAGATCTTTGGAGACTGTGGGAGAGGAGAGACAGAAGACCAGTGGGCCGCCCTAGAACAAGCTGGCAAAGGCAGGTATCGAACTTGCGTGTTGTTTGGAGTGGCCATAGGTCCTGGAAGCAACGGTGGACGGGGATCTCTGGAGAAAGTACCTACCTACCTAGGCGCAACGGGCCTTCCACCCAACTAGGACAAGGAGGAGAAGATGTATGTTCCTATGTATGTAGAAACTAAGCTAGCCAAATAATTCAAATCAATAATATATTATTCACTTTTCTTATCTCTTTTTTGACTTTAAGAAAATAAAAATTCTCAAGGCACTTTTATGATTTGATTTGTTTTCACGATAAGTACCTAGGTACCTACGGTCTGAGAATTTTAGTGAGATTGTGGATAACATTACCTATACGAATTTTTGCTAACACACATTAGGGGCCTCTGAAGCACGAAGCCCCTGCAGTAGCTTCGCCCCTGATACATACATAGTAATAATATTATCCTGTGATCTTCCCAAGGAATGCATGTGGAATTCCTAGTGGAAAAACTATGCAAATTGGAATTCCGGAATCGGAAGTAGATATCTGTTTACAGAGTGATATTATAAACAGCTGTAGGTGTTTATTCCTTTTCTTTAAAGAATATATATCTACTACTACTACTACACCATCATGCCATATCCTGGGATAGCCAGCAGAACAGCTGCATGTAATAAATATGCAGGCCGTTATTTCTGTACCTAAAAAAAATAAGACATTCAGGATGGGTGGCAAACCTCATCGCTTACATTCAGGATGGGTGGCAAACCTCATCGCTGACATACAGGATGGGTGGCAAACCTCATCGCTTACATACAGGATGGGTGGCAAACCTCATCGCTCACATTCAGGATGGGTGGAAAACCTCATCGCTTACATTCAGGATGGGTGTAAAACCTCATCGATGACATACAGGATGGGTGGCAAACCTCACTGCTGAATTTGAGATGTATTCTGTCATTATTTTTTAGAACACTTGTCTTTTATAGGACACTCGAAAACTTATGGATAAAGGTGGGAGACCAATTCTTTACCAGGTGCTCCATGACTTAAAAGAATATATGGAAGGAACTAATCTTGGTTATTCATAAATAAATTTTAAAAAATCTAAAATACATACATATGTAGTAGGTACCGTTGAATAAATCTATACAATAATATTTAATTAAATAATGACCTGGCTTCGACCTGGTCACTATTTAATTAAATATAAATTTAGTAAGACAAAAACCAATAATCTTCTGTTCCATATACAAAGTAACATAAAAAATATCAGTTAAATGCAATTCAATGTACAGAGGGAGGGTTTATTTCTACAATGCAATATCTTCCAACTAACTAGCTAATACTATTATATCACCACTTATTTCTACCACAAAATTCAAGTGTAGAATTTGCATACATACATAGTTCCTTACCTCAGTATGTACCTACATACAAACATTATTATAAGGATATAATATTCAATATTGAGAAAGTGGTTTTCCGACTATGTTTGTTATTCATAGATAGATTCTCCTTCCAGTATCCACGTTTTCCAATATAATCCATCTCTGCTGCAACAGACAGAGGACGTGCATCTTGATAGCTTTCTACATTTTGATAATAAATATTCCTTCCTCTTCTATCTTCCTGCCAGATAGTGCTTGGTTTATTTTTAAAAGTTACATTATATTATTAACCATTGGCGTATTCTGACATTTTTATAAGGGTGGGGCAAAAGCATAGCAACCTTATTTTTAGTCTCAGTTATTCATCTATCTATCTCTCTTACTCCGTTTTCCAAATGTAGTAGGTAGAGAGAAAGTAATGCCATGTACCTAGATTTAATTTAAAAAAATGCATTTTCTTCTCAATCGGAATTTCATTCTTCAAATATCCACATTCCTCAATCTATCACGCAAAATTATATCAATCATTCTTCTCAGTTTCACTCATCACAATAAATCTATTGAATTTAGTATTCACATTTAATTTTTACCCACCCATAGTCAAACTTACATAATTGCCTGTCCAGTTATAGGTATTCAACAAGTCGAAATGTCATATTCGAGAAATCATCATTTTTTTGTAATTTTGATAGATATGCTTATTTATATAATGCTTTGAAAACACAACAGAAAATTAAAAAAAAATACTTCATTATAATCACACTGCTAGTGACATTATGTTGCCTTAGTTCCGTTCAATAGTTAAACAATTGAAAGTATTTATTTGTGGATTTATTGCAAATAAGTTGGTATTTTTTTCACTAATTAAATATTTCATATATAAAGGAAACCGTGTAAGTTTTATAGTAATTTGTTTGTGGAATTGATAGAGATGATTTGATGACATATATCACCAATTATATCAAAATTTTCGAAAATTTCGACTTGTTGAGTTGTGATAAGCGACAGTCGATATTATTTGTATAGCAATTTGTGATACCTGGCGATATCCTTGATTTTTTAATATGTGTTATTTAAGAACGACCTTATTTTCAATATGTGTCCCTCCTTGTTTCGCCATCCATGTGAACGCCCATGATTTATAAATATTGGGTAGCAAAACTCACATAGGAAATTTTAACTCTCTCACGACCAAATTAAATTCGAAAGTCTCAAAGAATAAATCTTTAGATGCACAATAAACTTGTGTATTTTATTATGATTTTTAGTGTTTTTTTTAATAACCTCCTAACCGTTTTTGAGGGTGACCCATGTGTTTGTACAAGGATATCGTCTTTTTACGAATACGTTACATTTTATTAGAAATTTTAGCTAATATTTATAATCTTTTTTATTCTGAAACAGCACAATGAAATGTACAGTAATAAAACCATGGTATAAAACCAATCTTTCTAAAAAATCCTTTTCTTAAAATCAATTAAAAAAAAATCTTCATATTCCTGTACGGAGACACTGGTAAACAGAGGGTTAAAAGTCAGTGTCTTAGACATGAATAAATATAAAAATGCTAATAAATGTATAAGTCAACTAAACAAGCGTATAGTTAGATTTTCCATGGTGTTTTCGAAATAAAACAAATCTCCCAATGTTTCTGTAACTTTGCAGTGGCTTAATGAATGTCAGTTAATTCATTAACACTGCAGTACACGCGTGGCCTACTATAGTAGACCAGGGTAACATTATATGCAATAACTTTTGAATCGAGAGTGCTACAAAACTGAAATTCCAGGAATGCCTCACTTATTGAATTTCTTAACTAATAAATACCATGCCGACTTTCGCCACGTGTGCACTTGTCTGTGGATTGTCGCCAAAACTGCGGGACTACTAAAGTAGTCCGCGCGAGCACTAATGTACCAAATTTAGGTAAGCGCGTATGTTTTTATTTCTTATTATTTATTAGTTTTTTTATTATTTATAAGCCACAACATACCAATTAGATATTTATTTTGATCATTTTTCACAAATTGACCCTCATATGTACGATGAGCATACAAGAAATCAAGAGATGGTTGATGGAAACGGATGAAGGTGATGATGATACTATTGAGAGTGACGAAGATGAGGCAGACCTAAATTCAGACTTTCAAGGTTAACTTCCCTAGCTTGAGATTACCCACGAAGTTGAAAGAGAAGAATTAAGCGACATGGAAGATACTTTGTGTAATGATATTCCACTATCACGTAGAGAGAACTTAAGCCAGAAATCATCACATTTTACAACCGTACTAAATGTGGTATGGACATAGTTGATAAAATGTGCAAGCGGTACAATGCTCACAGAAACAGCCACCGATCACCACTTATAGTATTTTTCAACCTCATGATCATTCATCTCTGGTAATCAATCAAATTAATGTTGACTCAGAAACAACTGTAAGACGTACCTACCCTTTTAAAAGAATTGTCATTTAATCTGATAAAATCCATTCTAATTCGGCGGGCAACCATTGAAACACTTCCTCGACAGCTAAAAGTTCATAATTGAAATACTTATAGGTATCTGTAACGGCTCAGTATGAAGCTTTAAGACCAAAGATGGGACGAGTCGGTCGATTAGCATTCTGTTCCAAAGCTCGAAATCGGTCAACAAAAAAATGGTGCAAATCTTGCAACAAATGGATTTGCTCTGATCCCCAAGCTGTCTTGTTCTTTGAATGTTACGAATTAGAAAATAAATTGTATAAATTATATTTACATATTTTTTCATTAATTTTGATCTCAGAAGTGTCATTTTTTACAAATTTCTTTAGACCTTTATAAAATTGTTTATATATTGTGTTTCCCGTTACATATATTTATAATAATTATTTTTTATAAAAGTAAAATAAACATTCTTATCGTTTCTAATGTGATTTTATTCATACCTTTCCAGAAAATAAAATATAGCGAATTTAAAAGGTCTACTATAGTACGCCGCGCGAGCATTTGTGTAAAGAAAGGGGGTGCGTGTACTGCAGTGTTAAATTTGTTAAACATTTTTGTTTATTTCAATACACTATAGCTATGAGTAATGCCACCCATTCATTTTGGAAAATGCAGCTTTATAGAGTTAAACTATGGAAATAATACGTAATATTTCTATAAAATAATGTTATTTTTCGATTCGCCTAGTTTCGAACGCAAACCACTTGAATTCTTTGTTCTTCGTAAACGAATGCCTTGTTTTGTAAAAAAAATAATAAAGAACAATTACAATGAAATTTTACGTATCCAATACTTTTTGACGATTTAACAAAGTAGTGAAAATTCAGTTTGAAACAAACAGAATATTAAATAGTTCCAAATGACATTATAAAAGCGAAAACTGCCGATAATTATTATTGGGAGATAAAATAAATAAATAATCAAAATGTCTTCATCAAGATTAATAAGAAACAACCGTTTATTTCTGCCAATGAATTTGCGAATAATTTATTTTCTTTGTTATATTTAAGTACGAAAATTGGCAAATCAATTTGTTGAGAGTAAAAGGCAGTATTTCTCTTTAATGTATTTTTAATATCAAATTTATTCAAAATCGAATAATAATTATTTAACAACGTAAAATGTAATAAAATAAATACGAAAAGACAATGTTTTGTCTGGCTAATAGAACCAAATTCTCGTTACTGGAATAATATCTTCCTTCTTCACTTAGAGTTCCAACGTTTTCAAATCTTTATTCCAGGAAAAATGTCTTCTAACTCAGTACACGTTATCTAAGCCATTCCTCCTTTTTCCATAATCTATAGTTCTTTCTACGTGTGATACCTATGTGTGTTAAAAAGTTTTTGTAGTATGCATTTTTCATTAATAATTGTTGGTTTATTCAGCCCAATTATGTATATATGTTATTAAACAAATAAAATAAATATAAAAAAGCAACATAATTATATCAGAATTCGAATGATGATTCAGCGATGGAGTTTGCCGCCCATTCTGAATGTCCTATTATTTGTTGGCTTTAAGAGGATACCTTGCATTTTGTTAAACGGAACTGGCTACCCCACTTGTGGGACGTGCCGTGATGGTGTAGTAGTAATAGTACCTAGTAGATTTTTTGTTAGTTTTGATTCGCTTTACGTTTCTTTTAGAGACGTTCGGAGGGAAACAAACTTCCGTAATTCCAAGCGTTCAACTACATAAAAAATGAATTTGTACAAACCATACAATATTGACAGGCAATCGTCCTACAAACGATTTATAAATTACGAGTAAGAACTCAGATAGTCTGATATGATAGTCATAGTCTGAGCTACTCCACATGGAAGACACTGAACAGACTAAGGGTTGGGGTGACTAGGTGAAGAGGTAACCAGCAGAGGTGGGGCTTTTTGGATGGATAGGATACTAGCCGCGACTGCGGGGAAGTGCAGAGTGATTCTCACTTATTAATGTCCGCTAATGCGGAATGCATGTAATGTGAGTGACCTGATGATGGCGAGTGACAAGGCGATATACGTCGCTGCATACTGGAGTAAGATATAAGAAAAGTACGAACACAGATATACGAAAAGCTAAAAAAAATGCTTTTCACCTCACAATAATATCGATTCAAATTGAAGATAATGTGTATTGTGCTTACCTTAAAATCCTGTCTCTTCTCTCACTTTCAAAACCATTCTGAATATCCTGTGCAGAGAATCTCCAAAGAGCTTCACTTGTGACAACTCCGAACAGAAGATCATATCTGTTTTGAACATTTATACCAAGATTTCTATCACTTCTCTTTGAATGACTGTTATAAAATGCCGTAGAATCGGATGAAGCGTAGTTCTGCATATCGTTTGGGATGAAATAAGTCAAAAATTCTTTGGCATAATCAGTTTTGATCACAACTCCATCGACAGACGGCCCGAAAGCTGAAAGATAGTTCGGAGCTGTAACATCTGCGTTCAAAAGATCTTCAATTGAAGCCTCTCTGAGACAATCCACGATCTCTTCATGGTCTTTCGCTAGGTCGTCTGGTATGGTGCAGTTCACTTCTCTTGCAAGGCGGACAGAATAGTTGACTGGGTCTTCGACTAATGCCCAGGAACTCAGGGCTGAGCCAGATAATAGGACTGCTCGGTGGAATAAACCTGGAAAAGAAGAAAAAAATGATGAAAGAAACTATTATAATTTGCTGACAGTTTACCTAAATATAAACATAACATTATTAATTGTTTTAATGTATAAATTAACAATGGGCATTTCGAAGTATTTTTGGCTGTTAATTTGAATTTTTGTATTATTATTCCTTCATCTTTTAGTGACATTTTATTATAAAATTGATATATACCTATTTAATTACTGACATCTTACTGTATTATTTATTGATTTTTTTTGACATTTCAATTATCTATTACAATTCATATAATATATATTAAAATTTTCTCAAAACATCTCCTAACTGTATTACAATAATTGTTCTTGACATTTACACTCTCACCACAATGTTTTCATGACGATTCTACTTGTTTTGTTTCGACTAATTTTATGATTGTTATAGTTTGATTTCCAATTGTATTTGTTCTTCGCCAGTTGTTTTCTGTTCTAACTGTGTTGTAAATGAGAATTATGTTTTGTTTTTGTTTTATATTTTAACATGTAAAAGGCTCACGCCGTGGATGTATGTATAAATAAAATAAAAATAAAAATTAAAAATAATACATACAATAACTTTTTTAATCTATAAATTTGACTGTGGAATGAATGAGGACAGAATGACTAAGCAGATATATTTGGCTGAGTGGAATGGTGCTCGGAGACGTGGACGTCCTAGGATCAACCTTCTACCGCAGTTGTGCACGTCTGACAGACACCTCATTAAGAAATTATTAGATATCTTTCTTCCATCAATCCATCCCCATCCCTCACTCACAATACCTTTCTGTATCCTAGTGACCAACCGATCAGTCGTTAATGCCTTGTCGTTGTGTGTGTTATGTTCCTGTGCTGTGATAGTTACGTCTCACAGACGTCAGGTCAGTAATAGTGTGATTTTATGCATATGTCTAATAGTCGTCACCACGCATTTAATGTTTTTATGTCTTTGAGTCTCATAGAGGAAATATATCGATTATTTCGAATGAAATTTATTAAAACATTTGTTTCATAATTACCTGCATAAATTTTAACGTGCTACCTCTCCAATAGAGTTTTTCACTGGTCAATGAAGAGGGAGTCACTATTTATATATATATATGGTCACTTTACTTTACCATATAATGTATAAATATCAATATTTATTTATTTATTTTATTTTTCACTGTACACACATTTTCGTCCCAGTTTTAAAGAAAGTGACAATAACAACATTAGAAAAACTTGCCCTAGCTGTCTAAAACTTACTTGTAGATTTTGTTGCAAGCCTATGTGTCTTGATGCAAGCAAATTTGTGAAGAGTGTAGTACTAAAACTCTTATGTAAAGAGTACTTGCAGAATTTTAGTATGTTTATATTTATAATTTTTTTATGTCTTAATATTATTAACTAGTCTATTTACGATAAGGATTTTGTATTTTTTTATATATTCATATTTCATGTTAAGCTAAAAACCGAAAAACATAAGTACTTGTTTTTTTCATCGTATTTTTTGAGCTCATAATAAATATCAATTTTAAAATGTATGTGCTTTGTTTCAATTTAATAATTTCCTATTACCTATGTGCTTGCAAATAGCTTATATTTAGTAATATTAGCTTAGAAACATAATGATTTATTATAAAGTGTATTCTATATAGATTTCGAATTGTACGTCTGTCAGACGGCACCACTGTGCTAAAATTATAAAAATTCACCACTGTAGCTAAGGGTTAAATGGAAAGATCATTTAAATCAAATCCTACAGGACGGTCATGTGTTGAGCACATTTAACAGGAGAGCGGCCTGCATGAGGAATTGTATGACAGTGACGGAAGCGAAAGATGTATGCAAGGATAGAAGGAAGTGGCGCTCGATCCTTTCTGCCTACCCTGCGAGGGAAGCGGCGTGATGGTATGTATGTATGTATGTATGTATACATTGAAACAAGCATTTTGCACTAATGTAGATTAGGCAAATATGAGAAAGATGTCTCTTGACTTCTTAGGTCACTATACCGGTAAGAAAAAGGTCTACCATTCTTTTCTTTCAGCAAGTGCCCTGTAAAAAAGGCAGGTGTTTGTAAAACCTCACGCATTAGGCAATTAACATTTACAATTCAGCGATGAACATGCCACCCATCCAGAATGTCTCACTTTTCAATGGCAGCGTGAGGCTAAACTGCATATTATTATTATTACTTGCAATTATCCAGTAGAACACCCGGTAAAGAATTGGTCTCCCACTCCTCTCCATAAGTTTACAAGTGTCATTTTACATCTTTAGCAATGAGTTTTGCCTCCCATCCTGAACGTCTTGATGTTATATTGGCACGCAGAGGACAGCTTGCATGTACTGGCTACCCCACTTGTGGGATATGTCTTGATAATAATAATAATCTGACTATTTATATGTGGCGCCGTTTAATGATCTGTGACCATCTCAAGGGCGCCGTGACTTCTCACGAACAGTAGTGTTTTCAACTTGGTTCTAAATGTGGTTGTGGACTGATTCACCCTCAGATCTGTGGGCAGTCTGTTCCAGGCGGATGGCGCTGCAATCCAGACGAGAGATGACAAAGGAGGCGATCAGACTTGTCACGGCATAATAGTAGTAATTATTCCGTTGGCTACACCATTTTTGGGATATACCGTGATGGTATAGTAATAGTAGTAATAAATGTACAATTACCTACTAGCTGACCCGGCAAACTTTGTTTCGCCTTATACACACATTATGCCATATACCAAATTCGCTTTTAAAAAATAGGGGTTGATGGAAGGAAGATCAAAATGTAGGGCTTTATGTATTTTTTAATACCTCGCTTTAAAAAAATAATATTAAAAAAATTTGTCCAAAAAATAAATAATAATAATTTGGAGTAGACCACTCTTTACTTTGATTATAATAAAATTTCCCCAAAATCGGTCTAGCAGTATCGGAGGAGTATGATAACAAACACCGTGACACGAGAATTTTATGTATTAGATTTAAATGTACACGAGCTGTCTAAAACATTAACGCGAAGCTTATTCAGAGATTAGCACCTATCTATATAATAATATTTACTTTGATATGACGAACTAAATAAGTAAGATTAAATACACACATTTATTATCACGTAATAATACCTCTATACATAATAATATAAGGTACCTATATACATAAATACGGTGCCTACCTATTCTTCTTTACAAATCTTCCATTAAGGCTTAACAACAGATGTTTTCAGTTTACAGAGTTTTCAGGAGATACAATAGTAGATAAAAACTACCTATGAACTTTCAAAGGTACTCAACTACACTGGTGATGGAAACAATTATAGTAAATTAATTATTGTATCATAGTAGAGTAGTGAGTGAATATATCGATGGTTTAAAGCACAGAAGACACATGTCCACTTTTTAGGTAAAATGAATTAATACATGTACAAGATCGGTTGCAACGCCATCTATGTCCTGATTAAATATTACACTGAGAAAAATACTAACGAAATTTCACAACGAATCATTGGTACGTACTATCAAATTAGGACCAGAGTTCGTACAAACGATTCACTAGTACAGATCTATTAACTTCGCAGCCAATTCATTGGTACGTTTACCAACAACTTCTTCACAGTGACGTCATCAACTTGACGTTGGCTGCAGAACGAATCGTTGGTAAGAATCAATTGAATTACTTGTCATACTTACGTAGGTACCTATACATGACCTTGCTCGTAGCTGTCAAAAGTCCAATAATATTAATCGCGTTTAGTTGTAAAATGTGATCTATTTTTCTAATAACACTATAATTATTATTTGAAAAAATCTAACAAAAATAATAATATTATTAGAATAATTTTTCACATTTTACAAATAAACATTGTGATTAATATATAAGTAAAAAAAGTAGCAAGGAAATTAAAATGATTTTTTTCTTTTAAGTTCTTATGTAATATAATCATTTATTAAAAATTTCAATTGAAAAAATATAAAAATAAGGACAATTTATAAAGACATAATAAATATATCAAACGCGTATTATAGGATTATTCCAAAGGTCGTGCAGAAATTACAACTCTTTCTTCAGGGATGTTGAATTTTACTTATTATTATTATTCACAGGCATTCCACCCGGTAGGAGTGAAATTTTACTTATCATCATTGCCAAAAACCAACGGTGCTATTTCTAGATCTCTTCAGGGTTCTGGTTGATGATTGTCTTGAATGTGGTGAGGTTCCCCTTCCCCAGTTTTTATTCAGAGAGAACTGATCCCCCCCCTGAGCATCAGTCATTGCTTGTGTTTACTTGTAATAGCCTATTCATTTCACGACTTCATGTTTTTCTTTTTTCTTTCATTGTTATTGCCTCGGTCGGTGCAATCGAGTTCATTTTGTTTTTATTTCTTTTTGTTGTTGGAACATAGCTGCAACATTATAACTGAACTCCATTATATTGATATAATGAAAACAAAACTGTTCTTGGTTTTACTAAGATTTATTTGTTAAATAAGTTACCAGGTTTCGACCTATGAGGTCATTGTTAAACTAAATTTACTATAGGCCGTTTTGTTACTTAAATACTATGTCTTAATAGGTAGGTATAACAATATATTCTTAGAGCTAAGGTTTTATATAATGCAAAAATTATTGAGGGAAATTCAGAAAGAACAGTTGGTTGTGTTGTATGATTTAAATTTGTGGTGAAGGAGTCCGTCAGCGACCCACTGTATAATACTTTTGCTGTGTTGTTAGTGTGAAGACTCTTGCATACTTCCAAAAAGACAGGAGGCACTCCCAGTCGGCTCATCACGATCCAAAGTAGGTCCCTGTTGACAGTGTCGAAGGCTTGATTGGCGGGTGATCGGAAAAATTGGCGGAAGACCATAAATAACTACAGCGGCCCGCAGAATAGAACCACCCGCAGACCCATCACAAATGAAGAGCAGCCCTGTCCAAAGTGCGACAAAGTGTGCTTATCCAGAATCGGCCTCCACAGTCACCTTCGATGGCATCACCGGCAGGAACAACTACGTAGCAACGATTCTTCGGATGCTTCATAAATATGCTCGGCAACGGGCTCTAGGCATTAATTAATTAATTAATGATTTAAATTATATTGATTATATATAATGTGACATTTTATTGGTAAAGATTAAGGAAGACAGTTGGTTAGTATTGTGTAAATAAATGAAATAGGTTTGGGTATTTTGACTTCAACTAATAGATTGATGTAACAGATGTACCTAATATTATTATCAACAGAGGAATATTGACAAAAAGCATCCATTTAGGAATAATAACATGTACAACATCTAGATTTTCAACTAGTTTCAACAATACCCAATACTATTTCATTTATTTACACAATACTAATCAACTGTCTTCCTTATTAATCTTTACTCAACCAACTGTTCTTTCTGAATTTCCCTCAATAATTTTTGCATTATATAAAACCTTAGCTTTAAGAATATATTGTTATACCTACCTACAAAGACATAGTATTTAAGTAACAACACGGCCTATAGTAAATTTAGTTTGACAATGACCTCATAGGTTGAAACCTGGTAACTTATATAACAAATAAATCGTAGTAAAACCAAAAACAATTTTGTTTTCATTATATCAAAATAAATTAAAAAAACACAAGTTCTAATTGTACCACTTTGTTGCTCTACGGGAGTTATTTTATTTGGTATTCTTCTCTGCAACATTTTTCTATGGGAACAAAAATTTTTCATGCTGACAGTTGACCCTTTCTGTTTGAGTACGAATGCCCCAATTCTACTAATTTGTTTTCTTCTAGCCTTTTGATAATTCCATTTGACCTTTTTTCTGTAAATTTAAAAAAAATATATATAACTAAAAGTTATTTTTGAAAACGAAAGAATAGAAATTAAAATAACAGAATTTGAAGTATACAAACTTTTGCTATTGTTGTAGGTGACACCAAACCCAGTGCAACAGCTTCACCAATTTGTTAATGTTCTGCAACATTCTGTAAAGTACAAATTTTAGTTAATCTTCAATAAAAACTCAAATTTGGCTTGTTGATAAAACAATTATTGCAAATTAAACATCTCATACCAACTCATCATGGACTGGACTTTATAAAGATTCATTATTTGTTGAGCTGTAAATGCTTTTGATCTTAACATATATTATGGCACCACTCGTGTGGACAAATTTGTTAGTGTAGAAATTTAGTCGGATAAATGTAAGTCCCCAGATTTCTGAACTATCCAGGTGGACGGTGGGTCTCCTTCAATGTATATACTCAATCACAACCTCATTTGTTTCCTCCACAGTCTAAAAGTACAAAAATGATTTATTAAACCAAATGATAACTAATAAAGTTAGTTCATTAACAAACAAAATCAATGTTAGTCCAATATTACATACCGAATTGATGGTTGAAGTTTCACTTTCATTTCATCACATGGTTTTTAACATTAAATTCTGTAATCTGTAAAGCAAAAAATATTCATTAAATTAAATAACCTAATTAGTCCATCCACAAGCACTCAAGGTTAGAACAATGTTACTCACCAAATGGTTACTTGATGGTCCACTTTCATTCTGTAATTCCACGTTATTTTCCACATTGCGTTTCATCTATAAAGTAAAAACATATATCAAAATCATTAATGCTTTAAATCATACAAAAATAAAAGTAAATAAGAAAAAATTTCAAAGGTTTACCTTGCATTTCCATGACAGGTGATTTTTTCATCCCATAATGCAATATTATGAGGGATCTTGTTTTAAATGTGAGTAAATGCACGGTCATATTTCAACAATTATCCTCAATCCACTAAAAAAAACACCGAAATACGAAAACGACTTGACAGAAATTAACACAGAACAAAACACAACGGAGAACCGATAAATGTCATCGAATATTAGCGTTGCCATTAGAATAATTAATAATGACCAAAGTATTGTTTTTTTTTATCAAAATATAACACATTTTACAACCATTTTAGTGTATTCTTTATATTGAATAACAATAAATAAGTATTAGGTTATTTGTATAATAACGAAAATACTACAAATAAATAAAACAATATTGTACTGTTGAAATACGTTTCGTCAATCATAATGTATTTTTATGCGTGTGGCAATTTTACAAGCCATATGTACTTACCTGGCTATTATTTTAAACCAACTAGCGCCATACACGGATGTTTGGGTAACTAAAACTAGTAAAAGATTGGTAAAGGCCGAACAAATCATTGTGCAGAAATAGTTATCGGTAAATGCGAAATGATTTAATGTTACGTAATGTTGAATTTGATCTTTATGTCATATTATATCAATGGTAAGGCGAGCAAAACAATTTATTGTGAAATATCAATTGAATTTGTAGATGTACCTTTTCTCAGTGTACCAACAATCTTAATATCATAATTGAAATATTTAGTAAAAACCAAATGTCACATGTCCACAAATTCACTTTGTTTTGTGCACAGATGTAACATGTCACATAAGATATTATGAAGATTCTAATGAACACAATGTCGATTGTCCATTTAGGATGAACATGTGTCATCTGTGCACGCATAAACGCATCTCAAAAGTCGCCGTGAGTGGCACTTCCATCACACTTCCAAACATATTTCCATGACCATCATCTAAAAATGCTAATTGTTGGCATTCTGGTTAAAAATACAGTAAAAAATAAGTAATAAATGACATTAAAAAAGAACAAAGATTATGATTTTCAACACCTTCTGCATTAATTTGAAGTAAGTGAATTAATTAAGAATCTCAAACTTTGAAAACCTGTTTTCTCTAAACTGTCAAATGTGGACATGTGTCTTCTGTGCTTTAAACCATCGATATATGGCTCTTATCAAAAAACTTGTTTAGGCTGATTTTGTTTATTATTTTGTTTTACTTTTTGCAATTCTGTGGTTGTAGAATATCTACAAAGTTTAAAAATAGAAATATGTACACATTTACAATTCGATAAACGTTGAATGGGTTTTTAAATAACTATTTATTTTATAACAATAATAATAACTAGACAAATTTATTTATGATGCGCCGTTTTGTGGAAAAACCACCGCAAGGGCCCATTCAAGAATCATAACACCACCTGAACAATAAAGTTTTTAACCTCGTCTTGAACACCCCCACACTCTCCAGAGTTCGCAAATCATAGGAAATTTTGTTCCACAGCAGCGGACCAGCCACACAGAAGGCACGGTCAACATAGTTGACTAGACCCCCCCTACGCGGTACCACAAGTCTATTGACAGAGTCTGTGTTTGCAGACCTTAGTGATTTTTGCCGTTCCGTTGCCTCCTCAGAAATGCAGAACTCCGAGATGTACACCAGATGTATTTTTTTATGTAATATAAATATGGGTTCTGCATAGACAATACGAAATAAATTGGCCCTTCAAATTATTATTAATAATTGTTGAAGGGTGTTTGTGTTCACACTGTGAAAATTCATATTAAATAATTTATAAATAATTAAAAACACTGTTATATTTTCACTATAAATTTTATTTAAACTATAACGTTTTCGCCCACTTCAATGGGCATTCTCAAGATTATTTATAAATTAATTATTATTAATAATTTATTCAATAGATATCTTATCTGCACAATGAACAGATTGTGAAAATTTACAACAATTGCTGAGTAAAATTCTTAATATATTCACTTATTAGAAGGTGTAAAAAATCCAGTAAAATAGGTACAAATACCCACAACTTTCCTTCAAATATTGTTCAGATGAAATGTTATTCAAAGGTGTATTTTGAAAGAAAGTTTTGTTCATGAAATATCTTCGTAGCATCACGGCATTTCTACAATTAATGGGGCTTAATATGGATTTGCTGTCATGGGTATAACATCATCGGTGTAAAAAGTGAACAGGCATATTATCAAAATTCGCCAATACTTGTCACCAGAAGCATAAGTTATTTTAGGTTAATAAAAACAAGTGTTTTTTTCTACTCTAAATTTAAAGTTGTAAGTCATCTCTCTAGAGATCACTGATTTATAGTAGAAAGAAAAACTTGTTTCAATTTATCAAGTAATGAAATTCTACTACGTTAAGCCTAGTCAAAATACATTTTTAGCGTTACGTTTTCATTTCGTTTTCGTTCGAATGTAGACGACGTTGCGAGAAGGTGTCAATTTTCGTAGCTATACTTGTGTATTTAAGCTACGAAAATTGATACGTTCTCGCAACGTCGTCTACATTCGAACGAAAACGTAACGCTAAAATGTGTTTTGACTACGGGCCCGTGTGCACAGACACAATGAATAAATTACCTAGTTATTTTATGTGGCAATCCATTTCTATGCTCTTTCGAAGTACAAATAACATAACATGCATAAACAATTCACACATATTGAGCCATATAACTTTACAATGCACTAAACACATAAACATATATGTAACACCCATACTCAGGACAGTTTGAAAAAGGTCATTCTTCATTTTCTAGTTTTAGGTAGGTACTCTTATAGAGGTAAAAAGAATCATAACGATGAACATTATGAGTTAACAACAATAAACATTTTAAACAAACAAATTTTCTTCAAGACTCAGGTATTGTGACAATTGTTCCGGAACAATTGTCCCAATACCTGAGTCTTGTGTTTGTCTTCATACATTAGTCAGTTCTAAATAGTTTTAGGTGGGTACTCTTATAATATGTTACTGTCGAATTATAATGAATATATTATTATATTATATTCAACCCATCCAACTTAGATTAATTATTGTCACACCATCTCAACACCCAGCACACCCTCTCTACCTACCCTGTGACACCCTTACAGGAAGTAAAACTTACGTTAAGGCGCAATGTATCTACTTTGAGGCATTTCATATGAATAATTGAAACAAAATTAGTAAAAATTTCACAATTTTGTGCAGATGTTACTTCAATGGGACTTAATGTTAGACAAAGTTGATATTTTCAACCGACGGTACTTGGTGGACATTAGGTATGTTGAATTAATAATAAATAAAACACTTATTTATAGTAGGTATATCCACGGTGACTTTTTATTGGACGCGAGCCGGCTTTCAAGAGCTTCCGCTCTCATCATCAGGCTAGCGAAAAGTCAACATTTTTGCACTCTGGCTTTTCGCCAGCCTGATGATGAGAGCGGAAGCTCTTGAAAGCCGGCTCGCGTCCAATAAAAAGTCACCGTGGATATACTATAAATAAGTGTATTATTTATAATAAATTAATGTTAGAATTCTGAAAGCCGACTCGCGTTATAGGTAAAGTTTGTTCCTTTAGTATATCTACACACAAACTATTCGTATTGAGTGTAATGCACACACCGAGTTACATATCTACGTACAAAAGTGTTTTTTTTTTATACTCTAACAAAGTTTCCATTAAATACCATCGATCGACAATATTGACTAAAACTTGTTATTGGTTGTCTGACAGCTGAGCTGAAAAGTTCGACTTGTGATACGAGAGAGCTTTAGATTTTGCAAATACGTTTATAGCAAGCACTAATAACAATTAAAATGACACAAAAATGTTAATATAAAAAAACTGTAATTGTTTTACTTTTATATATTTGTTTTAACGCATTGTTATGAAGTTGGAATAGGTTGGTGGTCTTAAGGTTCAAACCTGGAATATATTGGATGCAAATTCAAGATTATACATACATAGAACTTAAATAGTTTGTGTTATTGATGAACGCACCATTGGTAAAGTACACTTAAATTTAAAAGCCGATTCGTAAATATCAGAAAACTTTTACTTCTTCCAAAAAAAAATAGTTTTCTCAATCAACTGATTGGAGAAAATTAAGTATTTTATGTGTAGGTACCTAATTTTCTATCATATCTTTACTTACGATTTTTTTATTAATTTTACAAAAATAAAACACAAAATCATAAATTGATAATGTTGTCTAATCCTTTCTGGAATATTTAACATACTCGGGTATATTAATCCTTAAGAAGTTATGTACGTACATCAATTCATTGTTCTAACTAAAATAGTCGCAGCTACACGTGTTGGAGTTTAATACAAAAACGAAATCTTAGAAATCCTCTAAACCGAAACCTTCTAAACAGACAGTTTCCTTATTAAAACGTAAAACCTACTTCCTATACAAAACATTTGATAATGAAATATATTATATCTCCACTATTGAAGTACCTACATAGAGAACTAGCAGTAGGTATCTATTCTAAATTAATTGAAATTGTATGTATGAATATTCTACTAATGTAATATATAAGTTGTTAATAGAAGTGTAAGCTTAATATCTTAGGTAAGTATGAAACAGTGACGGGACTAAACTTTTTTATTGGTAATGTTTTAATCCATATCGAGACAACTAGACCGTGTACTTTTTTTTTACATATTCAATACATTCAAAGTAAATTATGTAAGTATTTATTCATTACGTTAAGTTTTTTGGAATAATTATCCAAATGTTAGTATTTTTGCTTATCAAATTTATCTGGACAACGTTGTCCATGGACACCGAAAGTGATCACTTAACCAGCCTAGAGTCAATTCGTAAGCGTTGGGACACCTTTCTCACTTCTTCCGATAAGATTTTACACAATGTTACATTGTGTAGACATGGTTCTCCAATCGAGGTTTCTGATTAGTTTTGTCATCCAAAAAAATGTAGATATGTAGACAATTATTATAATTATTGTTGAGATGATGATGACGTTTATGATTTTTCCAGTGTAGTTTAAAAGATCATCCACTTAAAAGGCATGGAAATTTATTTATTTATTTTTTCACGTACCTACAGCTTTTTATAAACTTTTCATACATATAAACAAATAAATCTGAAGATTTTTATATACAGATATTTTTTATTTCACACATCATTCATTGTCATGCTCCACAAATAAATACACAAACACACCTTGCACACACATTCAAATTCATTCACTCTACAAACAACAAACATTCAAGTAGGTACTCCTCACACTTCAACTCATCATTAATGACAATACTTATTTCGATTAAATTTGATCAAATAATATTTAAAACACACAACAGGAAGACTTTTGTCATATAACTAAATTAAAACATAAGAACAGCAAAAATAATCAGTCAGAATGTCGAGGAAATAAGGGCATTTATAATAAAAGAAAGATTTTTTTATTTTGCATTTTTTAAAAGCACACCACTGCTTTTATAAAATATATCAAATTAGGAAATTCTAGATACATAAAGTAGGTACATTAAATAAGATGTTTTGGAAAACAACAACGATACCTGCTTTCAATAATATCACTACAATCTATGAATCTATTTCGGAGTTACAGAAGTACCTACTTCCTTATTCTATTTAATTAAGAAAATATCTAAATTAAACACAAATTATCTTGAATTAGGTATAAATAAATATGGTGAACGGAGACGTGGTTGTCCAAAGACAAAATGGCAAGATCATTTTATAAACTAGATCTTACAGGGCAGACACGTGTTGAAAACATTGAATTGAAGAGCATACATGAGGAATTATTGTATGACAGTGATGGAAGCGGAAGATGAATGCTGGATAGGAGGATCATGAAATCGATCTTTTCTGCCTACCCCATGAGGGAAACGGCGTGATGGTAGGAATGTATTTATGTATGTAAATAAATTTGAGATAGTGGATAGTTTGAAGAGAAAATCTCAGATTAACAATGAAATTCTAGGTTTGGTTTCTCGACCTGTCGATCTGCCCCACTTTCACAAAATGAGCATTTTTGAAGATCCAGTGTGTAAGGTGCTATGATTTTAAGATGAAAATTTGTAGTAGTTGTCTAGAAAACTGGGAATTTTATAACATATCTACCTTTAAGATTATTTCTTAGCTACCTTCATCAAAGAGTACTGTTTTCCATCCGCAAGTGTTTCGTCGGCCCGAGCGACCCTCTTTCACAATACACTGTTTCTATGACAACGATATCGGAATGCAGAGAATGTCGTGGGAAGAGGTGACGCAATTGGCACAGATACACTCTAAATGGAGGAGGCTAGTTGCCCTGTGCTCCTGAAAGGAGGGCGATGATGATGATTTTCATCATAAGTGATTCTTTACTCTGTATCTAAATCTATTTTGGCTTGTCGGAACCATTAAATACATTTTTTTAAAGAATACATCTGGAAGTTTATTTTTTATGTAAGAACATATTGGATTAAGAGGATTATAATCCATTCTCTTTTAAGCAAAAGCTCTCAACATCTTTCAGCTAAGTGTAAATATATAATGTGTTTATTGTAACATAAGAAGTGCAAAAGCTCAGAGAAATATTTTTAAAAGGTTTTAAAATCACGTCGCCGGTGCAGAGATATCATATCATAATATATTATTATAAGGAGTGAAAAGTGATACCTCATATTGTAACATCCGATCTATACAACACTAAAATAATAATGTATCATTCCTACTCATAAAAGTTGTATACTTATACCTACACATTAAGACGCGGATAACTATTTTTGTAATTTGAGAATAGATTTATTCCTGATGAACCCATAGTCTTGTTAAGGGATAAATTTATTTTCAAACTACAACTGACTAGTTATTGGATCCGGACTCTTTACATCCGTGACTGCAAAAATAATGTAATTTGATGTTTTGTTTTACTTTGATTGATTGTGTTTGAAATTGTAATAACTTTTGTGAATGTATGTATGACGAGTCCAAGTGCCTGCATAACAGGGGCCTAGGGACAATTGGAAACTAAAAAAAAACTAAGAAAAACGTAGATTTTTTACAATTTCACTTATTTTCTAAGATATTTATTTATTTTATTTCTTTATTTTTTATTTATTTACAAATATTTACGGCCAAAGCCTTTTACATGTTAAACCTCTGTATACATACAAAACATGTGAACAAAGGAAAGATATGTTACAAAAAAGACACAAAACAATTAGACTAAAGAAACGAGAGTTTAACAGACAATATAACATTAATCATGTTATATTTATAAAATAAGATACAAAATTGTAAAAAAAAAATGGTCAAGATATTACAAAGAGAAATCAAAGGTATAAAAGTGTCAAATATAGTAAAAAGTCAATTAGTTAAAATTCATAAGTCAATAAAAAATAGATATGAAAAAAATTATATAAAAAATTTCAAATAATAGAGATCAATTAAAAAACATAAGTTTAGGTCAAGTGGTTAAAAGAGCAATTCGCCACATTAAAAAAATAACAATTAGTCACATGAACATACATAATATCCAGTTAGAGACATCGAATACCAGAGAAGATCAACGTAAATAAGCAACTATAAACCTCGACTATGTACCCATTGTCAGTTTATTTTAATTAACAATATAACATGTGAGAAAGGAGAGTCGAGACATTAAATAAATGTATATGTTTGATAAGATGTGAAGTGTTTGGGATAGTTTTTATTTTTGGTCTGTTTTTAAATTTTTTGATTTTTCTTATTTTTTTTTGTATTGTTATATCAGATATTTTGGAATTGTGAATGTGTTTGTGTGAATGAATGTATTATGTGTGCGAAATTGGGAGAATGGATGTATTGTGTGTAAGATTTTCTATAATTGTCTTGTGTGTTATTGCTGAAGTGTAGGTACACTGTTTGGATGTAAGACTATTGGAATGTTTTTGTCGCTTACCTACATGTTTATATTTATATGTCTTTCATCTGTTGTGTACCATGTAAAATGAATAAATAAATAATGATAGCTTCACGTGATGTTGTCTTGTCAAAGCTGTATATGATTTAAATTTACAAATTAACTTATCAATTGCTGTAGCATATTTTTTAGTCAGGCATTAACCCTGGAATAACAATAATTATTCCGTGATTGTGTGTAAGGTTGTAGATACATGTTAGAGTAATAATACTTATAATAATAAAAGTATATTTATATAGGTATAGATATACATATATCTAGGTATCTACCTGGCAATCACGTTCTCACCTTGTCGTCGTGATAACGTTCTATATCCACATCACGTCTGTTTAACTATCGCTACATTATTCTGTCATCACACTAACACGTACTGCACATAAAACCAACATAGTCCAACGTCATCACGCGAATAAGAAATAATCCTTCTACAGTAGGTACCTATGTACATAATATATGTATGTTGAATAGTAGGCTACCTACTGAACTGAGAATTATCTATGTATCTAAAATATCTGAGAAACGTTTTTTACATTAATTTTAAATAAAATCAATTCATTTTGAAATAATCATTTTCTATCTATCTTCCAATACCCTCACGCCGTATCCCAGGTGGGGTAGGCAGAGAGAACGAAACGCAATGTTGATCTATCCTTGCACACTAATTCTTTTGCTTCCTCCACATTCATTCAGTTTCTCATACATGCACGTCTTTTTCTATTACCAACCATTTGAAAGAGAAAGAAAATAAAAAGCAACGATACAATGAAACAAAAAAATGTAAGAAGAATAAATTACGAAAAAATTAAATTAACTACAATCATATAGAAAATATAAAAAGATATCTATATTATGTAAATTGAAAAAAAAATAAAATAGGAAGATCAATCAAAGTAAATTAAATGTGATTTAAGGAGAAGGGAGGAGGAATTAGTATTCTGTTTTTTTTTCTGTCTATTTTATTATTTTTTGTTGTAAATTAAATAAGTAAAAAGCTTGCGCCGCGTATGAATGCTAAATAAATAAATCAAAAACTTGTGTGTTTTTTGCTTGTACTTAGTCCTCTGTTTCCCCCATTTGGGAAAGAATCTGTGGTGATGTATGTAATAAAGTAGTAGAAGGAAGTTATAGGTATTGTCAAGATGGTTTGGATATTTGGAGCAAATCCAAGACTATCAAAAGATTCTATTCTACAAGTATTCAGAAATGCAACCTTTTGTAGAGTAATGTATGTTGCTTGTGGTAGTGCCAATATATTTAAACTATTGAGAAAATGATGTAGTGTGATTTCTGTACTCGATACAACTATTGGCACATACATAGCATTGTAACATGTTTTTTTCAAATGCATTTAATACTATACTATACTATACCCTCACGCCGTGTCCCAAGTGGGGTAGGCAGAGAGAACGGAACGCCAAACAGATTATCTTTACACACTTCCTTCGCTTCCTCCACATTCATACAGTTTCTCATACACGCACTCGGTTCCTCTTACTCAACACGCGGCCGTCCTTGAGAATTTGATCCACGTGATCAAGCCACGTGGTTCTCGGACGCCCGCGTTTCCTCACACCCTTTCTTCAGACAAGTTTATCCTCTTTGTCACTCTTACCTCGTTCATTCGTTCAACATGCCAAAACCACCGTAGTTTATTCACGCGTATTCTCTCCACAACACTCTTCTTGCATCCGCTCATTCTTCTAATATCCTCATTCTTCACTCTATCACGCAGCGTTTTACCAACCATTCTTCTCAACGATCGCATCTCTACTGCATTTATTCCACTTTCGTCCTTCTTCAACCACGTCCATGTCTCGCTTGCATACGTAAGTGACGGTACCAGAATGGTTTTATTTCTTCCTGAAATATTTGATTTTTTCTGTAATAGTCGCATAAGTGTACGAAACAGCAATGTCTATGATGTATGTACATAATATATCCTGCATTTTTTCATAAATAATATTATCTACAACTAATTTAATATACTCGCCCAGTGAGTTTGCTCTTATTATCGACATCGAAAGTTTATTCTGAAAATACTTTCACAAACATACCTGCAAGAGTTTAGTTGACGGAGGAATTATAAAATTTAAAACCTTCCGATTAAAAATTCAAATATAACAGATTAGTTGTAGGATTAGTAGTTATCAGCTGACCCATGATCAGGTGTGCTTGTTGTAGGAAAACAAAACCTTTATTATTTTTCGTTTATTTTGTTACTTTCAAAATAAAGTGGTATCTTCTATTGAAATAATAGTAAGTAAGTGTGTAGGCGATTTTCGTAATACTTTATCAAATTGAAAATTAATACAAATAAATATTATTCTCGAAAACAAATAAATTTACACCTAGTTATAAAATATATAAAAAGGAAGTGTTGTATATCTATATAATATTTCATTAAACAAACATAATTTATTAAAAAAATATCATTACAAAAGAAAACAAATATTGAATAAATATTTCTTCAAAGACGACAAATGAAACATATTTGTTTTCTTATCAATTTTGCAGAAAAACGAAAGAAAAATATATATATATGTGAATTAATGACGGAAAATTAGATTAAAGAAAAATTTATTGATATTTATTTATTTATGTATTTCCAAAGAAGTGTCTTTGGTGGAGCAGACAGACTGAATTAAAAGTCAGAATTGTTTTCGATTAATATTTATTCTCATTTAATCATAAAGTTTTGGATTAATTTACTAACAAAGAAAAAAATAGACTTTGACTCCTCTAGTTTACAAATTAACGGACGAAAACGAGAACGGCGTAGGGCAAAAAAAAACGATTTTATAGAAGTTAATCATACTTTAATTTTTAAACTACTCTAAATTCCAATCAATAATTCAACTCCAGAAAAGAGTAAAAACAATTTGTTCAATCCGAGAATCTAACCCACGAACTCTCGCTTACAAAACGAGTGTGTAGACCGCTAGTCAACCTATCTGAATATGTATTAACTAGATAGAAATTGATTTAAGTGTGAGGAAGAATCTTACTAAAGCTTTTGTGCGGAGAATTTTGCTAAATGGGTGCGAGACGTGAACCATCAGCAAGAGTGAAAGCGGACGGTTATCGGCATTTGAAATGTGGTGCTATAGACGCATGCTGAAGATTCATTGGTCGGAACACGTCGAAAACGAAGAAGTGTTAACCAGGGTTGGCGAAAAAAGGCAACTCCTCAAAAGAATCTGCCAACAACGAGCTTACTGGATTGGCCACAACATCAGGCACCCAGGACTGCTCATCGCAATCGCAGAGGGTAGGACCGAAGGCACAAATGGCAGAGGCCGACCAAGAGACGCCTATATGGACCAACTGAAGAGGGACATGAGCTGTGGCTCATACATGGAGTTGAAGAGACTGGCTGAGAATAGGGAGGAGTTGAGAAGAAAGTCCAAACTCATTGCAGACCAATCCAATGGATTGTAACTCATTATATATATAGATAGAAATATTGGACATGGTACACATTCATATTATTATGTAAACTTCAAATATCATGCTAATTACATATCGCAGAAATTTCCATGTGTTAATTTAACATTGTATACATTCTCCATACAACTCCCATTTTTCAAAGTGAAAAGCGACATCTATTATAGTTTAATGGAAACGTTAAAAACATATTTGATACTAACAAATACCTACACTGTTTACTTTTCACTATTGCATTATTACTCGAGTAATTTCGTCAAATTAGCTTGACATTTTCAAGAGAATTAATATAAAAATATTAAAGTCACTTGCAAAAACAATTTTTTGTATGTAGGGTAGGTACTTTAATATATAAACTTTAACGTTAAAACTTATAGATCGTGTAAAAAATTCAAAATAATAATTTTATAGAAGATTATAAAAATCATTTATGATGATTACTTTAACACGGAGAGAAGGGTTAAGTAAAATAAAAAAAAATTGAGTTAGAATAATGTTTGTTTTTTATATTTTTTAAGCTTAATACATTGTTTCGTGACACGTCATAATGATAAAAGATATAAGAGGGTAGAAAACTTTGCTGTTTGCTATATTGTAAACATGTTATATCATTTAATATCTATTTTTTCCCAAATTTAACCTCTTAAGATTAAGTAGACGCGATAACACGTATACAAAAAAATATGCAGAAAAAATCATACACACGAATCTCGATATCTCAAAGTTCGATAACTCGGGAATCTCGATAAAATCTGAAAATACAAGTATCCATTTATTGAAAAATACTGTGAAGAAATGTCTCGAGTTCTTGCAAGTGGGAATTTGTCATACACTATAATTTTACTACTAAAATCTATTCTATACAAAATAGACATTTGGGGTAAGCATTGCATATAATTGTTAAGCTTTAATTAAATAATGGGAACTTAAAAGTTTTTTTCTTTATACTCTAAGAAATTTTGATGAATTAAGTCATCATAAGCTCGATAATTATTTCATACCCAATACGCACATAATTTAAAGGTTTATGCAAATCGAAATATTACAAAATCAACGTTTTTCGTTGTCCTTTCGTAATTCGACTTTTCGAAAGTTTGCATAAAGCGTCTCTCGATTGGTGGACCTTAAATCGTGACAGTGAGAATGGTGGAATTGGTGAACGTTGTCCATGGACACCGAAAGTGATCTCTTAAACCAGCCTAGAGCCAATTCGTAAGCGTTGGGACACCTTTCTCACTTCTTCCGATTAGATTTTACACAATGTTGCATTGTGTAGACATGGTTCTCCAATCGAGGTTTCTGATTGGTTTCGACTTTTCGAGGTAAAACAGAAAATTGGCTTTTTGTAAACTAAGAAATTGAAGTTTACAAATTTTCAAAAGGTTCTAAAAAATTGAAATTTCGCTCAACCGACGTTCTTGTCGGTCTCTCAAAATTTGAGCTTTCGAGGTAAAACAGACACAGAGAGTGAGTTGTCTTCTTGTAATTCTTAGAATTACCAGAGAAAATTACACGAAAACAACCCTATAAAAATAACATTATTTTTACTATAATTATTTTCTTTGCTAATAACTACAAAAGGTCGCTTTCTTAACTTTTAATAAATAGCAGAATAATAATAATAATAATTGTACCAACAAAATGTCGTATTTATATAAATTGTTATGGCATATTGGTATAAGAGTCATGGCTGCTTAATGTATAAGATGGGAGATAATATCATCAACTATGAACTTTTTGATACTTGTGCTGTTGTTATTTTTATAGGAACATTTTCAGGAGATAAGAATGAAAAGAGACAATGAATCAATTTATTTTTAGTTATATGATATTTGGTTATCCGATTTTGTGTTGTATGGACCAGTGTGACCTTATTTTATTTTACAAAACTACTGCTTGTGGTTAAAAACTACCAAAAACTACTAAATTCTTCAAAATGGTATAGGAATTCAAAATATTTCAAAAACTCAGACTCGGTTTTCTTTAAAGAATATTTATTTTCTCACAATACTTTTCTTCAACATAACGGGTATTTGTACCGACTATTATGCCGTATATTCAAAATGGTATAGGAATTTGAAATATTTCATAATCTCTTTGGTTTTCTTAAAGAATATTTGCTCGAATCATAAAGTATCGGGTACTTTTACCGAATGCCCGATACTTTATCTACCGATTACCGACCAAGCTGTTTTGGGTTCATTAAAATACCAAAAACTACCAAAAAACAACCAAAATCTACCAAAGAATTTAAAACTACTAAACACTGTTGCCAATGCCTCGAAAACTACCAAAAAAGTACCAAATCTGGCCATGCTGCGTCTCTCGTTCGATCACGCGAGTTACATTATTAAGCAGCATTGGCTACGGTTTGTCCATGGATAAGTTAAAACCAGGTCACAAAGTAGTAAAGCTTTAACAATTTTTGTTTTTTTTTTCTTACGTTAATAATTAAGTTTTTTAACAAAATAAATGTCAATTCATTAAAAACAAATACTTAAAAAAGTTAATCTTGAAATAATTAAAATCTTGATATCGTTGCCGTGGAGGTGAAGCCACACTTTTTTGAAAAGTATGCAGTTTTGTTCACAAAACCACGGAGAACACGGTGAAGAGAAATAAGTGATTTGATATTCCTAAAGGGCATTTTTGCAAGATTATGAAGAGATGTTAAGTGTTTTTACATCATTTCAAGTGTGTGTTAGAGCATTTCACTAACGAATATAGGAACAAATAGTTCAATTAAATTATAGAAGTGAAAAGATCCAAGCCGCATAGCGCCTAACTTTCTAACAACTTTTTTACAGGTGGATCTTTCTCAGCTACAGTGGTGAAATAACCCAAGTGATAAATTCATGTTTACTTCTTAAATATAGAAATTCTTTAATATTTTCTTATTTATATTAGTGGAATATGTGATCAGAAATATTGTGTAAAATTTTTAACGAAATCTATGCAAAAATAACTTAGTTATTGTCAGATTATTACTTTTGGATGTGACAGCGTAACTTCAACACCCCTTTTCTCGGAATGTCTATCTTGTGGGTTAGATCACTTCACATCCACGGCAACGATATTTGCTTAAATTTAAACATTGCTTTTCTTCAAATCTTCGTTGCGTAGATACAAAATATATATATTTCTCATTAAACATTATGTTGAATTAATTAAATATTATTAGGTATATACTGTATATAATACTATAATGTACCTAGATACTATTCAGAGAATACATAATAACATGTACATTACTACATACAATACAACATACAAAATACACGTACTTAATATTATACAACAATCACGGTGTTATTATTATTCAAGGCGTATCCTAGTGGAATGATTACATTGCGAACACCCTGTGCATTAGTACAATCTTGTGGAAATCATTATAAATACATGTAATGTAACCTACATTATTACACGAATTACAGGGTTGCTGAAATGTTACTAACCTTTCTTTCTATCCGTAATTTAGTAAAATACATGTTTTTTTGTTTTTTATTTAATTTAATATGTCCGAGTAGGTATGTATATTTATTAATATTTCTTGTTAAATAACTTTTCATGTACCTACCTAGTTATATTAATTTATTTTAATTTGGTAACTGTCAACGGTATCGTTTCGATCGATAATTAAATAAGTGGCGTAAATAATATCTATGTTGTATTTTATAACTGTTTATTTTGTAGAACTCCATAATTTAATGTAAATAAAAACAAATAACTTTCTAGAGTTTTACTATGTACCTACCCATTTTTATTCAGTGACCAGGTTTCGAGATGTAATGTCTTTTTCAAACTCCATGTTTGAAAAAGACATACCTAAGTTATTGCATGTAACATATAACATATGAGATTATTACACGCTTTATTCCGTGGAGCAAGAATAAATTGGTCTCCCACACTTTTCCATAAGTTTTCGAGTGTTCTGTAAAAGACAGGTGATCTAAAAATATTATATTTCACATCTCGAATTCAGTGATGAGGTTGGCTACCCATCCCGAATGTCCTACTTTTTCAGCACAGAGTGAACAGCTTGCGTGTTTATTCATCAGTCAAAATTCCAAACAGATATTCTCCTTTTCGATGTGCTTAACACGTCACTGTCTTGAGGGATCTGGTTTATAATTAAAATCTTGTCATTTGATGCTCGGACGTCCACGTCTTCGAGCACCATTCCTCTCGGCCAAATATAATATTTTCTTTGTCATTTTGTCCTCATTCATTTTATTCACTGTGTCGGTGTTTAGGTAGTAGAATTCCATATCGCAATAAATAAAACGAGCGTTTTATTCTACTATTGTTTTATTCGATGAGAGAGACGTCTTTCGTCTATAAGGACATTGTCAATCTGATTTTAAAAATACAACAATATTTACAATAACAATGATAAGAGAGTAAAGTGTAATATTATAATGTGGTATGTATCAGAAACTAATTCTATGAAAATATCACTTATAACAATATTGTTCTCCCTTTCGCATGGTAATTAGTGATTTCTTACAATTAGTTTCTGATACATACCACATTATAATATTATAATTTACTCTCTTATCATTGTTATTGTAAATATTGTTTTAATATATATGAATATTGATGTATTTTTAAAATCAGATTGACAATGTCCTTATAAAACGAAAGACGTCTCTCTCATCGAATAAAACAATAGTAGAATAAAACGCTTGTTTTATTTATTCCTCATTCATTCTTTCCACATGCTCAAACAATCGTACATATCTTACAAACATTCATTTTGATTGAATAAAAAATACAATTAAATAAAATAACAATTCTGAACACCGTCTATGCTGAAAGCTCAAGTCAAAATGTGACACAGAAATTTGGACACAACTACAGTACCATAATTGTGTATTTCCATTATAAAGGTACGATTTTTGTAATTCAACCCTTCCGAAGCGGGAGGCACTGCGGTCCGAATAAAAATTAGAAGTAATGATAATGATCGGACGTGTAATGTATGTACATAGATACTGATACTAATATTACGTTAGAGGTAGGTATCTACTCTCGTGGGAAACGATATTGTAAAGAAGGAAGTTTGTAATGACTAAAGAGAAAACATTACCTGGACACAGCAGGGAGACTTCAGGTAATGATAATTACTTATTATATTATTATTATGTTGAATTCTAAATACCTGGCATAACAGTTGGAGATATCATGAGAAAGTTGATACAAGCTGCTCCTGAGCCATGTCCAAGCAGAGTGACGCTGCCAGGATCTCCTCCGAATAACTCAATGTTCTGTTGGACCCAATGGAGAGCAGCTATCTGATCCATGAGTCCGTAGTTAGCAACACGAGCTTTGAGATGTGGAGTTGGATTGGCGTTGAGGAAACCTGAGACAAGTTAAAATGTCAGTCAATAATAATTTAGGTAAGTTTAACATACAAAACTACCATATTATAAGGCTAAGAAAAGACAATATATCACCTTATTAGTTGTGCCCCGGACGGGACTTGAAACTGCATTATTTATGAGAGAAAATATTGGAACTAAATCGGTTGTAAGGTTCAAGCTAAATCTACTGCTATTACAAAACATTTATAGTCAAGTCACAAATTCTGACTATGTGACCATTTCTTCTTCAGTTTCAACCCTAGAGTCATTTATTTTCGTACCTAGTTGATTCATAGTCAGTTCAATTTATTATTTTATATTTTTGTGACTAATCTAGAAAAAAAATTGGAAAAATCTTTTATGTAATATGGCATTAATAATTTTCTAACCAAATAATCCAAGTCGGTAGTTGATTGTGATGACCACCATGTCAGAGTAGCTGGCCAGTACTGCACCATCATAAGGGTTTCCAGAGTTCCACTCGAAAGACTCTCCGTGGATGTAGACAAGGACTGGACGCTTGGGCTCTCGATCATCTGGAAAGAGCAGAAAAAATAAGTTTAAAATAACATTTTAAAATTACATTGTTAAATGCGTAGAATTCGATTTTATTTCAAAAACGTATAAAAACTAACTTAAAGAAAAAATATTTTTGATACTCAAATAATATAAAAATCTCTCACTGTATTTTCAAGTTATTAAGTGTCCAGTTAAAGACAATAAATATTCGTAACACATCAGATATTAAATATGTATTTATCATATTCATTTCGATAGTCGTGAGATACCTTTGCCATTTTCTACTGAATGACATGCTTTTGACACGAAGCTAAAAGACGAGCCACAAGGTCATAGTTAGTTCATGGTTTTCACACGAAGCTAAAAGACGAGCCATAATTTCATAGTTAGTCCAATGACTGACCCCTTTGAATGAGATGTTGTGATTGAACAAACAGATAGATGAGATTCGATACATATTTGGTAAAAAGGCTTAATTAATTATAATAGTAGACACAAATACGTAGTCTTGTAATTTTTTAGGATGTTGTAAAAAAGTTCGAAAGTATCTATCTATAATATCAATCCGTCTATATTGACTGGTTAGGGATGGACATTTGTAAAATCCCAACTTTACTTTGAGAGACATTCCAAGGAGTAATTTGTACCAATAAATTAAATCAGATAAAGGAAATTGCCCGACGATTTTATATTACTGCCGCAATTACAAAGTAGTAGTACGTCCCTAAAATATGTCGCAGAGTGATTGAACCAATCAGTCTATTTGACAAAAGTCTATTTGTCCATAAATTCAATTTCGACACCTCCCATAAATAAAGTAGTGTATTTATAAATTACCTATTTGTAATAACATGCAATTTATCCTTTCCGTACTATAAAACAATACATTGAGAATAGATGGCTCACTGTTAGATGAATTAAAACATAATAAATACCTAATCAGATATCTACATTCGAGAATGTAATGTTATTTTGCACAATGAAACATTGAAGAAGTGAGAAAGACGTTCCAGCGTTTGCGAATGGCTCTAGGCTGGATTCAGTGGTCACTTTCAACGTCCATGGACAGCCTTAAATTATTCCGCCAGTCTTACTGCCACGATATGAGATACACCAATCGAGAATGATTTCAAGATTCTAAATGAATGAGTTGTAAGCAGACAATAGAAGTCTCAGATAAGAATTTTGCACATACATAGTTTGTGGTGCACTGTGAAAACCTAAGAAGATGGTTCGAATGTACGAACGAGAGCTTCGTAATGGACAATTAAATGGATTAGTTTAATGAGTTCGTCGGTAGCCTGGAGGTATGTAGAGTCTCGGCTTCATGCACAAGAGGTTCGCGATACTAATGCAGGTGCCGAAAAACTGTTTTTTCACGATACAAGCTTTTATTTTGCTGTGAGAGATTGTATTTGGGTTACCAACAAAACCCCAGATACATCTTTATTTTTTTGTTCACTAATAAATTAAAAACTTTATACATACTTTCATTGATGCTGCCCAACTAGGTTTATCCTCTACCTACTTGGGCAAAATAAAAAAAATAGTTCTGAGAAAAACCACTGAATCAATATCATTGTTCAACAGCTAAGATATAGATAACACATAAATGCATCAAATAAAAAACGGTCCTTCGTTTATAAAAACCTAGTGTTATTGACAAAAAGACTGATTGTATGAATTAAGCTACAACACGCCACAACATTTTCTCCCAAATATCTACGTATATTTAAAGTGAAATAAGAATATTTCAATGAAATGTCGTTAAGAATATTTTGTCGGCTCTCCGTCACCACACCACCGTACACCGCACTGACAATAGGATGGAAGAATTTAATTTTGATGTGATATAATTTCATGTGACAATGGGTGCGTATAAAAAATCTGAGTTATGAGGTTTGGTAATGAAGGTGTTATGGTCCTGAAAATGGTGGTAATGTCCTCTATTACCGAATGACATAATGCTTTTTACAAGTTTTTCTTCGCGATATTCCAAATTTCTTTTTCTAAATGTAGGTATCATTTTGTATAACAATTTTTCCACACATTTTCAGTGATAATTAAGCTCAATTTGCACGATTACTAAATATGAGTCATGTCAATCCGGTATCCATCCGTTATTAAATACCCGTTACTTTTGTTTATTGGTATGTACCTATGTTCAGTAAAAAAATGTTGCTATCGGTAATAATATAGGTTCCTACGTCAATCCATCTATACCATCATGGCATAGGTATCCCATATTTATTTATTTATTCTATAGAGACACACACAGAGAGTTGACGAAACATTCATAAAATAAGAAAGAAAAAAGACACATTAATCCGGTCAGGCCACCCCTCACTTACGCGTATCTACTAGTGATGTAAAGAATGTGTGATTTTGGATATTCGCGAATGTCGCGAATATTTGTTACCGACATTCGCGAATGCGAATGCGAATAGCGAATATTGACTTTCTGAGATTTCTACAATATTGCTCAATCATTAAAATTTCTAGCCCCCCCGTCGCCGAATTTTCAAAATGGTATAGGAATTTAAAATATTTCAAAACTCCTCGGTTTTCTTAGAGAACATCTTCTTGCAGTACCTTTTTCTGCAATGTATCCGGTACTTTATTACCGAAATAATATTCGCAAAACATTCGCATATTTTTTTGCGAGTACGAATGCGAATGCGAATACTTTGAAATATGCGAATATTCGCGAATGCGAATGCGAATACGAATATTCGTTACATCACTAGTATCTACAGCATGCACGTTCAAGTAAAATTATACAAAAAAAATAAACAAAAATAAGAGTAAAAACTAACCAATGCAAGTCCAGTAAACCAGACTCACATTACCGCAAACAACAAATTATAAAAAGGTTAGATGAAAAAATACAATTATATAATAATTCAAGAGTTTTTGTGTTTACGCTGTGGAAATCCATTTTTAATTTTAATAAATAAAATATAAAAATATATTATTGAGCACTGTTTAATCTCCACTATGTTAGGTTAAATACCGAACGTTTTCGCCTATACTTGTAGGCATCTTCAGGGAAACTGAAACGGAAACTGAACTGTTTCCCTGAAGATGCCTACAAGTATAGGCGAAAACGTTCGGTATTTAACCTAACATAGTGGAGATTAAACAGTGCTCAATAATATATTTTTATATTTTAATTATTACAATTATATAATTAATTAGGTAACTATAAACTCAACCAACATGTACAATAAGAACATTAAAGTTGGCAGCAACACACTTCGTGAACCTCGTTAGGGAGTCGCTAAAGACATCCACTCCTTCCACGCGATGCGTGCACAAAACATTACAAAGTCTACACATTCTGCTGATAGGACTGCACTGAGAAAAATACTAACGAAATTTCACAACAAATCAATGGTACGTACTATCAGATTAGGACCAGAGATCGTACTAACGATTCATTAGTACGAATCTATAATATAAACTCTTCGCAAACAAGTTGTTGGTAAATTTACCAATTATTTGTTTGCGAAGAGTTGATATTATAGATTTATACCAATGAATCGTTTGTACGATCTCTGGTCCTAATCTGATAGTACTGTACCGATGATTCGTTTTGAGTATTTTTCTCAGTATGTTTTGGCTGATATTAATATATTATGTAGTGTACGCAAGACGCAAGCTGTTCTCTACGTGCCAACAAAAATTTAAGACATTCAGAATGGGTGACCAACCTCATCGCTGAATGTAAGATGTAAAATTTCATAAGTTTTTCGAACACCTTCCTTTCACAGGATACTCAAAAACCTACGGAAAAGTGTGAGAGACCATTATGTTATTTGCTGAAATCGGTATTTGATTCGTCGGTAGCCAGTAGGTAGTTATATTATTAGGTATTACTATAAGACAACATCGAAGTGTCGTTTACGTGCTAAATCACAGTATAATTCATTGATTCTAGGACGATACATTCACATCAAAATATAAATAAATAAATATGTATATAGTAGATAAATACCCGGTACGTTTAATAAATGGGATTTAGAGAAAATATTCATTAAAATCGCCGAGAAGTTGGAAATTTAGAGTACAATTGGATTTAACAAAGTTAGAAAATTGAGACCTAAAAAGAAAGGTTCACAATATTTGGTACTGGAGAAATATCCGTTATCTTACAACGGGTATTTTGTTTAATTTATCTCTCGATACTTGGTATGAAAAAAAAACCGGTATTGACATCACCACTAAATATGAAATATAAGATTTCGTAAAAGGAAAAACATAATTATTACTACCCAAGTCTGACTTAGAAATACGTACAAATGTGTGAAGTAGCTACTTGAATATAACGGAAAAAAATAAGTAGGTACTATCAAGATTTTAAGAAGCTGCGAGAAAGGGCAAAAAGCTTATAGGCTACTATAGAATAAGCTGGCAAGAGTAGGTACCTATCATATATATTATTTTTATTTATTTATTTTATTGTTTCACTTCACTTATTGGTTACAATATTTCAAAATAAAACAGTGTCATATAAATATCAGTTATACAATTCAATGAACAGAGGGCGAGTATATCGCTGAAATGCGATGTCTTCTAACTAATACGGGTAGTTTTTGCATCTCATCATCTCTTAAACTTCATCAAAACTCGAAATAAATTAATATTCATTACTGTTGATTGTCTCTTCAAAACTTTAACAAGTCATCATTTTGTGTTGCATTCCCGCTTCTATTGCCAAAACACGTGTTAAAAAAATCATCCCCTTCCGGGAATCACTCTATTGTCTCACAAGTACCAGCGTGTAGTGATCAATGTATGTACAGTAGTGTAACAGAGAACAGAGATAACAACACCGACTACTCGCAACAACACAGCAGGTGAAAGAGACAAAAATACTGTTTTGTCTACCACGATGCCTATCTCAGATCTCCGTAAGAAGAAGCTTCTCTATGTGTCCAACGTTTTCTTTGATGTCAACCATAGTGGAACGCTCGAAAAGAAATACTTCGAGTCGGCTATCGAGAAAATCTGCACTCTTCGTGGATGGCCCCAGAGTCATCCCATGAACGTAGAGACGAACGACACCATGACCAAGATATGGGATGGCCTGAGGCAGAGAACTGATACCAATAAAGATGGAGAGTCCTCTGCAGTGGCAGCAGCGTTACATGAACTTCATGTTTGACCTAGAAGATGCTTCCAACTTAACTAAAAAGCCACGGCGCTCTTGAGATGGTCACGGACCATTAAACAGCGCCGATTACAAATTATCTTTTTATTATTATTATTGTTATTAAAAAAGTTTGTAATAGCCAGAGGTTCTGGATGTCGTTAAGTACAATGAACAGGAGTATCTGAAAAAAGTCTTTTGGTTCACAAGACTTCCAATAAAACTAACAAAAAAGAAAAAAAATACACGCAATGTGTACACTTAAAATGATGTATTATCATGAAATGGTGTTAAGCTCGTACGCTATCCGATTTTAATGATAACAAAAGCATCTTTGATACACAACAATAAATAATATATTGCGCAGTAAGCGTTTCATCTTACATACTACTAAAGGCAGTGTGACTTGCATTAAATTATTGCTTCCTGTATAGGTAGTATGATGCCTGCAGCACCTTAGCTTCCAACAGAGGTGTAGCGTTAGTTACGCACAAATGAGTGTAAAACATGGGGGCCCTTCTGAGTGTAAAAATTAATATCTACATGTACCTAACTCCATGCTTTTCTTAATTTACCTCAAACGTTTTCGCCAAGGCTTCTGCTTGGCAAAATCATCAGGAGGACTCATGATTATGCCAAGCAGAAGCCTTGACGAAAACTTTTGAGGTAGCTAAATAAATTTAATTAGGGAATTATAATAATAAAAATCTTTACTGCACAAAAAATCTACATAAGGAAATAAACAAACCAGAATTTAAACTAGACAAATAAGTTGTGTGCAATGGGCGAGTTTATTATACAGTATTTAAAATAAAATGTTCATTGTTCGTTAATATAAATGAATTTTCAAAGAGTTAACACAAAAAACATCGAATTTATTATTTACTTTTCGTTCCACTTTTTTAAAAATATTCACAAAGCGTTGCGATTTATAAAATTCATATTGATTTATGGTTATTATTTTATGTTAAGACCTCAAAAAAATTCGGTTGATGATATCGTCTAAATTATCGGAAAGCAGTGGATTCGTGTTCCCAAGATTAGAAAGATGTTTAAAGAGGCATGTAAACAGAACTGAAATGAATAGGGCAAGCAGTAAGTAAATAATTAATGATTACTGGAAAGTCTAAGATAGAGATGCGTGGAAAAATATGAGAAGTTTACGAATAGCAGTGAACAGAAAAATATGCTTAATGTATAGAAAATAATATTAGAAGCTTTTGAAAGCTTCCGTGGGCTTAATTTAAATATAATGGCGTTCTTCAAAGAGGGAGACTAGCCAGACGCGGTAAGCCCTGAATAACAGCAGCATTTTTACATTAATTTGTCGGCCATTTACTAAGATTGGTCTTAAAAAAAAACTATTTTACTATGTACTGTTTTCATTTTACTGATGAAATATCTAGAATCTACGTATTTTATGAACGACAATTTGTAATAGCTATTTCTCCTATAATAACAATTTAGGATAAAACATTAATTTATAGGTCAATAATGTATTGCGGTCACATAAAACGAATCGTTTCATTTATATCCTAAATGTTATTTGACCATTTCAAATTCAATATGAAACCAAATTATTTAATTTCTCAACCAATGTGATCAATAAATTTTAACATTGATACCGCAAAACTGAAAATGCTTTGTCGTGAAAATCTAATTTTTCATTTTCTAGCTCAAAAAATAATACTAAGGTACTAAAGGGATGACCTATTTGTCTTATTCAATCTTATCCAACTTCTTGAAATGCGGGAGTACAAGCCAGTCGCTTCAAAGCATTTTTGTGCTTTTTAAGATCCTCTCCAATTCTTGTGGATTCTATTGAAGGACATTTACCGTCCACTTGGATACCGTTGAAATCTGGAAAGTTCCATTTATCCGAAATTCCACATTTAAAATTCAAATTGATATTCAAAATGATGAGAAATTAATAAAAAAAATACATGAAACATTGTTTACTTTCAATATTTAATGCTGAAGCTAATGCCGTTTACAGAGAGAACGAGCACTACCACATCACATCACTACTTATGTAAAGATCTACATAAGCTGAGAGTCTCAGAGACTTAATAGCACAGCACTTCCATGTTTCGCTAAACTCTGTCGGGTCAACGAAACTCTGGAGTGATCACTGCACTCAGGTTCCACCGCTGTCAACAAACTTGTAGAACCCAGCAGCGCAAACACCTCCAAAGTCACAAAGAGGAGCTTCAACGTCGCAGTGCCAACGGCTTGGAATCGATTAACAGAGATCTAAGATAGAACCAGCCTACTGCCACATTCAGGAGCAAGTAGAAAACATTACTGCTCAAGAAATATCATGGTGCCTTTGAGATGGTCAAGGACCATTAAATGACGCCATATTATTATTTACATAATTCTCATGTTTTTGTGTTAACAATTTGGAAATTCATTATTAACATATAATTGAATATTTTTTTATTTAACGTTTGAGGTGAATAAATTTGATTTGGAAAGAACAGTGTTTTAATTTTTATTTTTTTTTATTTTTTGTTATTATTTTAATTTTGTTGAATGGCAGAAGCTTCTTGGAACTAGTCATCTACATTAGAATTAAATAAACCAATATATAGTGGGCGAGTTTATCACTTGTGCGCGATTTGTATCAACTAATCCAAACAATTCAGCATTATTGTCGTCAATCAGGGTCCTATAATTATTATCTATAATTTGTCGTGACGCCACTGCCGGATTACATGTTATAATCCACGTTATGCTATAATTCATAGCAACAGTAATAACAATAATAATTGCAACATGAGAATAGCTGAGCAGTGGTGGCACCCATATCATCCATAGTATGGAAATTTAGTATATTGTAAGCAAGTGATGGAAGCGATATCTGCACTATAGTGGGTACATTGTTATGCATAAGTATGTACATATGTAGGTAGAACCATAGGAAGTATTGCATATATGTAATATACAAATTAGGAATGTATTAGAAAAGATAGAACAACAGTTCTGTCATTTTAAAAATAATAAAATATTTAAACTTGAATCACTATGTTTATTTGTTACATTAATTTAAATTACGCTATCGCGATTTCAGGACACTTGCACCATTGACGAGCTTTTCAAGACTTGAAAAGCTCGTCAATGGTGCAAGTGCACTGAAATCGCGATAGCGTAATTTAAATTAATGTAACAAATAAACATAGTGATTCAAGTTTAAATATTTTATTTGAAAATGTCTCGTAATTGTTACATAGTTAATGCCTCTAAAATAAGTGAAATTAAAAATAATATTTTATTTTAAAATTAACATGTGATTTTTACCGAATGTACCTACCCGGTAAGAACTTGCGGGTGTATAACTAAAGATAGGTATTTTGTCAGTCTTTCTTAGAACTTTAGTCATAATTGATGATTTATTTTCTTCTGTTTTCTTCTGTTAGTGTCCTTTAAAAGACATATATCCAAGAAATATCTCATGGGTATACTGTATATTTTTCATGTTCAACATATCAATATTCAATTAAGTAAGTATGCAAAACAAAAAAAAACAAAAAATTTGTGGAGACATACTAGGTAACGTCTCAAAAATTCTCAGCGGAGACCTGCAGGACATCCATAAAGGAGGACCGGAGGTGGTGAACTGGCCATCAGCGCCGGAGCCAAAACCGTAGAGAATACGACACAGCCCACACGGGTGAAGATTTACCAACACACCAAGCCACACGAAAAGTAATGTAAATTAAACTAAAGTTACGCATTCCAAAAAAGTAAATTTATTTATTAAATGAAAAATTTAAATGAAAAATAGGGTAGGTAGATAGGTCTACCAATACAGCAAATTCTCAAAAACAAACGTATTGCTATGCGATTTATACACAGCTAATAAAAATAACATATCTGTTAATTTTTATCACAGCTATTTTCACAGCTACGCTGTTCTTTGCATAATGCTGACAGTATAAATCTGCATCATACATAAATCATTATAACAACATGCAATCACATATTGTTCACGTCAAGGGATATTAATCCTTATACATTTCACAAGATGCATACGTTATGAGCTAATATTGCATGCATCTCCTCTCAAACAATGACAGTTGTTATGAGCACATAATAATATTACACTGTACAGTGTCTATTTACTGCAGATTGACATAATAATAAATAACACTGTAGATACCACAAACGAGATATATCGTCTTGGAACCCAACCAAGACTTTAAAGCGTGAGATATTTAGTATTGAAAAGAGCTATTGTGCCTGTTAAGAGAAAATTATATGTAAAATGGTGTAGCCATAAATGTGTCGTAAATAAAGCTGTGCCTGCGACAGAGTGCTTTATAAATATCTATAGATTAGATATTAAGGAAATGTATGTCTTTTTCTACCATCATGACATTTTGTACGAGTAATAGACCAACTGAACGCAATAAAAAGGTGATTAACTTTCGCTGTCCTGTGATGTACACTACGTTGACATTGCCCCTTATTGTGTGAATATCTTCGTAAATACGCTAATCCCATTTATGATATTTTAGCTAATCCTCCGTCATATATTTGTTAATTGAATGAAAGAATCGCGAAATAAAAATATTTATTGGTTGCGACACAATAAAATATTTTGTAGTTGAATCCGGCGAAAATTTGTCGTATGCATATTTGTATTTATGGCGCGAAAATGTGTATAACATACTTTAATGAACATGATGAATAATCCTGGCGCTATGATCGACTCAAACTGTATTTTAGGTATGTAATTTTTAGTACAACATTTTGACACCGCGGCTCATCTTCGTTGTACTCCTGGCGACACATTAGCTGTGTGCGTGAGTCATTTCGTATCCTTGGTATGTTAGTGTTGTCTACAGAGTGATAATAAAGTATTTGTGATCCCTAATTCCGATAAATATTTATTTACTTTTAATGTTATTTAAATTTTAAACATGTAATCATAAATCAACATTTCACATATAAACACATTTTAGACAATATACTCCACTCCTTTTAAGCATCCTAATGCTTGTGTAAGGAATATTTTTTTATTTATTTATTTGTTATTTTATCAAAAATATTTCCATTATTGTTTTATTTTATTTTTTTGCTACATTGCGCTCATTGATAATATATTTTATGTTATTTTAAATTAAAATATTTTATTTCCATTTAGGTAGGCACTTACACAATAATTTTGATGTGCGAAACTTATGAATTATTTATGTACTTACTTGTTTATAATTTTGTTTTCTTACTTGTGTATGATAATGTTTAGTTAGGTACATCCATATTATTCTGTTGACTTTTAGAGATTGACATATTTATCATTAAGTGTAGGTATGCATAAGATCAATAATATTTATTTACCTCTTGATTAATAACTTCGTATCTAAGCATTATGTATGTTCAAAAATGTTCACGGTTATATCGTATTATGTTTATTTTTAATTCTGTTATAAAAAATAATAATTTTAAGTACATGTACATTAAATACCGTATTTATTACCTGTGATCATATTTCTAACTGATTGTGTAATTTAATAATAAATTTAATATTAATTTCATGTCGTATATATAAAATATTATATTTTATTTGAAACACCTTGTCGTTGTCGCAAATATTATCCGTTGAAGAACGCTGCGCAGTAGATCATTACGCACTGCACTCGTGTCGTCTCATTCTTTCATTAGTTTGCTGCTGTTCTAGACGCCGGATGGACGTGTGGATTGTTACTCAAATTTATGACGATCATTATTTTGCATTTTCCGATGTTTTTTTCCATTTTTCAGTCCTTATAATATAATATTTGATACATATATTCACATTTATATGTGGATACAATCTTTATAATTGCTGGTAAAAGCAAAAAAATGTAAAATATTCCATTTTTATGACTAAAAAAACAAGTAATTCAATAATGTACACTGAGTGTACATCACCGGAGCGCGTGGATTTTTTTGCGGCCGTAAGGGAAAGGTTAAATAAATTATTGGATCATTTATATCGCGCCGTTTTCATGATTCAAATCATCTCAAGGGTGCATTTACACTATTATTTCACATCATAATTTATTATTTACCAATTTTACAAAACAAAGTTGGTTTGATTTTGAATCACAAATTTTGATTAGATTAAATTTGTTTGTAAGTTGCTATTTTTACAATTTAACATTTTAATTTTAGCACACTAAAAACAATATAATTAAATGAACTACACTGTATTTTAGTCGGAATGCAATAATATATAAAATTAATTGGTGTTTAAGTATTATTTTGAATTTAAAAGAAGGAAAAAGTAATAAAAGCGCCATCTACCTAAACCAAATATAATTATTATGGATTTAACTTCACCATATTATTATCTTCTTACAGCATATACATAGGTTGATTCGTAAATCACGACCAGAAGTGCTTACCAAATTACCTAATACTAATACATATTATCTACATACATACCTATCTACATAATTTCTAGTTTGAAATTAGAACGTTCAAAGCGAAACTGTAATTGCATAAGATTCACACATAACCATTATACATTTCAAAGTCCTAATAATGAAATCCTTCAAATTGTCAAATAATTTCGTTCCTTGAATAATCACAAGGCGCTAATGGTATGTAAATTGAATTATTGTAACCTTGAGTTACAACTACTACTATAATATAATCACGGCATATTCCAAAAGTGGGGTAGCCAGTTGACCAACTGCATGTAATAAACATGCAAGCTGTCCTCTTCGTACCAAAAAATATTAAGACGTTCAATATAATTTTGTTTATAGTATAACATTCAGAATATTAAGCATTTTAATTGTGTACCTACCAGGGATGTTGCGAATATTCGCATCCGCATCCGCAAATGCGGAGCTTCCGCATGTATTTGGACATCTGCATCCGCATCCGCATCCGCAATAATCGATGCGGATGTTCATGCGGATGCGGATGTAAGACATTTTGCGACAAGAAAGACATGGGGCGGGGCCGGCGAATGGCGCGTGCCGTTTGCACTTGACATTAACCAATGGGAACGAAAATAATGGTGACAAGATCAGACGCGTTTTTGTTTTTGCCGGTTTTATTTTATTTTTGCAAATAACAAAGATGAAAAAAAATATTTCGCCAAAAAATCCATAATATTATTGTAGCAAAAATTTCGCCACATATTTGACAATGGGGCCTACCAACTAAGATAGTTCCTACTTTTTTTTATAACATCTTAAACATCCGCATCCGCATTCGCATCCGCATCCGCGGATGTGAGCCTTCAAAAATCCGCATCCGCATTCACATCCGCGGATGTGTAAAAATCGACATCCGCAACATCCCTGGTACCTACATACATGTATGACAGAACTCGATCCTTCTTATGAAGTACAAATTTAAGAAGAAGTATGTTTATTAGTTTTGTAATGTATAAGATTTAAGAGTTAAATATTGGAATGTTTTGTTTTTTATGTACAACTGTGAAACCGTTTTTGTGAATTTTGAGTGATGCAAAGGTACAGCAACTGTCATATCACTCATTGTTGGGTATATGTACCTACATAATAAAAGATAAATAAATAAATAAATGTGGCAAACTTTACCGCTAAACTAAGATGCAAAAAGATTTTTTTCAAAGATCCAATTTTTAAAAGACTCTCGAAAACTTACGGAAAAGAAAGCAAGATTTATTCTTTACCGGCGACTACTTACACAAGATAAGTAGAAATAGAATTTTATTTTTATACCTAATGGTATTAAAAAATCTAAACCAATATTGAAAAAAAAACTTTTTCAGAAATTTCGACATCCTGAAAGGATAACAGAAAGTATAAATAATTATATTTCAGCTTCAGGAAGCGATTGAAGGAATTAAGATTTCATAAATCGATCCATTTTCAGCGGAAGTAGACAGAATATAATAATAATATCCCAAAGTCCAGTGTTCTGTTGGCGTAAGGATTGTGTAAGGATCTGTATTAAATTTGTTATAATAGGTAGGCAGTAAAATCATCCTTACCGAACTTCAACGTCCTTATCATGGCAATAAAATTATTATCTCCTTTAATAACACTCATAATTTAATACACCCGGCTTAGCTTGCTCTAAGAAATACTATTAATGTCAAAAAAAAATGTTAAGACTGCAAGTAACACTATTATTTCTATTATTAATTAATTTATTTATTTTATTCTTCACTGTACATTGGTTACAATATATCAAATAAATATTCTTCTTCTAAGTCGGTCCCTCAATGCTGAGGATCGTGACCACCATGACCCCAACCAAGCGACAAGCTCCTCCATCGTGCCCTGTCCTCCGCCTGCCTAAACGCCTCACTCAATGTACCCCCTGCAGCATCTCACACATGATCTGACCATCTTGTCGGTATTCGGCCTCTGCTTCTTCTTCCTTCGACTCCACCAGACAAAATATTTTTTCCAGATTGTCTAGCTCACGTCTTATAATATGTCCGAAAAAGCTTAATATAGGTACGTCTCTGACATATTACAGACAGTCGAGTCTTTATCTGGAGCTCAGTCAAGATTGACACATTCGTTCTGTGGGCCGTCCATGGTATGCGTAGCAACCTTCTCCAACACCACATCTCGAAAGCATCTATTCTGTGTCTTTTTCTGGAGCTGAAACATGGACTTTTAAAGTCCATGTTTCAGCTCCATAAAGGTAAATGGAGAAGAAATAAATATTAAGTATCATAAAAATATCAGTTATACAATTCAATGTACAGTGGGCGAGTTTATCGCATGAATGCAATGTCTTCCAACTAACCCGGTTTTTTTTTACTGAATCGATTGACCTTATCGTGATGGCAATTGTTATTACCATACATATTAGAATGACATAAGAAAATCATTATTTACATCTAAAATAAAAAAAAATATAGCTTATTTTTCTCCGGAAAAAAGACATGCAAAATGTCATAAATAACAATATATTGAAATGTCAAAAGTTCTCCAGAAGCTGAGAATCAATGTTGGGCTCCTGTCAATAACGATGGTAGGCGATAACGTAGTTTTATTTTAAATACAATAGATATAATTTTTATTTATTTATTATTTTATTTTTTCGGGTTGGCTGGAAGAAATCGCATATGCGATAAGCCCGCCTTTTGGTAGTTTATTGGAACAAAAAACATGTACACATTATATATTGATGCCAATAAAGCTTTATTTATTTATTATTATTTATTTATAATTCTATACATATTCATGAAGCATTTTTGTTAAGACATAAACATACAGATAAACATTTTTGTACAAAATTAATATTCGCAATGTTGATTTTACGACTATTTACTAAGTCCTAACACGATTTAGTTCCTGCCTATGGAAGATCCTTCCTGTTTCCTCTCCTTATCTCCCATCCGGTCACAAACAATTACTATCTATCTATCGGCTTCTATTACTTTTATAACAGGATATCGTAGGTAGGTACCTACTAAGAACAGGACTAAGTTCTCCCTGCTTTCAAACGTCTGTCAAGAATTAAATTAAGTAAGCAGAATTAGCAATTTCTCTTGATTTAGTAATTGAGCAATGAGCGAATATGCATTCCGTGGAGCACTCAGCGAAGAGTTGGTCCCCCTTTCTTTAGAGTATTCTGTAAAAGGCAGGTGTTGGAAAAAAAAGACATTTTTATCTCGAATTTTGCGATGAGGTTTGCCACCTATCCTAAATGTCCTGTTTTTTTGGGAAGCAGATTCTATACTCTGCGTCCCAAAAAACCTATTTAAACCTATAAAAAAAACTAAAAAAGCTATCTTACATAATTATAATATCCAGCTGATCTGCTGGCTTCCCTACTTGTGGGATATGCCATGATTTTCATATTCGCCAACTATACCTAGTATCAAGACAATTATCTGTAGACGCAGTTAAAGGTCTAGTCGCCGCCTTCGTCGTCTCTCGTCTAGACTATTGTAACATCATATGTACAGGACTGCCCCAGATCCTTCTGAATCGTCTCCAGATGACTTTTAATGCTGCTGCCAGGCCCATCTATAGGAAGAACAAGCGCTCTCACATCACACCACTGCTTAAGGAGCTACACTGGCTGAGAGTCCCAGAGAGAGTGGAGTTCAAACTGTGCCTCACGGTCCACAAAGCCTTGAACAGCACGCCACCTCAATGCCTCGCTGAACTCTGTCCCCTCGATGAAATTCTGAAGCGACCACTGCGATCAGCTTCCACCGCTGTCAACAAACTTGTGGAGCCCAACAGGGCAAACACTTCCAAATTCGCAGAGAGGAGCTTTAGCGTTGCGGGGCCAACTGCCTGGAACCAATTGCCAGCGGACTTAAGACAGAATCAACCCATCAGGAGTAAGCTGAAAACACTGTTTTTTAAGAAAAGCCATGGCACCCTTGAGATGGTCACGGATCATTAAACGGCGCCAAATACAAATTATCTTTATTATTATCATAATTGTATAATAAGATGAAAAGATTCAGGTGAACGAATTAATTAAGACTAAGTAAACAAAACAAGACTAAAAATCAACGTACGTAACAAAATAAAGTAATAAATATAAAAATGTATTAAAACAAACCAAATAAAATGAATAGATTCCAATGAATTTATAGAATAGCAACAAATGAATTATAAAAAAATACACGGTTCTCTATATAAATATCAAATATTTATTAGAAAAAAAAAGATTGTACCTGCTTTCAATTCCACAAATAACCTAATATTTTAAATTGTTTGACTATTGAACGGAACAAAAACAACGTATGTTTTTAACAGTGTGATTATTTTATAGTAAATTTTCCTTTCTTTTATGTTTATTAGCATAATATACGTAAATAAAACTGTCGGTTTCTCGACATTTCTATTTGTCGAGTTCTGCTCAATTTCTTTGTCAATCAACATCTCAATTAATGTATTATCTTTCAAATGTGTCAAGTTAATTGGAAGACATCGCATTTTAGCGATAAACTCGCCCTCTGTACATTGAATTGTATAACTGATATTTTTTTATGATTCTGTTTTATTTTGTTATAGGTATTGTAACCAATGTACAGTGAAGAATAAAATAAATAAATAAATTTTATTTAGACAAGGTACCAACCATACGATATCAGAGCGCAAGGAATGTCGTGGGAAGAGGTGACGCAATTGGCACAGAGACGCTCTGAATGGAGGAGGCTGGTTTCTGCCCTGTGCTCCCGAGAGGAGCGTTGAGGGCGATGATGATGATGATGATGACCAACCATAATTGTTATATTATTATTCTATAAAATAATTTAGATGAGATCCTAACTAAACAAATATTATCTTTGTACACAATACATAAGTAGGTACCTACCTACAATAAGTTTTCATAATCTTGTTATTCCGGTAAAATAATCACTTATATTATCTAATGTTATTCAATTAATTAATATTCAAAATTCGAATAGTACCAAATTATTGATCCTTTAGTACCTAAGTACTTATCGTCAATACCAGGTAAGTACCCTTTATTGAATTTATAAGTGTGAATTGGAAAACTTATAGTCCCGAAAATAGTGCTCTTTTATTCCAATATATATAAGTGATTATATACCCAATTCAAGATGGGTAACATAATATGTTACCCATCTTGAATTTATACGACTGTGTTCAGGACAAAGGCATCAAACCACAATTTTGGCAAAAGTTGTTTTATGTTTTGAAGTCAATCATTTGTGTATTGTACACATTCTGGTAAAAGGATTCAATCCACAAAAGTCTAGTTTTTATAGAAAAAGCAAAATATTTTTTTTTAGCAAGGACTTAATTGAAAATACCCAATAGGACAAAGGACTCAAACAGCATAAGTTTCATTATTAACACCAAAAAATTTCATCCAGACATAATTTTACGGCGAGGAAAAAGGCATCAAACCACATAACCCCAAACATGCGACATACATATCTCATTAACATGTTGCTAAAGTTTGTCAGGACAAAGGATTTAATCAACATTTTTTTTTATTTTTTGCTTATAACTTGATAATTCCTGAATATTTTTTCTTAAATTTTTATGACATGATAAAAAAACTACATTACAAAAAGATGGTAAAATAATAATGACAAAAATTTGAATTTTTCTTTATCCTACAGTTTTTTGCTTCTCCTATAAAATTTGACCAATGTGGTTTGATGCCTTTGTCCTGAGCACAGTCTATATGCTTCGTTTATGTATCTATGTTGGATGATTTATTCGGCGTCGATTAATGGAGCATCCATGTAAAGGGTACGGGAAATTATATTGGAAGAGCGATTACTTCGATTTGCTCCTGAACGTTGTTATTATTTGATTTTTGCGAAGGTTCTCGGGGAGTTGATTCCACATTATAGGTCATGCGACGCCAAAAGCCCTGTCATAGAAGCAAGACTTGTTGGGTCTATAGATCTCGTCCAGCATATAGGTGAATGTCTTTGCTTAAAGCATAGGTGTCTTCTTGAAGTTGTTTCAAGAACACAGAACTCAGAATATGATCAAAATGATATTTAATTCAAAGCCTTGGAGACCATAAGGCACAGTTTGTATTGAACCCTCCCACTTACTCTCAACGAGTGCAACCTTTCCCGCAAAGCTGTGATCTGACAATTATTCTTATATTTGAAGAAAATAAGCGCTGTAGCGAGATTGAATGCCATTTGTGTGTGGTTCAATTGGATCTGTGTTGATCCAGGTCCAAATCCCAAGAAAACCAAGGATCCATAAATCAAAATTTAACGACCGGAAAATTGTTGCCATAATATGTCGAATAATATGTGATTTGGACACTGTTGACTGGACGCTCATCTTTTTGATATTTTATAAAGTTGATATTTTCAACCGACGGTACTTATATTGGCACGGAGAAGACAGCTTGCATGTTTTATATGCAGTTGGTCTGCTGGCTGCCCCACTTGTGGGATATGCCGTGATGGTATAGTAGTATAGTAGTACTTGGTGGAAATCCATGTGGTTATACTATGAATAAGTGTTTTATTTATAATTAATTAAATTTTTTATATTTCAACTTGTTGAAAGTCTAGTCTGCGAGTGCGGCCTGGTCGAGGAGATGCTTGACCATGTTTTTCTGGGGTGCCCTATCATAAATGCCTATGACATTTTCGTAATTGTTCTTCAAAACGATTGCCAATTCCCTCTGAATTTTGAATCATCTGATACAATCTATTTCTCCCTTCTGAAATCGATTATAAAGCAAATTTTATTATTCTCTAATAACTACCTATCTTCTCCCTGACGATTTAATAACATCTATTTTTTGGCACAAACCATCCTTGTAGGATGCTATGCCATAAGTGAAGAAAAAAAAATAGTACTGCGGCACTTTAACATAATATAAAGTTAAGTTCTGTATTCTAGTCTAGAGACTGCCAATGTGAAAGTCTCAGTTCAGGGTGACATTTTTATTTATTTCTTTATTAAATTACTTATTTAAAAAAATGGGCAACATACAATAAAATTCTGCCTAATATAACATAATAACCATTAAACATATTTTTTGTACTTGACCAGCCCACCTTTGAGTTCATTATTATTATTGCCAGTACAGTCCAAACACAGAAAGAAAAAGAGAAAAGGAAAACAAAAACTAAACAAATATTTCATTCCTGTCTAATTTGGCTCCTAAAAAGGCTCCTGGACATACAGAATATGTCCACGGACCTCAACTTCTCCAAATTGTTATATGAGTGGTAACGCATCTATGTAGTGGCGAGTTCTGAGCAGCATTAGTACTTTTTTTTACTTAAAAAGAAAGTCGAGGTGTGTCTCGTTCGTCTATTTGGTATGTTAATGGTAACTTTTGCTAAAAGGTCTGTACAGTCAATATTTGAGTTTATTAAATCGTAAAGGTACAATATAATAACACGATGATTATTATAATAACCAATAATTTATTTTGTGTCAAAATATGAAAGGGTTCGTATATACGTAGTGTGTACGATAAGATATCAAATTAATTGAAAACTTTACATGCATAGAGAACTTTACCTTCTGCAGACAACAACTACTAACAATGTCATTATAATAAAAGTGCTTCAGTGCACTTGCCTTGCATTGAATTCTTGTTCATCTTGAATATGTAACGATTGTATTAAATATTATTCATTTCGTTTGTATGTTTGTTATAAATCGAAGTATCACTTAGTATAGGTATACTGTCGACAGATGTCACTCGGTGGAAGTTCAGTTTAATGTTGGTACTTAATTATAAAGCAGTTATTTTAAGCATTTCCACTCTAACATCGTTTCTGTTTCATTTCTACTTACGTTTCGTTTAACAATCACGATTAATCGTTTACTGGCTTTCATGAGCTTCCGCTCTCATCATCAGGTCAATGTAAAGTTAGGAAATCATATTCAATTACATGTTCTTGATGACACAAAAAATAAAAATAGTTACGGTAATGTAAAATTTGTTTAATTATTCGGATTACAAAACATTTGAAAATATATATAAACAGAAACAATAGACAAAATAATAATAATGATACAAACTCAAAGACAATGCATTAAAATAAAGCAGCTAATACTATGTACAACTAATATAACATCACAACATATCCCACAACAGACTGTTAGCCAGCAAACCAGCTTCATTAATAAACAGAGCAAACTATCCTCTCCATACCAACAAAAATTGAGACATTCAGGACGGGTGGGAAAACTTATCGCTAAATTTAAAATTTAATTACCTTTATTTTTTCAATTATTTGCCTTTTACAGGACACTCGAATACTTCAGGGCAAGAGTGGGAGTCAAATTGTTTAAAATTTGATTTAAAGCTTAACTCTTGTAAAACTACCACGAATAATTTATACTAGTTCTAACTTACCTATCCTATAAGAGATACCATTTCTTAATTTAATATTAGGTATGCATCTACACTTTCTTGTTCCATGTGAAATTGTATGAAGTTTATGGTAAGAAGGAACACATTCTATGTACGAGTAAATCTTTCACTTAGTTTTAATTTGTGACGCACGTTGGTACTATACCTATTTACCTTTAAAATAGTAATATAAATACATTCTAATATACCTATACATAAATAAATAAATAGGTTTCTGTAGAAGCCTATTTAGGAATCAGTAACAGTGGAGGAACTGGATTCTTAACATCGGCTACACTGAGAAAAATACTCAAAACGAATCATTGGTACGGTACCATCAGATTAGGACCAGAGATCGTACAAACGATTCATTGGTATAAATCTATAATATTAACTCTTCGCAAACAAATCATTGGTAAATTTACCAACAACTTGTTTGCGAAGAGTTAATATTATAGATTCGTACTAATGAATCGTTTGTACGATCTCTGGTCCTAATCTGATAGTACGTACCAATGATTCGTTGTGAAATTTCGTTAGTATTTTTCTCAGTGTATACGTTGTACAAATGTACTATTTCAGTGGGAAAGGATTTTCAAATTTTTTATAGTTTGGCTGGACAAATTGATATCTTAAACGTGACGTATGCAGAATTCGTAAGAAAAATTGAGGATATAATTATTATAGTTATGTTGTCCTTTGGATATCGTTCAAGGTTTTCTTCTGGATTCGCATTGGCCTTCAGCTGCAATGATCCTTGGAAGAATCGTCTTATTGTCAGTAATAATAATAATTTTCAAACATATTTTAAACTACTCCAGATTAATCATTCCAATTGATCACACTTATCCATAGTCAACCTATTTGAATAGGTATTAACTAGGTAGGTATGTTGTATATGATAGACATACATATGTGAACTTCCTTAAGGCATTGACATCTACACTTCTAGTAAGTAAAAAATCCAGTTCCCGACATCCATTTGTGTCAAAAATTCATACCATAAATAATAATTTTACTCGCAAACGAGTGTGTGTTCTAGAAAATAATAGAATATATTTATAAGTATAAATATTCTCAGATTATCAATCGAGAAATCAGAATCATTAATCAGAAATTTTTAATTCCGATAAATTAGTACACAACCACACACACTTACATAGATTGACAGATAAAATCAACCGAGATTTAGAGGAGCTCAATGCTAAAGACGACTGGCAGTCCAATGCTCAGGTTAGAAAGGTTTGGAGATCTATTGTTTCGGAGGCAAAGGTCCTGCAAGGGCTGTTCGGCCATCAGAAGTAAATGAGTACCTAAATTAGAACACTTCATAAAAATTGAACACATGAAAATCATATAAGGCTTAGAAAAGACAACGTCACCTTATTCGGTATAGTGCCCCGGACGGGATTTGGGGAGTGCTTTGTACAATTAAGCTACCAGGCAACATGCCGAAGGTTCCGGTATTCTCTCATACAAACCCCGATGACTGCTTCATGAGGTACTATTCTAAGATTCCAAGCGTATAGTTAGATTGCATTCATAACATGGTTTATGTTAATAATATTACCTTCTGGTTTTACTACGATTTATTTGTTAAATAAGTTACCTGGTTTCGACCTATGAGGTCATTGTCGAAATGAGTTTGACAATGACCTCATAGGTCGAAACCAGGTAACTTATTTAACAAATAATAATAATAATAATAGTTTATTAAACACAATATCATTTTACAATAATCGAACAATAACACAATACATTTTTTTTCCTTATACAATTACTCCCCAAAATTGAAGTTGCTCGTGCTTTGGGGAGAAGTAAATTTAATCGTAGTAAAACCAAAAACAATTTTGTTTTCATTATATTTATATAATGGAGGCGGTGAGCTGGCTCTCGACACTAGAGCCAAGACTGTAGAGGACACGACGCAGCCCACATGCATCAACACCGTGCCATACGAAAAGTAAAGTAAGTTTTACAAAATCAACGTCGACTCAAACAATAATATTACCTTCTATATTTTGTAAAATTGTCCACACTTTTCTTGTAATATTTTGTAATTAAATGCAATTATGCCGTACATAAATAAAATAAATATCATTTTAAGATTTATTTTATTTAAGGGCATGGAAGGCACGCCGCTGATTACTATAGTAACCTAAATATTATGTAGGTAACATTGTGTATGTAACATTATGTGGGTAGATAACAACTGTGGTAACTGCGATTGTGAGGAAGTAGTTTTGGGAACAAATTGGTAGCGAAGACAAAGTTGTATAGAAAGTTTCAATTCATTCATAGGACGCATTGGTGAATGGGGTACAGAAACTTTGGTAAATGAGCACTAAAAATATTTTAAAAATTATAAGATTTTTGTACATGATGCAGCTTTGGTAATTATGCGTATATGCCTAGAGTCAGCTTTTCTTACTTCTTTTGAAGAATTCACGTTCTAGAGCATTTTAAATAATGAAATATCTGTACAGATCTATATCTATTATATCATTGTATAGAACTATATAGAGACAAATTAGATCGAGACCTATTCAAAAATAAAATATTCGATAGATTAATTTAAATTTATGGAAAGATTGATATACCTACATAGATTCAATTCCAAAATCACGCATGTAGTTTCTAAAAAAACCAGTTAAAAATGTATACACATACAAATATATTAAAATAATCCTTACAGTCCACATATGAAAAACACTCAAATCTTTTTTTATTCATCAAATAAAATGTTTTTCTTTTAATTCGCATTGTCTATGCAGTATATTTCAAAGACAACTTTACTAAATTTTGGTTGTGCTCTTCATCTGTGAGTGTTGGTTATGTCAAAAACTATTGTCAAGACTTATATTATTGTTTGTAATTTAAATTTTAAATTTGTTCTCTTGTTTTACATACTCGTTGATTTAATGATACATAAGAGTTTTATGGTTTCATAAAATACCTATCCATAATTTATTTATTTATTTACGGCATTATTACCTTTGATTACAAAAAAAATATTACAAGTGGACAATTTTACAAGATACAAAACAATGAAAACTTAATGACTACAAATTGACTACAATGACTAAAAAAACTTTGACTACAATGACTAAAAATTAAATTAAATTATAAAATAAACATTAAATTAAATTTGTATTTTCAGAATGAGTCTGATTAAAACATTCTATCATCTTCCTCCTCACAGAGCCATCTCCATGGAAAAATAAGTCTATTGTCTCAGCATACCTATTACCGAGCACATGCAGACGGTTCACGACTGAATGTCTCTGGTAGTTGGTACGTGCATTTGATTCACTGAGTAATATCCTTTGCCTAGTGGGACGGTCGGGGATATGAAATTTGATTAATTCAAGGAGCTCAGGGTAATCGAATTTTGAGTTTACTATTTTACATAACAAAATTATATCCAATAAAACGCGCCTATCGATCAGTTTAGACATTCTTAGTTCCAGTAGTAAATTTTCATAGCAGAAGTCGTTACAAGAGATTCCCAGCCGAAAATTGATGTCGAATGGAACCCTCTCAATAGCCCTAATAATAATAATAATATGTTTCTTGTAAAAAACTTGAAAAAAAAAAAAAAAAAATTTTTTTTAAAAAAACTTAACTAACTTTTGACTATTAGCGTGCAATTTTGAAATAAATAATTAAATATGCAACGATGTAAAAATGCGGAATGCAAATTCTACATATAATTTGTGCTATTATGACAAATTATACTTTAAAGCACTGCCATCAAGCACCAAAGGTTTTCAATCTATGACTGTCGTGGGAGTCTTCGCCTCGCGAAATAATAGATAAATGAATTAGGAGACAGAATTCATATTCAAGAAACTAACGGCAAGTACAATCTTTATCTATATAATATAATATCTTACTCTTAAGTTACATAGTTACAGATATTTTATAAGTACAAAAGATAGATTTAAGATTTTCAGCATAAAACATTTACGAAGCATCCATTTCAGACGAGCTTTTGAAAAGTTTCAGCAAGTACCTACCTACGAACACAACGTTTTAATAATCTATTCATTGCAACACTTATGAAATTTTTAATTTGAAGTTCAATGATTCATTACGATTATGGGTTAGTTGGAAGATATCGCTTGTGCGATAAACTCACCCATTGCACAATATCATTTATTTGTATCACATTGTTTTATAACTTGGTAATTATGTTTGCACATTTTTGTGCAATAAAATTATTACAACTTTGAATTTATATATATAGTGGTAATAAAGAAGAGCTTTTTTGAATTAAATGATAATATTGATTGTTTGTTTGTTCCTTAAGGAACAATAAATTAATAAATCCCTCGATGCAAATTCCTGGAACAGAATCGATTTCGCAACATTATACTAGAAATTTTCGATTTTTCTCTACACTGAGAAAAATACTAACGAAATTTCACAACGAATCATTGGTACGTACTATCAGATTAGGACCAGAGATCGTACAAACGATTCATTAGTACGAATCTATAATATTAACTCTTCGCAAACAAGTAAGTTGTTGGTAAATTTACCAATGATTTGTTTGCGAAGAGTTAATTTTATAAATTTATACCAATTAATCGTTTGTACGATCTCTGGTCCTAATCTGATAGAACCGTACCAATGATTCGTTTTGATTATTTTTCTCAGTGTATAAGGCGTGTATTTATGAATGTTTAAGTAGCTCACTTCACGGGGCCTTACACATGGCAGAGGATCGCTCAACATGGAGACAGATGGTCTACAGAACGAGGCATGATGGTCACGATCCTCAGGATTGAGGGACCGACAGAAATGATGAAGTAGCGTAAAGTAGAAATCATTTGTTTGGAAAAATAAAAACACTTCACACCTTTTATTCTGCAGTGATGATGTTTTCCAATGTCTTAATTTTGTTATTGACAGTGAGAGGACGGCTTGCATGTTTATTATATGCAGCAGATCTAAAACCACTTGAAGGAGATAATAGAAATGAAATGTATTGTAAAATGTATTTTATTCTTGTTTATAAGTTTTTCAGTGTCTTATAACAAGTAGGAATTCATAAAATGAACCAACATTTCTAGCTCAATACTCTATTACGGCATTTCATACAAGTATTACAAAAAATCCCGTGGAGCACCCGGTAAAGAATTGGTCTCCCACTCTTATTCGTAAGTTTTCGAGTGTCCTGTAAAAGGCAGGTGTTCGAAAAAATAAGACATTTTACATCTTAAATTCAGCGATGAGGTTTGCCACCCATCCTGAATGTCTTGATTTTATAATGGCACGAAGAGGACAGTTTGCATGTTTCTTACATGCAGCTGATCTGCTGGCTACCCCAGTTGTGGGATATGCCGTGATGGTATAGTAGTAGTAGTAGTATTACAAAAAAACCCATCAAACTGATCTCCAGTTTTGCACAGTACTGGAGATCATTTTGATTGGTTTTTTCTGGGTTTCGACACGATAAATAAATAATACAAGTATAGAGCTCAGCTTATTTTCTGTATCATATAAAAACCAAAAGTTCTCAATGTGTATTAAGTAATAACTAAAATCAAAAATTATTCTCAAGTACCTATACGTAGGGCCTATGTAACAAGTTTAAATAACATGTTTACCTTATTTAATGATATTTCAGTATGCAAAGCTTCGTATGTAATGCTTATTATTAAAAAGCTTCGTGTCGTTAATATGTTAATAGACATAATAAAATAAAAACATTACAAATAATAACAAGCCTATAAAACCTTTATCTGTTATGACTAAATATAGGTAAACATTAAACCTAATAAAACACGTGGGTACATATTTTATGTGATATCTTTATTTTAAAATGGAAAATTATTGCCGTGCATAATTAAAAAAAAAATACTGCTGGAATCATACATAAAAATAATAATGTCATCCGTAAAAAACAATATTTCAAAGAGCGACACTTCCGCTGCTCTTTGCCCGCAGGGAGGTGACACATTTGTCCGCTGTCTACAACTCAACGTTAATTAATACATAGATACGTACACATCACGCCGCTTCCCTTGTGGGGTAAAGTAGGATTGATCGAGATCCACTTCCTCCTATCTTTGCATACACCTTTCGTTTCCGTCACTGTCATACAACTCCTCATGTATGCTCTACTATTCAATGTGCTTAATACGTTCCCGTTCTGTAGGATCTGGTTTTTTATTTGATCCTCGGACGGTCACGTCTCCAAGCTCAAATATATTTCTTGGTCATTTTGTTCTTAGTCATTCTTTACACACGCCCAAAATAACGTGACATTATGGATATATTGAGTTTTTTCATTACAAATCATATTTACTTATTTATCAAAAAACATCCAAATAGTAAAAACTTAGAAATAGTATTTCGCTATTTTCTGTTAGTTGTCAATTATTATCTTCTAAGAGGAAGATTTTCGAAAAACTTCACGATTAAGACATTTATCATCTTCAGTTCAGCGATCATGTAGGTAAGCCACCAATCTAGAATTTCTTAACATTTATTGGCACGGGGAAGACAACTTGCTGTCTTATTTTATTATGTGCAGTTAATCTGCTGGCTTCTCCACTACTGAGAAATGCAGCGGTGGTATGAATGTATAAAATTAGCATTTTTTATTCAAACTTACAACATAGCAGCAAAGTAAGACCATTAACAAGAATATTATTAGTCTGAAATAGAGGGTTATTTTTTATAACTTAAAACCCTCTAAATTTTATTTCCCGTTTCCCGGAAAAAAACGAATCCTTTCCCGGGAGAAAAACACAAATTATTAGTCATGCATATTGCCATACCGGTACCGAAATCTTTGTTTAGTTAAACTGTAGTACCTAGTCGTAATAAACTTGTTGAAGCCGACGAACATTTTGATGTGATAAAATATGAAAACAAATATTAATTACCAACATAAGTGTTTTACTTTACAAAAAAAACTTAATCAAAGCTTCAATGTATTCATTTGAAAGAAGCATATTAATTCAAAATATAATTCGAAATCGGGGGTGTGTTTGGCCGACAATGTACAAAAATCCTACGATTTTTCATGTTTTTTTTTATATTTCGAAAAGTTAGATAGTTCTTAAAAATATTAGTGCAGCAAACTGAATTTTTTTTGGCTTTATTCATGGATATTAACCGATATAAAAAATCATTTTTTTGTTGAAATTTCTCATTTTTTGAAGTCGAAAATCATCAAATGAACTCGATTTTTGTTTATTTAAAAAGCTTTACCAAAATCCATAATACTTATTTGCTTGATAGGAAGAACAAAAATTATAAGTATATTATTTTGTAAACAATTTGTATTTTGATATAACAAAGAGTACCTAAATAAATCTCGTCAGTCAGCTATTTAGTATTTTAAGCAAATAACTTATATTGGTAACAAAATTTTGTTTTTTTATTTTATCAAATCAAAATGTTTGCAAGTATCAACAAGTTATGAGAGTTTTCTACCAAATTTGTTGAAAATTGAATATTAATAAGTACCTTTAATAACGAATTTCCCGATATTCCCGGGAATTCCGGGAAATTCATTTTTAAATTTCCCGTTTCCCGGGAACGAAAATAATCCGGGAAAAATTACCCTCTAGTCTGAAAGATGAATAGAAGAACTTCTTTAGTCGATGCGCAAAGAAACAGGTTGGTAATTGGAAATAATAAATACAATTCCGAAACAAAATATTAAATAATAACAAATCTGCATGTAAAAACGATTGCCCATATCAAAATTTTAATTTATGGTTATGATGTTTCAAAGTAACCTTTTACATTGATTTAATGTCAAATGTAGCTACCTATTTTATATTGGGAAATAAAAAATAAAATTACTTCATATCAATCATTTTGGTTAAATGTAAAAACCTCATAATTTGCGAAACACTGCGTGACACGCATTCGTGAGATTTCATTATATTTTTTTAGATTTCTTAGATTTGTAATAGATTTTATACTCGTATACTGTCTTTTGGTATGTATAATATTAATTACTACTGAATATTTATTACTTAACAAATACCTACGTCATCTGCACAACCGTGGATTCATTTATAATTGATAGAAATTACGTAATTCATTCATTCATTCATTCGTCACCCTCGACGTTCCTCTCAGGAGCACAGGGCAGAAACCAGCCTCCTGCATTAAGAGCATCTCTGTGTCAATTGCGTCACCTCTTTCCACGACATTCCTTGCGCTCTGATATCGTTGTCATAGAAAAAAAATATTGTGAAAGAGGGACGCCCGGGCCGACGGAACCCTTGCGGACGGAAAAACAGCACTCCTTTTGGCCAACTATCATTGGGCATTCTCAGAACATATCCCAGCCAGAACCATCGTCTCTCCAGTATTATGGAGATTACAGGTCTCTGCCGGGTGCGTAAATACAATAGTTATTAAATTTTAAGTTTGCTGCTATTGGTTACTTTTCAATTTGCGCAACTGTAGATATTATTGTAATTTCATGAAAATTAAAACACAAAACAGAAAAAAAAATCTGCTAGTTTCTTTAAACGAGACTTGTCCCTATAAGGGGAATATGTTTCGTGAATAGTTTTAATTAATAAGTCTGTATTTATTATTGTATCTGTGTTGATTGTTATGTGTTCAATAAATCATTTTTATTAGTATTACTAATATAAATAAAAAAAGAGATTCTGTAAGCTCTCTCAAGCAGGAAACTGGAAAGAGATTCCGATGCTTAGCAATTGGTTAAGGCTGGTTTAAGTGAACTTTACCCATGGTACGTTCATCAATCTCATCAATTCTCATTTCTAATCGATAACTCCTACTTCATAGTATAAGTAGGAGTTAACGATTCCTGAGATATCCGGGTGCGAGGTGGGTCTGTCTTCAATGAGCATATTATGTAGCAGAGAAAAAACTCTGATGCGGAATTTTTCAATGAAAAATCTACTCTCTTCTTCAAGAAACAAACATTTTTGAATGTAAGTATGATTATGAAAGAAATTAGTCTAATTTCATTAAGTGTTAGTAAGCATTTTAGTATTCCGTTGTAGGAAGACCATAAAAATACATAAAACGTGATAATTATAACAGACATGCCTAATACAACCCCCTATCTGTAAGGGATGTTTTGTAGATATCTATGTATAAAGTTGGTACCTATAGTACCTACTATGTATTATTGAGGTATTCTGTTTACAAATGCAAATCAAACCGACCGCAAAACTGAAATATGGTGCAAATCTGTTAATTTATAGGAGGGTATTAATCATCTTAAGGGAGGGAGGCATTCCGGAGCGAGATATCTAACGTTTATAGGAACATTGCGTTGATAGTAAAATCATTATTTTGTAATAAAATAAATAGGTATTTCAAATGTCTGCATGCTTTGAAGTTGCAGTTCTTACTTCTGCAGACCGGCGTTTTTTTTGCAAGTCTTTGCATCATTTCATGGATGTGAAACAGATGAAAGACGAAAATTTAAAATTTAATAAGGAACCTTATCATTTCAGATAATATCTAAATAAATATTATTTACCTTTTTATAGATATCTACGTATATTTTATTTTTTATAAAAAAAAATGAAAGAGGAAAATAACCTTATAAATAATTTAATATTTTTTGTTTTAGGTTAGTTGGAAGACATAAATTCGTCCATTGCACAGTAGGTATATGTAACTTATTTATTTCCCCTTATTTAATAACTTTTTAATTGCTTATGTTCCTGAAGAAGAATATATTTTTTTTATTATTTTATAACTTCAAACAACATAATCTTAGCGGTTCGTAAACAATGACAAATAAATCATTAATTTAAATACATTTACATAAAATTTAACAGAGGGCGTGAGTGAGCACGGACTTTCAACAACCAAGTGACTTGATCACGTGGATCAAATTCTCCAGGACGGGTCGTCTGTGTTTAGTAAGAGAAACCTACGTGCGTGCATGACAATTTGCATGAATGTTGTAGAAGCGAAAAAACGTATGAAAAGGTAGATCTTTACGGCATTCCATCTTCTCTGCCTACCGCACTAAGGATAGGGAATAAGAATAAAGCAAACTTTATATTTAAACTCATTCAATAAGTTAAAAACATCAGCGCACAATTCTGCGAGTAAAAACAATATGGCCGCCGGAAGTGTTTACATCTGAGACGCTCTCTGTCGGTTACTGCCGTTACTACTACTACTACCATTGAGACACTAGTCGTTTCCTTGTTTCTTCTTATTATTATTATATTCAGGTTTTAATTATTAAATTAATATCAGCTCAGTAGATAATATGTAAGAATATAATTTTGTTATTACAATATCATTTATTTTACTTAGATATTATACTTTTGTATAAATTATGGTTTCTTCTTTGCGTTTTGAAAGTGTCTAATAAATTATGTATTTAGTTCGCAATATAATTTATCGTTTATTATTAACGTGCATAAATTAATCAGCATTTCCAAAAATATCCTTAAATAGGGACATAATAAATTTAAAAAATCAGCGATGAGGTTTGCCACCCATTCAGAATATTTCAAATTTTTGTTTGTACAGAAAAGACGTCGGCTTGCATATTATTTTGTTACATTGCTACCCAACTTGTGGAATATGCCGTAATGGTAAAGCAGTATACTTTCATTAAAATCTGTACGAAGGCAAGTAGGAACTTTTTGTGTTAACTAGGATAATTGACAAGCCGCATGTAATAAACATGCTAGCTGTCCATTCTGTGCAAATGAAAAAATAAGACATTCAGACTGCGTGGCATACCACATCGCCCAAATGTAGATGCTAATTCGTTTTGTACCTACGTGAGGTTTTACGAACAAGTGCCTTTTACGGGACACTTGAAAACTTACAGAAAAAAGTGGCAGACCTATTCTATGCTACATATTAGATCTTCCATGTGCTTTATTTTTAGCGTCAAATATCTATTTTTCATACCCCTAAAAGTTAAGGGTGGTCCACCCCGATTTTTTTCATTTAGTTTTTGGACAAAAAAAAAAAAAAAATTTATGGTGAGGCATTAAAAAATACATACAGCCCTAAAATTTCACCCTTCTACCATCAACTCCTATTTTTTAATAGCGATGTTAGTAATCTAGCAATAAAATGGCAAAACAACGTTTGCCAGGTCAGCTAGTATAATTATAAAGGTTTTTATTTCTGATATAATTATGTCTTTAATATACGACTAAAATAAAGACACCCTCCTGAACAGATAATATGGAGATGTGCATATTATCTTAAGTAACACTGCATCAAACACTGTAGCAAATTACCTAATTGATAATTATTGTTATTGGCATGTGACTAATACACAAAGCATGCAACTATAAACAATAATACATCCAGTAGTGATGTCAATACAGGATATTATTTTCGTACCCATTACCGGTACCTAGTGTCCGGGGAAAATACCTCTTACAGAAAAACAGGTATATTTCCGGTGTATTCATAGAAGAATCCTAGGGATTAGAGAAAATACCCGATCTATCAAATTTCTACCATCCAGACTTTCGATTTGGTGTAGAAATTGAAGATAATATTTTTCGCTCTCTATCTATTTATCTTTACCCTCACTATATGTCTCAAGTGGGGTGAGTAGAGTTAACGTTACGCCATATTATAATAAGTTCGATAAGTTCATATTAATAATTTTTAAAATGAAACACGATATTGAGTTATTCCACTATTGACTTTATTTATTTTTGCAACATATTATATTTTGGAAGCTCTTGAAAGCCGGCTCGCAAAAATAAATAAAGTCAATAGTGGAATAACTCAATATCGTGTTTCATTTTAAAAATTCTTCCTTATCCGTTACCACCATAATGTCCAAACCATCGTAACATATAATAACATGAATTCTATCCACAACACTCCTCTTGCACCTTCTCATTCTCCTAATATCCTCATTAATATTTCTATATCACGAAATCTTTAAAAAGTGTACCCGTTTTTTTTTATTTATTTCGGTTTTTCGGTAATAACCAACTCTTCTCAATAATTATTTCCTATTGCCGAGATTGTATAATATATACTGATTCATATAACCGATGCAATTTTTAAAATAGCGGGTAAATATCGACCCAATTATTTAAACAAACTAAACGGGTATAGTATTTCCCGACGGTAACAATTAATATTTAGGTACCTAACCAGCATGCTGGTTTTAAGAAGCAACGATTATCCTTATTTAGTAACGGGTAGTTACGAGATTGACATCACTAACATCTAGTACAACTGCATAATTATCATAATGGACCCATGTGCACACTAATAATATATAAGTAAGGTACATTAAGTGCTTGTGTATATTCATATTACTATTATTATATGCGCAAATAATGTGTGCAATTGTGCAAATGTAATATTGTGTGTACCAACATTATAATACAAATTATGTAAACCAATTCGTATAGTATTGTAGTAGGTATGAGTTCTCTTTGATGATAGCTTATGTGTGCTTTGCACAATATGATCAAAACCTTTTGCCGTCATTTAATAATATCCTCTGTCCAGTTCCATAAACCAACAAGCAGAAATGTCTTAACCCTAGAGTACTCGCGCTATGAGCATTTTGCCGCCCGCAGCAAAAAAGTCGTGATATTTTTTACACGATTCATTTGTCACAGTCAAGAGTCTTAGTAGATGGCCCCCTGTATTTCACCGCCTTGTCTTAGTAATTTAAAGAAAATCGGTGCATGGGTGACTGTAGGAGCCATCAGTTGTTGTCGGTATGTCACGTTTGGCGGTAAATTGCTAACTGCGCGACTACTCACGTAAGTAAAATCCGTGTGTCTGTTTTTTTTAAATAGTTGAAATATTATTGATTCTCATTGCATATAATGTTGTTTCATTTAAATATCGTAATAATATTGATATTTAGTTTGTTTTGATTAATCATTTGGTTTTTATTTATTTGTTTATTTTAGATCTTTTTAGGTGAGCAACGGGCAAAGTATACCTACGGAATGATTAAGGAAACACCCAAATAGTTTCGTGGTTGGAAGAGGAGTCTGGTTTTGAAGAAGCTGGTGAATAGCTGAGAAACCAAATAACCCAATTTGTTCTATCGGAACATAAAAAAAATATCTTCAGGTGTATGTGCAGTATGTCCATCCAGGAAAAATAGAAGGACAAAAAAGGGTGCAATAGATGCGCAAAGTTACTGTGCAACGAACATTATATATACATGTGTCAGGACTGTTTTGCTGAAATACATGTCGAAGATGATGAAAACGTTTAATTTTGTTATCAATTTTAATTTTTCTTTTTTTTTATTTAGGTTAAGATGAAAATGTAGTTGAAATTCAAAAAAAATTACCAAAGTATATTTTTTTTTATAAAACTAAATATAAATATTTAATAAATGTTACTTTTTCTGATAGTTTATGTTTTATACTATCTATTAAAAATCATTGCAAATGTGTTTAACCATTATTTGCAAAAAAAAATCAATTTAAGTATGGGCGGCAAAATGCTCCCCACGCGAGCACTCACGTTTCACGGAAAGGCGCGACTACTCTAGGGTTAAAAAATATATTCGGTAAATCAAATTTTTATAATTTTGATATATTTATATTATTCTTTAAAGAAATAACAGAAAGTAAGATCTTTATTAAAGTGACTCGAGTTTTGACTTGTATATACCTTCTTGTGACTTGTGTCTTTTTCAAACTAAACCTTATAGCATTATTAACCAACCAACAGTTCATTTTAAATATACAAATTTACAATTGGAAAGAATATAAATTGCATTATTAATTGTGTTGGTGCACACGTAGTAGAATTCCATAATTATGTAATTGAAACAAGTGTTTCTTTCTACTGTAGATAATTGATTCCGAGAGAGAAGTCTTTCGACTTTGCAGGTCATAATCAATTCATCAAGATTCAGATTGATAATGAACTGATAAGTCGAAAGACATCTCTCTCGGAATCAATAATCTATTGTAGAAAGAAACACTTGTTTCAATTACATACCTAATTATAAATTGCTATTCTCCATGTACGTAGGTATATGAAAAAGCTATTAATACAAAATTATTTTAAACTAATGATATATTCTTTCCAAATGTATTTTTTTATTATTATGTAATTATTGTTATTTTTATATTTAAAAAACTGTATACTTATTCGTTGTAAGGATCAGTTTGAAAAAGAAATTACTCGTCAAAACTCGAGTCACTCTAACAAAATTCTTTTAAAACTTGATAACCATAATCTATTTCTCGATTAACTCGAAGTTGAACAGATTAGGTAAATACCAATTAAATAAAATAGCCGAATGTGAAATAAACCATACAATAATTATTGCACTGTGAAAGATAAAGTCGTCTTTGATGCGTTTCGTTGTAAAACAATTCGAGATATAATTTTGTGGAATTGAAAATAAGAATGACAATTTCAAGAAACTAGTTTTCTTACTTTGTTTTTAATATTAATAATATTGAAAATAAGTTCATTATTTTTCGCAATAACTTTTCTAAAAAAAGGAAATCATGTATTTTTTATAGTTATTTGTTTGTGGGATTGGAAGAATGGCTTTGATTGTGAGTCCATATTACCAGTTACATATTAAATCAAAATTTTCTAAATTTACGACTTGTTGAGTTATAGAATTGGACAGTTGATTTAGCCTTTAAACTACCTTGCACCCTTTTATGTGTCTACAATTTACCTATTTAATAGGTAAAGGTAATTCAATTTATTTGTATACATATTGAACAGGGATACAGTCACATACATAGGTAACTAACAATATGGACCAGCAAAGTCCCCTTTTATTTGCACCAAAAATGTGTATTGAATAATACCTTCTAATATGAAACAAATATGTACCTAACTATTAACATTATTTATCTATAGTATTCTATACCCTTACGCCGTATATTAAGTGCGATAGGCAGAGAGAAAGTAACGCTTTATGTTACACTATATTATATGATTCTTTTGCTTCATTCACGATAATGTAATTTCTCCATTTCTCATACACACACGCCAATTTCTTTTACTCAACACGCCGCCATCCTTACGTGTAAGCAAGTATCGTTGGTTTGGTCATGTGAAAATAAAACGAATGAGACAAGGATGAAAAAGAGGATGTATTTTTCTGAAAGAAGGGATGTGAGAAAGCGCGGGCTTCCGTAAACCGCATTGCTTGATCACATGTATCAAATTCTCAAGAACATTCGTGTATGTAACGTAAGAGAAATCGGCGTGCGTACATATATGAGAAATTGTAGGAATGTAAAGGAAGCAAAAAATAAGTATGTAAGGTTAGATATACTATACATATATAATAATTATGGCTATATATAATAATTATAATAAGATTGACAATGTCCTCATAAGACGAAAGACGTCTCTCTCATCGAATAAATCAATAGTAGAATAAAACACTTGTTTTATTTATTTCAATAATTATGGCGTTCTCTCTGACTAAGTCACAGATGAGATACGGTGTGAGGGCTTAGATATGTAGACATATAAAGACAAAATTAACACCATAGTTTAACACACATGAAGGTATTTTATTATATAACTGATATTTTTATGATACTTTGTATTGATTTGAAATATTGTAACCAATGTACACACTAAAGAATAAAATAAATAAGTAAATTCAGCAGGGAATAAGTTTACTACTACACGTTGTCCTTTTATTCATGATCTACAGAAGGCTAAAATGTTGAAATAACTTTATTTGTCGGATATTTCAGGAGTCCAAGGAGTCCTATTTTTCCGTTTAGAGAAGGCTAAAATTAAATCGTTTTTTTTTTGCCATAGTAAGACTGGAGTCCGGAGGGTAGAAGAGCTGTTCCGGTTAGCACAAGACAGAGAATCCTACGCTAGGGTGATAGCCGACGTCGAAGGAACCTGACACGGCACTTTAAAATGAAGAAGTAATACTCGCATATTTATTATTGAAATTTGGTCCATTGACTACCTCAATTATGGGAGACGCCGTGATTGTGCTAAACACAGATGGATTCAGTAGCAATAATAATATCCCAACAGAAATAATAAAAATTCATGCACCATGACGAGTTTATTGTCCGCATAACATTCTCATCCAACAACGTTATTATTACATTCGGAATTATATTACAGCGCTGAGGTACTACTATTAAACTTAACACCTCATTACTACACAGTATTATTAGGAGTAGCATTCTCGCAGCGCTTAATTAAACCCTTTCACTACGTTGTAACGATGTCATTTCCTTCTGTTATGAATGCAATGGTGTAAAATATCTAATTATATTCAAATGTGTTTTTTGCAGCCATAATCAAATATTTATTATTGTAGCCGTGGAGCACCAGTGAAATAATTGGTCTCCGACTCTTTTTCATGAGTTTTTAAGTGTCCGGAAAAAAAAACACTGTAGGTAGGTAGGTACATCTTAAATGCAGCTATGAGTTGTGGTGCGCATCCTGATTTTCTTAATGGTACGAATATTGTTGGTACAAATAGGACAATCTGCATGTTTATTACTGCAGTTAATCCGCTGGCTACCCACTTGTGGGGTGGGCTGTGATGATATAGATAGGTAGGTATATTTAAAGTAGCACCAATTGTTTTTTTCTATTGAAAATATAAATTAAATAAAAGTGGTTGAGAATTTCTTAATATGAAAATATATTTAGTGGGTTACAACTTACAATCCATTGGATTGGTCTGCACCGAATTTCGATTTTCTTCTCTTTTCCTCCCTACTTTCTTCTAGTCTCATTAATATTCTACATATGTGTCACAGTTTATGTCCTTCTTGTCTTGATAGGTGTCTCTTGGCCGTCCTCTACCATTTCTACCTTCGGCCATGCCCTCCACGATACATGTATAGACAAAACGCTCCAGAATCAACCATAACAACGTTTAGGATTCGGCCTCTAAAGTAGTCCCGACCCTATAAAAAGATATCAATACTTTTGCGTATTAGGTAGGTATATTCCCATCAATAAAATGCGCCGTTTTGTGAAAAATAACCACCATGAGGGCCCATTCAAGAATCATAACACCTACTGAACAATAGGGTCTTTAACTTTGGCTTGAACACCACCACACTCTCCTAAGTTATATGCATAGATTGAATCGAGTTTCAGGGAGCGAACACATGCAATGCATGTGGAACTCCTCGTCTAATTGGTGGAACAAGTCGGCAATCGAAATAAGCAATTATTACGAGCGATTTTAATAAAAAATATTTTTAATTTTCCAACTTTTTTTCTTATATTATTGTTTCAACTGTAAGTATCTACTTATGGGTAATTTATGCAAAAAGTAAAAGAGCGGTTTCAGAATTTTGTGTCAAACCTTAAAATGAAAAACAAAGTTTGAGATTTTCAGTAATTTCATTATCTACTTACATCCACTTCTACCCTGTTCTATTCTGTTCTGTTCACCCTTCTTTTCTTTCAAGACACTTTTCTCTTTTGAAATTACACATTTGAGGTTGGGGAGAGAACATAGCAACCTCGAACTTGCCGCTTTTTGTAAAATTTCCACCCGTTTTTGAATATTTCATTAACGACAGTTAAAGGTATTATTGAATTCCAAAAATATAAAAAAAAAGAAATTTATGTTTTGGGTTATGTTATCTTATACTTTCATAATCAAAATAATTCTTATTTTCAAATATTAATTGAAAAAAAAAATAATACCTACTTTCATTCATTTAAAATATGCATACACGTTACATGTACATCAATTTCATACAAACAAACAATTGTAATAATATCATTGCATTAGTATTGTAGTGAGAAATAGTTTTTGAGAAAAAAAACTGAATTTTTTTCATATGGATATTTTATTGAGAGTTCTTTGGTACAATCGAATACGAATCAAAATACGAGTTTTGAACGGTATTGGTCATTTTTCCTCGATGGGATTTACGTGATGAGTTCTAAGACAATCATGTCTTGCCCTTATGGTGCATCAGCACCTTGATGTCTATAAGGCCATATTTACGTGATCATACCGTAGAACGTCATAACACAACAACCATTTGACAACTAAACAAGGATAACTCTACGAGAAACAGAGTCTGATATCATAACACTATATCACTTCTACCGGATCGCATCTGTACATCGCATCAGCGCAACCTCAAGATGGATCGCCACCTCATCAACTCATCTTGGAACAAATATCAATAAAGACCTGCTTCATAAACTTACACTGTCTCTCTGTCTATCCCATTGTAGATACACCCATCAATAATACACTATTTGTTAGATCCTTAAAAAGTAAAAATAATTTTCCAACACAACTTAACTATTTTTCATATTTTTAGTGTATTACAGTTGATCATTTTTAAAAAAATCTTTGCCAATATCAAATGAATTTGGTGATCTAGCGTCAAATTTATTTGTATCATATTTAGGTATATTGAACAAAAATGTTAGTTATAAAAAATGTAATTCGAATGTTCTGCGTTCGTGGCGACAAAAAAAGTACTTGTTTAAGTACATACATAGAGCTTACACACACAATAGGCATGAAAAGCTGCTAGCGGTTTCATGGAGAATATTTCCTGAGAACTACTCCTACTACACCAGTAGTGACATCTGTCGGGACGTGTTCAAATTACCGACCAACTTTTTCATAAAATTATTACTCTGAATTAATGAAAACTGAGAACTCTCTTTAGGTACTCTGTAGGCGAAAGTGGTTCAAGATTTTCATTTAAGATTCTATATACCTCCATTTGGAAGTTCTTCCAAATTTAAATTTTAAATAGTTTCATAAATTTAAGAATCTTTTCATTTATTGTTTAAATTCTATTTGAAAACTATTTGCAAAGTACTTGTTGAAAACGTTTGTGTTTAAAATTCTAATAAATTCATATCACGCAGAATACAAAAGTCTTGTAGAATAATGAACAAATAATAATATACTTAATTAAGTGAATGGGAAAGTAGCCTCGCTCAATGCGATAGTGAGACGAAATTTAAAAGACACTAAAATTATGGTTTAAACTGGATATCACAGACAACTCAGGGTTTGAAGACATGGAGAGAGATAACACATAGATATAGACCTACATGTTTATGTATTAAATGCTGTCAGTCGACGGTACTCAGTAGAAATTTATGTTTAATTTATAAAAATAAAACACTTATGTATATACCTAATATTTACCTAACAGTTCTATGGTGACTAATCTCCATTTGTGTATCCTCGCCATAGGTACCTACTGGCAGAGGGCTTACCATGACGTTTCGATGAAATACCATTTATCATCTTCAGGTGTCAGACTTTTCAAAATGCCTAGAGAAAAGTGTATTCTCTTCTATATGTATAGGTATACTACATGTGTGATATTGTGTGAGTTAAGGTAAAGTGATAAGACCGTACATGATTCCCATGTAAATATAATACTGTGATCATTTTGATTGTCTAATATTAATACTTTTTTTTTTATAAAAAGATATATCTGGGTTTTTGTTATAAACCCAATTACAACCTTATACACCTTTCACAGAAAGCTACTAAAAGCTTGTGTCGTGAAAGGGGAGTTTGCCGGCACCTGGTATCGAACCACGGACCCCATGTTCACAAGGCCGAGACTCTACCTCCAGGCTACCGACGAACTCGAGAGATCAATAGAGCCAACAAGTCCTGCTTCTATGGCAGGGCTTTTGGTGTCGTAGGACCCGTCATCTGTAATCAATTTCCCAAGGATCTACGTAAAAACCATTCAATAACAAAGTTCGGGAGCAAATTGAAGACATCAAGGAAAAAAATAATCTGATGTTCTAAAAATGATTTTTTCATAGGGACGGCGTACGCTTTATTTATACGAGTCCATGGGGAACTTCGTAAACAAGAGAACTTCTCTTACATAAAGGAATAACTTTAATTCGATTTTCCCTAATTTTGGTCGTATAGAGCTTTAAGTGAAGGTAGTAAATCTTCCCTTATGACAGTGTAAAGGGGACAGGGAACTAATTTTCTCTCCTTTATTACCACGAGAATGTGTTATTGTCTTATGTTCTGGTGACAATCTTCATGTTCTGTGCGGATCCTTTACAATAAAAATATCCACCCCTTACCCATACTACCCTATACTACCCTTACAGTTTGGAATAATAGCACATCAGCAAATTTCGGAATATCTTGTTTAGTTTTTGTCGAGTCTCAAAATTTCAAGTTTTTTTTTTTTGAAAAAATAATGATTCAGCAATAAAGTTGCATTTTTAGTCCAGACCATCAATTTTCATAGAAGATACTCCGAGGTACTAAATCCCTTGATATACGGTCTACTTTAACTGAAACAATCTTGCAGCGGTGAGATATGGCATCCATTCTTAATATCTAATTGTTTATCACCTCGCTTTATTTTAATTTCATTTATTCATTCTTTGCTACACATTAATTACAAACAATTACATAGAAGTTTTACATTTAAGTTATATAGATACAATCAATACACAGAGGTCGAGTTTAATTGCATTTGAACTTATGTATAAATGAGTTCGTCGGTAGCCTGGAGTCTCAGGCTCGTGAACAAGGGGTCCGTGGTTCAATCCCAGGTGCCAGCAAACTTCCCTTTCACGTCACAAGCTTTTAGCTTATTGTGAAAGGTGTATAAGGTTGTGTTTGGGTTTATAACTAAATCCAGATATAAGTATTTTTTTTTTTAAAAAAAAAGGAAAAAAAATGTTGAAAAAACTATTTGTCGGATATTTCAGGAGTCCAAGGACTCCTATTTATCCATTTACGTGACAATTTATTTATATTTGGACTCATGATTGAGACTCATTTTATTATACTCTTGAGACTAAGTCGAAGACGTCATTTTCAAAGTAAAATATTGCCTCACGAGGCGATTTTAGCCGGCCAGCCACTCAGGCTGCCCACAGTAGCCCGTTTGTTAAAATATTGTAGTCTATCTTGTTTTATTTTATTGATGTGATTTTTTTTTAATAGATATTGCTTATTAATGTTGCTATGGTTTGGTTATGTATGTTTTGTGGAGCACATAAGTAAGGGTAATATAGGAATTTTCATTAGTTTGCTTATTGCTAAATATGATGTATTCCATAATATTTTTTGCATCAACTGTATGTATCCTGTAAAATTGATATTAATAAATAAATCTGTTGATGTAGGTATATCTTGTTTTTTTTCATGGGACTAAATTTATTGGACCAAATCTTTTGCAAGTCAATGGTTAAGCTCGTTTTTATCTTTAGAGATGGATCAACCAAATATTTAGTAAACGTTTTAAAATAACCGTTATTGAGTAACTTAGTACCTACTTGAAAGTTTATTTAGTACAGCTGATAACAGGTAACCATAAATCACTCATATTATTATTCTTGTCACAAATTATTATTATTGTATCATCTGCTATCATAAAACTACTAATATTATTTGAGTATGATACAGTTTGAGTTGTTTAATACTGTGATTTATTACCGAAACCTTCGTCACCCTCGAAGGGAACGGGTAGGTACTTATTTATTATCTGATAAAATTATCGTTATTTTACTGTTACTGTTATTATTATAAGGTGTTATTATTAATAATAGTAGCAGATATCTCATTAGGTGATATTATAATTATTTAGGTTTCGTTATCGTTTCCCGACGATTTTTTCTCATACCTATCTTTTTGTCCCTGTAAATATCAAACTATTTTTACTTCACTTCCCCAAATGTCATGATGATATCCAAAAGCGAGAAGTTTAGTATAAAAGTTACGCAAATTCAGTAGTAATAAGATATTGTCAGGCAAGAAAAAAGTGAATTTACCTTATTTCGCATTGGTAGTCTAACTTTTAATGCTATTATAAGAATTTGACGTGTTTTGCTTTTAATGTGGGATTAATTCAACTGTTTAACTGATTTTGATATCAAAGTTCTCTCAGGTGAAAAAAAAACAAGTAAATTAAAGACAAAAGACGTCTCCCTCGACTATAACACAATATATTATAGTAAAAGAATTTTTATTAATGATTGTAAATATAGTAGATACCTACATGGATTTTTTTTTTTAATTTCGTTATGGGATTCTACTACCTAAACACAGACACAGTGAACATAACAAATAAATACATAGTTTTGATCTATGTAATCCATCTATGAAAAGGAATAAATAATTATATTTAAGTGAACTAGCACCCCTACAACAGATCATATCTGAGTGCTTTATGATTATATTTTGTAGCAGGGTACAGAGAAATATAATAAATAATAATAATTTATTATAAATACTACATAATTAGTATTTATACTACTTCATAATCTATCGACAACATCGACATGACAAATTTTAGTAGGTACAAGTATCTTTTTCAGTAGTCAAATATTCAATAACGGCGTGCTTAATACTACTTAATAACCTTTTGTACATTTACCAAAAAACCATAGGAACCTCAATTTGATATTCGCCACATCTAAATTATGTACATAATATGTTTGGTTTGTTCCTGAAATAATATTTTGTTTTATTTCTCTCGTGTTGCTTTTATTATTAATATATTTTAAGTACTAGAAATAATATCAAGTGATGATAGGGTAAATACTCAACTATCTAATATCCAATAGTTTGGTAACTGATGTACCGCTCTTCACCATTGCTACTGATATGTTAACACAACTATAATTTGACAAGAAGATGATTATTTTTCGCATTTTTTTTCGCCCTTTAACGGTGGATATAGGCCTGCTTTTTTTATTTATTTATTTTATTTTAATTATTTATTCTTTACTGTACATTGATAACAAGCGAATTCACACAAAAATACATTTAAAACAAAGACAATCATACAATCAATATACAGAGGGCGAGTTTATCACAGAGGCGCGATTTCTTCCAACTAACCCAATTTCATGAAACTTTCACATAGAGAAAATCTTAAAGAAAGGAAAGAGGAGGTAAAAAAGGAGAAGAATGTGTAGGAAAAGGGACTAGGATACAGAAGCCATATTTTGTGTGATAAAATGGTCCTTGACCGCCCGCTTGAAAGCTTGAAGAGTGGGGAGCAACCTTATCCTGGAAGGCAAACTATTCCAACAGCGAGCACCATGAACAGAAAAAGAGTTTGTAGAAAAGTTTGAGCTATGAGCTGGTATCGCCAGAAGACGCTCGCTATTGGATCGTAAGGGCAAGCCATGGCTAGAAAGATACTCAAACATGTCCTTGAGATAGTATGGTGAAGACGTAGAGTATAAACAATTATAAACCAGTGATAAGACATGGAGATCTCGTCTTTGGCGCACGGTAAGCCATTTCAGTTTATTCCTTAATCTTGTTATGCGATCAGATCTTTTCAGATCAAAGATGAAACGAATGCCAGTATTTTGTAACCTTTCCAGTTTAGTGAGTAATTTCAGGATATAATCTAGATAAATACAAATCTCTTTCTGGAAGTATTATTTTTTTCATTAAAAAAAATTAAATAGCCACTTTTAATAGCAATGATTTTTTTGATATTTTTCTGTATGTAATTTTTTTGGATCGAAAAGAAAGTTTCTTTTCAAATAAATGGGATGCTTTATGTGCTGTATTAGATAGATTGATTAGTCTTAGTGACATAAAAATTGTAAGTATTTAAAATTGGAGCGTGCTAAATTGGTTGGATTTGAAATGTAATTCAATAGACTAATGGTAGCCATTTCCGAGTTTTTCGAATCTAATAAGGAAGTAGATTAAATGAACGTTAAGAATAAATTATTCTTATCCATCAAATATATTTGTCTGCTTTTTTAATACCTACCTCCACTGTGCGTCACTTCCGGGTAGTATAATATTATTATAAGGGAAGTTTCTGTCTATAATATAGGTACAAAATATAGTTTCAGGAGAAGGGTTGCATGTTGACACAGTTTATGATATTAATATTATCACTAATAATAATATAATTTCTATAAGGGTGTCAACACCATGCCAACTTATGAAACGGATGCTGCTGATGTTGCCATGAGTCAATATTATGTTTTGTGGAAGATATGATGGCTATGAAAATAATGTTACTATTATTATTATAAAGAAAATTAAAACGGTTAACTATTGTTATTTTAACGATAGGCCTCAGTTGTTAAACATAATTATTTCCTAAAAATCATCAAACTTCTTTATATGCGGAGTACGTAGAAATTTTTGAGCATCCTTTGCACTCATTTTACTTTTTTTTGTCACTAATAATTATATTTTCTTATTTTTTGTATTTCCTGTGAACACTCCAATGTTGGCAATCATCATACAGATTCGTAAATCATTTTTTTTTATCAAGGTACTATGCAGGACCTAAAATTGAGCCCTGAGGGACTCCAAACCTGTCTTTATTACCATGACGGTATATTTTTATACATAACTTTCTGCATACATTGAACTTGCAGGTCTTTATAAGCGTGATATAAAACGAGGAATTTAGAATTGTCCCGTGGAGTTTTTGACTGTATTCTCTGTTACAAGAGTTAAAAATGTTCATCCGAACACGTTTTTGTTCTAACGTGAGCACACGCGGCACCAAACGCGTGTACAGCTTGCTTATGCCCAAATCTTGATTCAATAAGTGAAAAACAAGTTCTTTTGACATATTCGTAATTCTAAGTATTTCTTTAAGTTAAATATAAAAGTTGAATAGCACCGTTTGGAGAACTTAAGCATCGTTGCAGTTTTTGGAAGTTTCGAACTTAAATCATCATCTTCCAAGCGAGTTCGGCCACGTTCTTCGTGAAAATAAACAAACATTTAGAAAATATGTATAAATTAAGTTTAGTCGAGTCTTATCTTTGAAAGTTATTCTGTACACTCATCACACAACACTCAAACTCGAACATTTAATTGTTTAATTAACGGCCGTCTATTTCAGTTACAGAGCAGTGTTTAGTTATAATAGTGAATAATAATAAATAATAATAACACCGCCACTACATCACTTTCACGCTGGGTTGAATATTATTTCAATTAGCGGGAATCCCGTTAAAACTTGTGCTGGGATAAACAGCCGACATTTCCTCATAAAAGACACAATTAGAGATGATAGTTATCACAAATAGCGCACATTATTATTTATGTTGTTGTCATAAAAAAAAACAGTTTATCGATATGTTGCTATTTTGTAATAGACACTGAGTATCAAATTTGCTTGAATATTAAATGACAACTTACTATAATTACATTCCTTATTGTTATAGACATTTTAATTATCCAAGCTGCTTTGGGGTAATTGGATGATCTGTGCTATTCTTAAATTTTTTCGTTAGAAATTTTTCTTCCTCGGAAATGTTGGTTTCATCTTTGAATAAACATAGACATCCACTTGATTTTCCTTTCTCCTCGCGATTATCGTCACATTATCCGATCATCTAGCCTGATAGCCTAGCCTTCCAACATATTAAGTTTACCTAATTATCGTACTTTTATAAAATAATGAAAAATAAATTACATACTTTCCATCGACAAAATTTTGATTTGCACCAAAATCCGGTTAAACAATCAAAAATAAGTAAATATTCTTAGCATTTGTTGCTGACTGGTCGAACAAGCAGCTGATAAAATATTGAACTAAATTGTTCACTTTGACTGGAGATCACAATCCATTTGTGATCTGAACAAGAGATCCCAAAAAGATGGTTACTTCTATGGTTTGCATAAAACGTCTCTCGATTATTGGACCTTGCATCGTGACAGTGAGAATGGTGAATTGGTGAACGTTGTCCATGGACACCGAAAGTGATCACTTAAGCCAACCTAGAACCAATTCGTAAGCGTTGGGACGCCTTTCTCACTTTTTCCGATTAGATTTTGCACAATGTTGCATTGTGTAGACATGGTTCTCCAATCGAGATTTCTAATAATTGTATAAATTACCTGGCTTTTACAGGAAACTTGAAAACTTGCAGATAAGAGTGGGAGACCAATTCTTTGCTAGGTATTTTAAGAAACAATAAACGTTAGGTGTTGATAATTCAAATCATGAAAAGAACGTAGTTTTTTTTACTGATGATGTAGTAATAACGCAATAAAAACGTTGTCATAACGTTGTTGGATTAGCTGATATAGTTATGACGTTATTGGACCCTATCTAGTAGTGTAATAATATTATATTCAAAACGTTATTTTCACTTTAACACATAGTACAAGGGACAGAGAGACTAATATATTATTTTATGTGACCGTTATAAACAAAATAACATGTTAAAGCGTTCGTAAAATGTTTTACGCGTTCGCTTACTTTTGCTATAGAAGATCTTTGTTTAACATTGACATTTATTATGTAGACTAGTAAAGAAGAAGATAGAAATTTTGTCAGAAAACATGTTCGAATTTTAAAAATATTTTTTGATGTTTCATTCCCTATTTTTTTATTTATTTATTCTTTATAGCAAGATGAAGCGACCAAATTAAGGAGGCTACACAGAGTTCACTACACGGGAACTTGCACATGACAGAGGATCGGTCAAGGTGGAAACAGATAGTCTACAGAACGAGGCGTGATGGTTACGATCCTCAGTATTGAGGGACCGACAAAGATGATGATTTTTTAAAGCAAATTTACACAAAAATACATCAAAATCAAACACAATCAATATATCAAGGGAGGGTTTATCGTAGAGGCACGATAACATCCAATCAACCGATCATTGAGATGCCAATAGTCATGTATTTCACATTCTTTATACTTGACAAAGTCCCACCGTGACCCCTTTATTTAAAAAAAAATCAATTACATCTTGCAACATCATTGTGTTTGGTAGCAACATTTTCTTGGTGGCTAACCAATTTTTCCTTAGCATTTCATGTCTATTCCATGTAGGTTGATGTAGTTGAAGAAGAAACTCTCATGACATTGCGATGTGAATATAGTAAAGTTTAAATGTTTATCTATCTCTATACCACTACGGCATATCTCAGAAGTGAGGTAACCAGCAGACTAGCTGCAAATAATAAACATGCAAGCAAGCTCCATTTCATAGTCAACAAAGAAAATTCAATCTGAATGGGTGATTTACCTTATCGCTGAATTTAATATGTAAAATGTATTATTTTTCAAAGATAATAATATAATTATTATGTTCTTAAATGGACTGGGATACCAATTATTTGCCGAGTTTATCACTCAATCATAATGTTCTACAAATTCTGGCTTATCACCGATATAGGCTATTTTACACGCATCTTTAATTAAGCGTCACTGACATGTAGCGTCTGTCCGCTAAGAAAAGCAGCTATTTTTTATGCGATAATTATTTATTTATTTATTTTATTTTATTCTTCACTGTAGGTACATTGGTTACAATATTACATGATAAAATAGTGTCATAAAAATGACAATTATAAATTCAATGTACATAGGGCGAGTTTATCGCTAAAATGCGATGTCTTCCAACTAACCCGGTATTCTATTTCTATTTTTCTCAAGGCCATCCACTCGTAACTAACCCGGTAACCAAAATTAAAATAAAAAAAACACATGCATACATATTTACACCCTTACATATCAACAGTCATAATAGAAATAAAAATACAACACAAAGTAAACAAAAGAAAAGAGAAAGAACACATGCAAGCAACAATGCACTTACGGACACAAAATAATAAAAGTATAACATATATTATTATATTGCAGCGTGCACATGCATAGGGAAAGGGAAAAGGATTTAGGAGTCAGATAATTACAAGACATAATTCGCCATAATACAGCGTTATAAATAACCATGATTCGCACTGATTTTTAGTGTCCGAAATACACAAAATGATAATACCTATAAACATTTTATAGCTTTTGTTCATCTCTTCACTTAGTTTCAATACTCATCACATTTAGACATTTAAAGAGGACAGTGAGGTGTATTATATTTACGATAGTTTTGTTATAGTGTCTGTCAAAGTTCAGATAAACGTTTAAAATATAAACATTAAATTTAGATATATATCATCATCGCCCTCAACGCTCCTCTCGGGAGCACAGGGCAAAAACCAGCCTCCTCCATTCAGAGCGTCTCTGTGCCAATTGCGTCACCTCTTTCCACGACATTCCTTGCGCTCTGATATCGTTGTCATAGGAACGGTGTATTGTGAAAGAGGGACGCCCGGGCCTACGGAACCCTTGCGGACAGAAGAACAGTGCTCTTATTGGTCAACTATCATTAGGCATTCTCAAAACATGTCCCAGCCAGGACCATCGTCTTTCCTGTATTACGGAGATTAGGTCTCTGCTGGGTGCGCCGGCGCACAGCATCATTTGTAACATGTTCATACCACTTGACATCCAAAATCCTTCTAAGACACTTGTTTTCAAAGCTTAGTATCTTCCGCTCTAGAGCCTTGGTTAAGTGCCAACACTCACAGCCATATAGAAGGATTGGGATGATGCACGCATTGAACAAGCGGCATTTTGTCCTGATGCTGAGTCTAGACGCCTTCCAAACTTTGTTCATGTAATTGAAATGTTACTATACTACTATACCATCACGGCATATCCCACAAGTGGGGTAGCCAGCAGACCAGCTGCATGTAAGAAACATGCAAGCTGTCCTCTTCGTGCCAATATAAAATCAAGACATTCAGGATGGGTGGCAAACCTCATCACTGAATTGAAATGTTCATGTATATTTATACCACCTTGATAATTATTATCTCTCAGAAGTGAGAGAGCCGGTAGAACATTCGGAAGTAATAAACATCCAGGTCTTTTTCACGGCACTGAACTTTAAGATATTCGTATAGGGTGATAAATCTTGTAATTGCTGAATATAAGATGTTCAACGCCCTTAACAAGACACTTAAAAACTTATAGATGATACTAGAATAATTATTCCTATGTAGGTACCTACAATTTATTTGAGAACACACATTTTAATTTAAAAAAAATGTACTTATCTGGGTTTTTGTTATAAACCCAAATATAACCTTGTACACTTTTCACAGTAATCTAAAAGCTCGTGTCGTGAAATTGGAGTTTGCCAATATCTGGGATCGAACCGCAAACCTCAAGTGCATGAGGCTGAGACTCTACCGCCAGGCTACCGACGAACTCTATTCTCTCCAATATTATTCTACAATATATGTAGGTTCTATCATTGCATTTTATTACAAACTACCTCCATTATATTCTATTCCGTTTGCTCCAATACTTATTACATTATGCATATGTCTTCTTCTTTAAATAGATCTAAAGATCTGTTTCTATGGCACTGAGGTCTCTTTGAATACGAAGCTCGAACCATCTCGCCATCTCTTTGCAGATCTTCCAGGTTTCCGTTGAGTTCCCGTTGGCAAGTTGTTTGCGGCTGCTTGAGGGAATCTATGAAGCGTCCTGCCCCATTGACAATGCCTTCGAAATAAATTAAAAAACATACTGAAATCGTTTATGTTTTTAACGCTTAAGTAGTTATAAAAATATTTTATACAGACATGTACCTTTAGACATACTTGACTATGTATTCAACCCGTCAGGGATATAGCAAAAGCTAAATAATATTTTGTCAGGACTATAGGTATATCCACCTACTAAAACTACATAAGTATAAAATTTTATTTTTAACTGACATTTCACATTCGCATAACTGGAAAGCAATTAAAATTTTATTTTTAAATTCTGGAATCCGTTCAATAAACTCACTTTTAAAACTTAATCTAACATTAGTATTAACCTGACATTGATCGGTTTAAATATATTTTTAAAATTAAACATGCAAGCCGTCTTCTCTGGGCCAAAAAAAAAATGAGACATTCAGGATAGGTGGCAAAACTCGTCTCTGAATTTGAGATGTAAAACGTCTTTATTTTTTCGAACACCTGCCTTTTAAAGGACACACGAAAATTACAGAGAAGGGTGAGAGACCAATTCTTTACCGAGAGCTCCACGGGTTCTAATAGTGATTATCTACTAATGAGAAATGACAGCTGCTGAAGGACGTAAGGTCCGTAAGATCTCATATCTGGGTTGCATTCTACAGAGCGATAAATAGGTTTGCTCCAACTGATATAGTTTGCTCCAATTGATACTGATGGGGAAGATCAAGGAGCAGCGTGGTCCTGGTAGAACTCAAACGTCTTGGCTGCGCAACATAAGAGACTGGACCGGGATGAGACATGTGAGGGAGCTGTTCTGGGTCGCGCAGGATAGAAGCCTTAGCCAGAGTGATTGCCAACGTTGAGGGGACCTGAGCGCGATGTCAAAACACATTTTAACGTTACGTTTTCGTCCTGTTAGCGTTTGAATTTAGACGACGTTGTAAGCTAGTGTCAATTTCGTTTCTAAGATAATAATAATAATAAAAAGATGATTTGTATTTGGCGCTGTTTCATGGTCCGTGACCATCTCAAGAGCGCCGTGGCTTTTTAGTCAAGTTGGAAGCATATTCTAGGTCAAACATGAAGTTCATGTAACGCTGCTGCCACTGCAGAGGACTCTCTATCTTTATTGGCATCACTAACTTGTTCTCTGCCTCAGGCCATCCCATATCTTGGTCATGGTGTCGTACATCTCTACGTTCTTGGGATGACTCTGGGGGCACCCACGAAGATTGTAGATTTTCTCAACAGCCGACTCAAAGTCCTTCTTTTCGAGCGTTCCACTTTGGTTGACATAAAAAAAAACGTTGGACACATAGAGAAGCTTCTTCTTACGGAGATCTGAGATAGGCATCGTGGTAGACAAAACAGTATTTTTGTCTCTTTCACCCGCTGTGTTGTTGCGAGTAGTCGGTATTGTTATCCTTCTCTGTTACACTACTGTACATAAACTGATCACTACACGCTGGCACTTGTGAGACAACAGAGTGATTCCCGGAAGGGGTCGGTTTTTTTAACACGTGTTTTGGCAATAGAAGCGGGAATGTAACACAAAATGATGACTTGTTAAAGTTTTGAAGAGACAATCAACAGTAATGAAAGATACACAAAAGTTACGATAATTGACATTTTGGTGCAACGTCGTCTATATTCAAACGATTGTGACACGAAAACCTAACGCTAAAATGTGTTTTGGTATGAGAAAAAGAAGAAGAAGAAGAAATTATATGATGGAATAATTGGATAAGAAAATAATAATATGTAGACAAACGAACATACGAACTATTGTATTTATCGCAATAAAATATTTTTCTGTATGAAAAAAGTAATTATAATTTCATTGAACCGGGTTCCTATGTCACGTTTGACTTCAAAGCGAAACATTTTAAAGCTTCTACTAATAAAATATTCACGCTACGATATGTTACTGCTACATAATAATATAACGACAGGGGGGGACATGAAAACATATGTAGTTACACACTTTGAGAAACATCGTATATGAATTATATGTGATGGGTGTCATGTGTTGGAAAAGTTTGACACGCGTCGGGTTTTTCATTAATTATTTCTCTAGTTGTAAAATAATGAGAATTTTTTCGTTTATATTTAATAATATTATGTTGATAGGTACTTACGATGAAATGAGTAAAAGAAAATGCTTAAATTACAGCATTGGATAAGGAATTTAATATTAATATCGCATGGAGATCCCGGCAAGGAATTGGTCTCTTACTCTTTTCCATAAGTTTTTGAGTGTCCTGTTATAAACAAATTTAACATCTCAAATTCCGCGATGAGGTTAACCATCTAGCTTGAATATCTTGCAAATTTGGTACAAATAACTTGCAGCTGATCTGCTGGTTATCCAGTGGGATATATGCCGTGATGGTATAGTAGTAGTTACTTAAAAAAATTCCAAAAGAAACTGCAGGGCTGTTTTTGATACAATCGAAATACGATCTTAATCTTGCTTGATCTTAATCTTACGACGCGTCGCGACGCTTGAAGTGACTATTTCACTTCTTTGAGCGTTGTAAGATTAAGATCGTATCCAGATTGTATCAAAAACAGCCCTGCTGAATGATGAAAATCCAGTTATTTTAATAAAAAAAAATAGCGTAAGTACAAAAATAAACAATTTAGTTTTCAACATATTTGATTTAAATAAAACACTGTTTTACTTTTCACTATTAATTTATTAATACTCAAGCGCTTTCGTCAAGTTAGCTTGACATTTTCAAAAGAACTTATTACAAGAAATTATTTTCTTAAAGTCACATGCAACAACAATATTTTTTGTGTGACTTTAAGAAAATTTTCTCTTGTAATTAGTTCTCTTGAAAATGTCAAGCTAACTTGACGAAAGCGCTTGAGTATTAATAAATCAATAGTGATAGTAAAACAGTGTTTTATTGATATCAAATATGTTTAAAATGTCTTTTCACAATGTGAACACACAAACTCTAGATCATTTTAATTTAGTTTTCATTTGGGTTGCCTTTTTTGTAAAGTTTATTTTTCAATATGCATTATCAAATTGTTATATTTTTCTTTATATTCACGTTTATGTATATTCTCAAAATTTCTCTCTGTCTCTCTCTTTTCCTAAATATTAAAGCTCTAATCAAACTTATCATACAAAAACCGTTTTGAAAAATAAGCGTGCAAAAGTTGACTGAGCACTTCATAATATATATTTTTTCAGGAACAAAATATTTCAGACTTCTGATAACTCTTCTTTTTGGAAAAAACATATTTTAAAAGTTTTTGCCTGACTAACGAATTATAAAAATAATAAGAAAAAACTTACAACTGAGTTTTTCACATTAATAATGATATCATGTTAAAGTTTGTAAGAGAAGCTCTATGTACCTATGTACATAAGTTAAGCATTGGCTAAAGTCACTATCTGGCAAAAGTTTAAGGTTTAAGCTCTTTTCATATCACCTAAATTCTATCATCAGCAAGTATCAAAGTAGTAATTTAAAGTTTTATAAAAATTTGTTTTCATAGAAGTAGTATATAATAAAATCATATCTAGGAGTTATATTTAAGCATTATGAAAAGAAACTGATATATTTAAAACTATTCTTTCCTATAATATATTTTGAAACTAGGTATTTACAAATTTCAAATGTTTTTCTTTTTCAAATGTTTCTCATGGCGTGAAAAGGCTGACATGGTATTATCACGTATTTGATCATTTATTTATTAAGTTATTACATTAATACCTACATCACTTACTACCCGATTTGCGATAAAAAACATATGTTATATTTCAATTGCTTTAAAAAATCGGCAAATCAAAACTTTCGGTCGCTTTTTAATGCAGAAAAACTATAAAAGGTAAGTGTCTATTTATTGTTTGTGAGAAAAAACGAACATTTTGTCAAAATAGAAATAAGTTCTTGTAAATAAGCATCAATGTTATTTTTTTATTGACACTTAGATATAGGTACGTGGCAGAGCCTTTAACATGTTAAATTTAAAAAAAAATAACAATAACAATTCGACAGACGAAGAAAAAGTGCACCATGTAGCAGCATGTACATAAATTGATGAAAAAAATGACACAAATATTCCTGAATAAAACTAAAGTTGTTATGGAGTATTCTTTTTATTTGATGTGATGAATAATTTATTCTATTTATAAATTAACTAACTGTTAAAATAAAACGGTATTCCCGAGGAGTTCCTTGTAGTAAAAATACTTTTCTCCCACTCCTTTCTATTAGCTTTTTATTATCCTGTAAAAGGTTAGTGTTCGTAATACATCACGTTTAAGACATTTGACATCTTCAGTCCAGCGATGAGGCATACCATTCACTCTGAATGTCTTTACTTTTATTAGCACGGAGAGGACAAATTGCATGTTCATTGTTAGCAACAGTGGCTGAGTCAAAACACATTTAAGCGTTACTTTTTCGTGTCACAATCATTCGAATACAGACAAAGTTGCGCCAAAGTGATAATTTTCGTAACTATTGTGTATATTTTAGCTACAAAAATTGGCACTTCTCGCAAAGTCGTCTATATTCAAACGATAACGACACGAAAACGTAACGCTATACACTGAGAAAAATACTAAGAAAAATATCACAACGAATCATTGGTACGTACTATCAGATTAGGATCAGAGATAGAACAAACGATTCATTAGTACGAATCTATAATATTAGCCTCTCGCAAACAACTCGTTAGTAAATTTACTAACGACTTGTTTGCGATAGCTTAATATTATAGATTCGTACTAATGAATCGTTTGTACTATCTCTGATCCTAATCTGATAGTACGTACCTACCAATGATTCGTTGTGAAATTTCGTTAGTATTTTTCTCAGTGTAATTTGTTTTGACTGGGATTGAATGAATGGATTGTTTTAATTTAACCATCGTAAAATTTATACAAAATAAAACATTTTTAGAGACTTCAATAAATATTCATTTATTCAAATGAGTAATATTTTTATTACATGTTGTAGGTCTTCTGAATTCCTCACTCATGGAAAATGAATTGTTTCGGTAGGAATGAAGGAGTAAAAACAAAAATACATTCTGACGATCTGCAATGACGACATTGACCCTACGAAATGAAGAGTTACATCTGATCATAAACAATTATTCAGTGATCCGACTTAATTCAATAATCTACAAAAAGTGAACTCAAACGTGTGAAATGGACTTAATGTGACTGAAAACTTCAGAATTGACGTAGCGCCGGCGTCGCCGGGATGCTTCTCGTCGCGACGTCCGTAATTCATTGTCGTCGTTAATTCATTAATTGGCCTGTAGGAAATATTGTACAAAAGTTTCTCTTCTAGGTACTAACTACTACATGAGAAAGAAAAAAAGTGAGTAGGTACCTAATTGACATTTAAGGGAAACTTTAATTTGGCGATGGGGTCGTGAAATAGAAAAGTAAAGTTTTTTTTTTCTAATTGATCGGTTTTTAAGCTCGCCATGAGGACGTGATCGGGATATTTTAAGTAGTCTTCTTTTTATTTCATAAAATGTCACACTACTGAAAATTTTACGTCGGTAGATTTTCAACACATTTTTTTAGATTAATTTTAACTTGAAACGTTGAAAATATCTCGATAAATCAATTGAAAAGCTGTTATTAGCGCTGGATTTAATAAAGAAGTTATTGAAAAATACAGCGTTGATGTTTGTTATCAATCCTGAACTTTTTTTAATATATCCATCATCAACGCCATTATTATTTTGTACTTAGTATATTTTAATAATATTAAGTAAGAAGTTAGGTAACCCAACGTGTGGAAAATTTCATATGAAATAAAATAAACAAATGTACCTATGTAATGAAAATTTAAATAATTACAATTTATTTAAAATAATATCCAATTTTATTGTAATCTTTACAAGCTTCATATATTTGTTTTAATAAAATAAATGTCTTTTTAATTGCATTCAAAACACCTACCCCATAAAATAAGGGGTTAAAATGTCTGAAATATTGTTTCTAATATTATGTACCATCCATGATTCATAATATTAAGCAAAATGGTATAAGTGACACTTTATTTCCAATTTATTTCTTTTATCAAACTTAGATTGCAATAAACTCAAAATAATATAACCGTAATATCCGCACAAAAAATAAAATGGCTTGGCATTGAAAGTGGATAAGGTAACCAGTTGAATCAAAAGTCATGATTGGATTATTCAAAGTTCTTCTATATTCTGAGAGATAGAAAAATGCTGTGAGATCTTGTGTGCAATAGTGCTATACGAGAGAAATATGGACTGAAGCATGGTGTTATCATCAAGATGGACATATTAAATAAGTTAAAATGGTTTGAGCATTTGGAAAGAATGAATGAGTACAGAATTACCAAGAAAATATATTTGGCTGAGAAGAATGATATTCATAGACGTGATCATCCGAGGATCAAATGGCAAGATCATAATTATAAAACAAACCCTATACAGAATGGGCATGTGTTGAGGACATTGAATAGGAGATCGTGCACGAGTAATTGTATGTCTGTGACAAAAGCGAATAGTGTAGATATGTAAGTATCGGAAAAAGTTGCACTCGATTCTATATGCCTGTCTACCGCACGAAGGAAGTGGCGTGTTGGTATGTAGTATGTCTTCTTGATTGGAATATTTGCCTACATTTTTTTTGTTTGTTTTACTGGATTTGGACACAAAACACACATGACAAAACCAATCACAAGTAAAATATGCAAAATTTAATCGAAAGAAGGGCAAAAGGCAATCCAATGTCTACAAATTAGGTCATCATTAAGATTTGTAATTCAAAAATATTTTTTTACATTTAAGTGCTGTATTTTTATAACGTTAACAATGTGACGTTTCCAAAATACAATGGTTAAAAAATATAATAATTTTGGTTCTAGTAACATTGAGAATACCCAACCTCAATTTATCCTCAAGTAAATTACCAATAATTTAAACATAGAAATAACAATCAAACTTACAAAAAATGTACAAAAATATATACCTAGCTAATAAAAAATGGATGAAAGATACTTGATTTGCCTTTATTTCATATTTTATTCAACCATCGACAAAACGATTGTCCAAAATAAATTAAGGTAGAACCTTTTACAATATAATACCTATAGAAGAATATCACATATAAATGAACATATAACCAACCCCACACAACAAAATAATATTTGTGAATTTATTTGGATTGAATTAATTAATATTTAAACGATGGGTTATACATAGCATTTACAGTAACAAAACGTTGCGTCGGCGTCTCGCGTCGCTTCAACCACCCATTCAGCAGTTCAGCGTTTAAGGGTTGACCCCTTAATTGGGCTGATTTATTATTCAGGAGATTCAAATCTAAGGGTTTATTCGGGAAGGGTTGTAGTTATCCTTTGTGAATCTTTAAAGTTATCTTGTCTGTCTATCAATCTATCACATCACCGTACAATCACTTAAAGGTATTTGAGATATTTCAGGTGTTCAATAATATTATTACCTGTGAAATTCTAAGAAAACATTTCTCAATCTCTTCTATAAGTGTTATAGTATTATATTATAATTTGCGTTGGTTGGACGAAATCCCGCCTCTGTGATAAACTCACCTTCAGTATATTGATTGTATTTAATATTTATTTATTTATTTATACAAAAATCCGAGCCTTTTGCATGTTAAAATATAAAACCAAAACAAAAAATTATTCTCATTTACAACACAGTTGGAACAGAACAACAACTGGCGAAGAACAAATACAATTGGAAATCAAACTATAACAATCATAAAATAAGTCGAAACAAAACAATTAGAAAAGTCAAAACATTGTTGTGAGAGTTTAAATGTCATATTGATTTATTCATGTGTAAAATTGCTTGTAATTAATATAAAAAAGAAAAAAAATATTAAGAAATAAAAATAATTTCCCAGTATCACAAGATACTTTAACCGTGAATTCACCCATACGTACCGTAAGTTAGGGAAGGTGACGTTAATTTTTTTAACTTATGGAGTATTATTCGTGAAGGTACAAACAAGGTGGCAAACCTCATCGCTAAATTCAAGATGTAAATTCCTTTTCTTTACCAGACAGTCGAAACTTACGGAATAAAGTTGGAAGACCAATTCTTTGACGGATGCTTCTACGTTGAAAAAACCTCTACAAACTCGGATACGTCAGGAGTCGAGAACTCTCCACGGAACATCCGGTTAGTTTTTGTGACGATATGATGATCATGACTGTATGCGTGCTATTTATTATACGATGTACCTAATGAGATTATTGTTGTAAATATAGCAATGATTGTAAGGCAAATAGAATGATGTGTATGTATTGGTTTTATTAACCTACTTGCATTAGTTTTTATTTTTATAATATTTGCGTAGGTACTCGTACATCATCTTTGTAATCAACTAATGGATTTTTGATATGTTTTGATTTTATTTACTTCCACTGTGTTAATGTTTTTATATTTTGGTTTAATATGTATACTTAGTTATTTATTATTATGTGAACGATATTTGTTAACCTTTATTGTCAATGGCCAATGTGCCGTTTATGATGAATAAATAAAATAAATAAATAAATAAAATAAAAAATAGATTAAATAATTACCCGTTAATATATTTGAAGCGATATGGATGTGAAGAGCGTGATGAAATGAAAAACAAATGTTTTTTTCTAATTTATTGAATTCTGATTAATAGAGACGTCTTTCGTCATTTAAAGACATTGTCAATATTGACCATGTTACCAATAATGAGGTGTTGCGGAGGGCTAGAACAGATAGAGAGGTGTTATCCAACATAAAGATGAGGAAGATGGCATATTTGGGACACGTACTTCGAAATGAGAAATATAGTTTGCTCCAACTCATTTTGAAAGGAAAAATTGAGGGTAGTCGTGGTGTGGGAAGGCGGCAGATGTCCTGGCTGAGAAACATCCGAGAGTGGACCGGAGTTCGGAGGGTGGAGGAGTTGTTCCGGCTGGCACAGGACAGAGAGGCCTACGCCAGGGTGATAGCCGACGTCGGGGGGACCTGACATGGCACTTTGAGAAGAAGAAGTCAATATTGAAAGGCGAAAGATGCCTCTCCCAATTATAAACGTACGCATTGAAAAGTTTTGAGAGCTTTTTTAGTCATGTAGTATTTTTATAAAATTCCTGTAAATGTTTTCTTTTCTGAACTGTATCACTGAATATTGAACAGATTACGCATCATTTTATTTCCCTTCATTTATTATATTTCCCGTTATGTAATATTTCACTCTTTCAGAATTACAACAGATAGGCAAGTTATATATGTATGTAGGTATTCACCCTTTTTGACAACGTTTTCACAATTCACCTACCCTATATTATTATATGTTATTATAGGTACCTATTTTTTTTTATTATTATTATTTATTATACCATCACGGCACATCCCACAAGTGGGGTAGCCAGCAGATCAGCTGCATGTAAGAAACATGAAAACTGTCCTCTCCGTGCCAATATAAAATCAAGACATTCAGGATGGGTGGCAAACCTCATCGCTGAATTTAAGATGTAAAATGTCTCAATTTTTTCGAACACCTGCCTTTTACAGTACACTCGAAAACTTACGCAGAAGAGTGGGAGACCAATTATTTACTGGGTGCTCCACGGGATAAAACGTATGTTCCTATATAGATTATAAATATGTACATTATCTCTTCACGATCTTATGTACTAACAGTGATAAGTTTTATTAAAAGTGAGTAATCTATATGATATTTTTTCACAAACCACCGTTCCTGTAATAAAAACAGACCATACCTGCTTACATTAAAAATTCTAAATTACCGATGCTTCAGATATAAGTTCCATGCCAATTAAAATAATATATTTAACTTACTGACCTAATTAATTTTTTTCCTTATGTTTGCTTTTTTGTATAACGATGGCATAGCGCACAGATGTGGTAAGTGCAGTTTTCATAGTTTTGAGATAATCAATGTTGAAAGTTTGAGATGCCATACAATTTAGTACTAACCACACATAGTTTTTGTTAAATATCTTGTGAATGACACAGAGTTACGCAATAATATTCATAAGGAACATACTTCAGATGATATAAATTCGCATGCGTATAATAACTCATTTTCGGTAAAAACTGCACTTACCACATCTGTGCGCTATACCATCGATAATTTCTTTTGGCCGTGCATGCTGTAGACACGCTTAATTGGGGGGTTGGCCTGACCAGATCAATTTTTTTTTTGATGAAAGTTGTGTCAACTCTCTGTGTGTGTTTTTTTAGAATGAATAAATAAATTGATAAATCATCGAATTGAAAGTTTGGCTGAAAAAAAAGCAGATTTTTGAAAGCTTTTACTCTCATCTTCTGTTAGCTCGCAAATTCATAAAGTCACCACCAGTGGAATTACTACGTACTTCGTTTCTTCTTATTTCTCATAATAATGAACTTCCTCCAAGAAATTTCGGTCGATAAATTATACTTTATGTAACTGTGCTAATTGTGAGGTTAAAAAAGCTATTCATAGTGAAACTCTGGAAAGTCTACTGAAAAAAGTGGGTACCTATTTTTCATCGCAAAATTACGGAACAAGGTATGTAATTACCTAAAGGTTTTCAAAAAGCACATCAAAAGTGAGTGAATTAAGTTGTCTTTTTTAATGTAGATACAGTATGTTCCAAATTAATTATTATAAGTTGTAGGTATTATATTTTCATATAAATTTCATTTCAGTTCTTAATATACCTACGAGGGCACAATATAATATATTACAATAATGTATTACGATATATTGTTAAAGTTTTCCAACACGCGCGGTTCGGTACATCAGCGCTAGGACCATCTCAATTTACGTACCTGTTCCAGGTAACGAGTTTACAAATTAATTATTATTATTTCACCCTGTGTAGAAGGTATATTTGCCTGTATGGATACCGAGTACCTACTAACTATTTGATACTAAATACTTTGTAACGGGTACTTTGTACTCGGGATTTTGTACCCCAAAGGTGTTGTTTTGAATATCATACAGAGTGTTTATTTCAACTCTGATAGATTTTTTTAAAATATTTGACGAATGAATTCAATTAATTTTAATTTTTCTTATTTTCGGTTATCCACCCGTTGTCAAGTGAGTTGAGTTCACTTTATTTTTAGTTTTTTTTTTTATATTTACTGAACTTAAGTGTCGTAAACGCGTCAAAATACTTCAAGGACACTGTAAAATTGATTCAATTTAGGATATTCTGTCCACGTCAAATTAATTATAAAAACAGATACCTACATTTTTTTACCTTGCTATACTACCATCGCGTCATTATTCCACAAGTGGAGTAGCCTGAAGACATACAAGTTGTCTTCTTTATACCAGCAAAAAGTTTAGACATTCAGGATGGGTGACTAACCTAATCACTACTGAATTTAAGATCCGAAATGCTATATTATAGGTACTATACTATACCCTCACGCCATGTCCCAGGAGGGGTAGGCAGAGAGAACGGAACGCCATGACATGGCGTGGATCTATCCTTACATACTTCTTTCGCTTCCTCTACATTCATCCAGTTTCTCATACATGCACGCCGATTTCTCTTGCTCGGCACGCGTCCGTCCTTAAGAATTTGGTCCTCGTGATCAAATCACGTGGTTCTTGGACGTCCGCGCTTCCTCACACCCCTTCTTTCGGATAAATAGATTCTCTTCGTCATCCTTTCATCTTGCATTCGCTCAACATGTCCAAATCATCTCAACTTGTTTACACGCATTCTGTCCACAACACTCCTCTCACATCCGCTCATTCTCCTGATATCCTCATTCTTCAGTCTATCGCGCAACGTTTTACCAACCATTCTTCTCAGTGAACGCATCTCCACAGCATTTATTCCACGCTCATCCTTTTTCAACCACGTCCAAGTTTAGCTTGCATACATAAGTGTCCGAAATGTTTTTTTTTAATATCTACCTTAAACAAAACACAAGAAAACTCATTGAAAAGAGTGGGAGATCAATTATTCTTTGCCGGATGCACCACGCAACGGCATATATTTTACACTTTTCATTTGGTGAAACAGGGTTTTATATATTTAAATTCTCAGGTACTACATCTCGGATACTACAAACATCTTCATAATAAATTATATGCTTGTAAATGCAAAGTACCTAATTTGAAACTAAAGGTACCATTTTACTACATATTATCTCATTTCAGCATATTATTTAGATAGTTTAACTAATTTGTGTTTTTTTTTCATTTAAATTTACATTAATTTTCATAATTTATTCATCCATTAAGAAAATGATCAACAAGATAAATAAATTAAATAAATTACAATGCACCCTGTATATAATCGGCTGGGCCTATGGGCCAATACACAACGTAATGGCTATGCAAAGGCACCCGATGTGTTTTGCATAATGATGAATTGATTGTTAGCATAAAGTACATCCTGTATTTAATACATACCCATATACTCATTGCTACTACAATATACTATAGCACACATACACGCGCACATAATAACTGACAGACGTTTTCAATCTGCGGTCGGCGAACTCAAATAAATAAATAATTATGTAAATGTTGTCACGTTGAGTATTGTTTCAAATTATTTATTCAGCAAAAACGTGGGATGTCAACCATTATAAGCTTGAAACCATGTGTTAAAATTAATTAATTTGATGTATTTCAAACCACTTTTTCTCATTAAAATAACGAAAGATCAGCTTTAATAAATAAGTATTACCTATCTTCCATTTTGCAGTAATTAGATTATTTTACAATTCTGAATGCTACAATGTTCATGCTACGTAGAGAACGATCTGTATTGAAAGTAGGTAACACTTTTTGCACTACTTCCTTTCCGTGGAGCACCCGGCAAAGAATTGGTCTTCCACTCTTTTCCGTAAGTTTTCGGGTGTCCTGTTAAAGACAGGTATTTGTATAAATTACGTTTAAGACAAATGGAAGTGATATAAAAAAATAATAGTAAAAGTGAGTAGGCTATTTCATACCATCACGGTGTTTCCCGCAAGAAGGGTAATCGGCGGATCACTACAAGTAAAAAAATGCAAACTAAGCGCCCTTTCGGTGAAAAGGAGATATTAAATTGCACAAAAGATTTTTAATACTTAATTTATGTGTGTTTATGAAGTGTTTTTAAATGCCACAAACGCTTCACACTTTAAGACATTCGTGGATATGTGGGTCTCAAAATGGGATCTGCTACGTCAGCCGGGTCCCCCGCCCACTGACGTGGTAGGATCAGAGATGCCAACACTGGCATAGTGGTATTATACTAGAGAGAATTAAAATATCAATAAATCGTCACCTAAACGGATAAATAGGAGTCCTTGGACTCCTGCAAAATCCAAGAAATAAAGTCATTTCAACAATTTATTTCTTAACTCTAAGATGTCTTAATGTGAATTTGTATTGTGAAAATACCCATAGGTAGGTAATTTTTTTAAAATCTGTCTTCATGAAAAAGGCTTTCACCGTATACAACTGTTAAATAAAAATAAAATAAAATGAAAATCTCTTCGCCATATTTGTGTGGTCCGTGAGTCATTATCAATGCACAAAACTATCTCAATTTAATTTATGGAAAAGGATCATCCAAGATATCATGAGTTAACAGTATTTTTTTGAGTTGAAAAAATGTGTTCATCTCCTGTATTCTATTTTATTCACGGTTACAGCTATTTAGCCCAGGTTAAATATGTTTCACTACCTCTTTAGAATTATTATTCTGCATCAAACTCCATGTACGTATTATATAATATTATGTAATATGTATAAGAATAATATTTTGATATAGATGCACATACGTAATGGAAGGCAATAGAAATGTATAATTTGCGGTTAGATTGCATTTCAACAATTTAACCGCTTACTGAAAATATATGTTATGTACAATTTGGTCAAAAAAGGCAATAAATTTTCATTTACATATGTATGCATTTAATTTAATAATATTTTTATATACATATGAATATGAATTAATAAAAATTAAACACATCTTCTTCTTCTTCTGTAGGTGCCCTGTCAGGTCCCCCCGACGTTGGCGATCACTCTGGCAAAGGCATCTCGGTCCTGCGCTGTCTGGAATAACTCCTCCACACCCCTCTTTCCAGTCCCATCTCGTATATTGCGCAGCCACGATGTCTGCCTTCTGCCAGCCCCTCGACGTCCCTCTATCTTGCCTGTCATAATCAAACGCAGAATGTGGTACTTTTCTCCACGCATTATATGACCCAGATATGAGATCTTGCGCACTTTCACATTCAACAGGAGTTCTCTGTCCATTCCAGCTCTTCTTAACACCTCTGCATTTGTGACCCTATCGGTCCAATGAATACGAAGCATTCTCCTATGAAGCCACATTTCAAATGCCTTCAAGCGATTCATCGTATTCATTTTTAGGGTCCAGGTTGAATATGAATTAATAAAAATTAAACACATATATTTAGTAATTCCTCAGTTACTTTATTAATCGCAAATCGGCTCATATCTGCTCGCAATTCGCTCTTAAGAGCTAACGTAAAGTCATTTTACGGCTCGTGATTAATAGTCATTCTTAAGTAATAAATGTAAGTGTTTTATTTTTATTGTTTATATGTTTTGCTTTTTTTTAATAATTTTTTAAAGCCTTACGATCATGAAATATGTAAATAAATATTTTTTTATTGTTTCGGTTCTTAGGTAGTAGAATTCCATAAAGAAATAATAAAAAACACAAATGTTTTAGATCTATATGGCGTTCCGTTATCTCTGCCATCCTACTTGTACCTAATGCATGTACCTAATGAGAGTGACCTATTGATGGCGAATGACAAGGCGATATACGTCGCTGAATACTGGAGTGGCAAAGTCTAAAGTCCGGACCCGAAAAGTAAAGTAGTAGTACCTACTTAGGACACGGTGTGATGATATTGTTTAGAAGGTAAAAAGTATAATTATTTCTTCCAGGGTTCAACATTTGATGTCTTTTTCAAACTTTGAAACTGAATTTGAAAACGACATCCGAAACCATTTAAAAAAAAGACATGTAAAACTCTAAACCATTTGTAAATATTTGGGTAGGAAATACTAAAATTTGGAGAAGATGGCACACGAAAGACAATGCTAGATAAAGCAGGAAAATGAAACGATTCCTTAAAACTTAAAGACCAATGATCTACAGTAGAAAAAACATGAAAGAAAATTCAATCTTTAGTATAAAAAAACTCGTTTAATTCTGCTCCTACAAAAAATGTTGATAAATTTTGAGACAAAAAATAACAGTTTTGATTTTTTGTCAAACAATAAAATGAAAAGGAAGATGGAAGGAGAAACATAAAAAGTCGTAGAACGAGGAGTTAACATTTTTCCAATAATCAGAAAATATAATAATGTGAATAAAATAAAACAATTCATATTTTAAATACGTAGTATCAATATTTTTTCCTTTTATATTCTTTTTTTATCTATACAAATAAAACTTGTCTTGATGTATGTATCTATGTACGTCGGATCATTTAATGGAGCTTATATCTAAAGGATGCAAGTGTTTGATTATTAAAATATAATATTTAGTTACCATATTATTTTTTTAACGTATTTATTGACATATTTGATCATGTAATTTTTTTACATGACGTGAGAAATGTAAAATAAGCGTGTTACAATAATAAGAAAGTCAGATTGGATAAGAAACACTGAGATTGTGCTAGAAAAAATGAAGGGGTTTGATGTGGTAAGGAATAAAGAGATATGTAGGTACATGGAATATAGATTTTCACCTTCTACAAGATGGTCTGGTGGTGACTTGTTGCAAAAAGCCTAGGAGAGAGGTTTCTGCTAAAATATGGGGTAAACTTATGTTCAGCAGTAGAATTGCATGAGTAAGTAACTAAGAAATATTAAATAGCTTGTTTTTAGGGTTTCAATAGAAAAAAATATTATCTTTCTGTCAAAATAGTTTTTAGGGTCAAACAAACCAATTGTTATTTCAAATAATTAATGTTTCATTATTATTTCATCATAAGTTTGTTCTAAATTTATTCAACTTTGAATAAGTCGAGAAGGTTTGAAAATTTATCAGGCAGATTATCAACTCAACATTATTTTACGGAATTATCCCGGGTACTTTGGCTAGTTCGATTAGGTATAAATTTTTAAATTAATCTATAAAATTTTATAACATAATTTAATTGAAATATATTTAGCCGATGCCAATGTAGGTACATAACATTGAATAATATCAAAGGCATTTTTTATTGTATTAAAAAGAAAAAACATTTTTATTATATCTATTCATTATGATTATTCCCTCAGGTTTCAATTTTGACGGTTTTGTTAAAAAAATAATATGTATGTAAGAAAAAAAACTTTAAAAACATTGAAAATATCAGACATTCCTTTCAATTATTCGTTTATTGATGTTCCTCTCGGGAACAGAGGATGAAAATATCCCATTAATGCGCATATTGGACAAATATCACAATAACGTACTGCAATGAAAGTTCTAGTCGTCCTCGCCAAGCCACAAATATAAGATATTCAGGATAATTATGTAAAAATCTCGCCATTGCTGAAATTAATACTGTCTTGCACGTGTTTTGTTTATTGTTCCGTCGAACACAATAATATGTTAAAGAATATTTATTGATCTCGCACTCTTTTCCGCAAGTTTTCGAATGACCTATAAAAATAATGTCCTATAAACACCTATCATTTTGGTGATTTGCCTCCTGACTGTTAGCCAGATGGTGTCTTCTTGACAGCCACCCATCCTGAATGTTTTAATTTTTACACCTGGAAAAAAATTGGTGTCCCACTTTTTCCCTTATTTTTCGAGTATCTTGTAAAAGACTGGCGATGAAATCGCCCCCTATCCTAAATGTCTTATTTTTTGTTGATATAGAGTGGACAGCTTGCATGTTTATTACATGCAGCTCATCTTCTGGCTACCCCACTTGTGAGATTGGCCGTTATAGTAAATTTATAGTATTCGATATAAAAATACTCTATTTAAGGTATACACTAGGTCATTACAAAACTTAAATAAAAAAGTAAGATTTTATTTTTATTTTTTTTATCAGAGAAAAACTAAAATGTTAGAGTGGGCATTATTAGCTCGAAATAAATATTCAAATGAATAAAAAACAATAAATATTAATATTGCTACGGTTATATCTTTATTAACTTTTTTTAACCCCAAATCGACTCGCTTGAAATAGAATGAGCTTTAATATTAGTTTTCGTGGTCGCATGGGGGTTGAAACGACGCGACGCCGACACACAGGACCATTGAAAAGCGTCCACCCCCACAAATAACAGGAATTTATGAATTTTAATAATTTCGTGTTTTATTAATATTTTTATGAGTCTATATATTTATAATCATTGTTCGTTGTCTACACTCAAAGGAATTTCGGACGTATTTTTTCTATTCAAATAATAATATTATTTTACACAGAGACGATTTTTTTCAATAAAAGATGAACACCCTCTCAGTAAAGGAGCGTTCACATTTGTTCACTTTCAGTGATCACTCTTGATGATCCTCCAAAATGAAAAGGTGTGAACAGGCGTTTCATCAATAGTGTTCACTAGCAATGACGGAAGAAAGCGATTACCACCCGACATAATTTTGATGAAAGGTCTTTTCACTGAAACGACCATAAACAAATTTTATCCGATTATTATTGTCTTATTCTCTATGAATTTGTATTGAATGTCAGAATCATGTACAAAATTATCATGCCGTCGAGAATTGTATTATTAATTTGTATTAATTTTTAATAAGTGTTATTTTTCATTTATTAATTTATTTAATTATTCTCTTACAAAAATACGTCAAACTACATACAACATGACCGTGAGTGTTGACATGGCAGTGAAAGCATAGGATGAAAAGGTTTAAACAGACATGTTCACTTTCGATGAACAGCTTTGACCTCACTGACACTCCGGATGATCATCCAAAGTGACGCAATGTGAATGCTTCTTAAGCAATATGCTTGCATATTATTATTTAAATCAATTCTTTTCATGTTTAGTATTTGTTATTTATGGTATTTCATATTTTCATATTTTCATAATTTCTTTATTCATAAAATATTTACTTAACATTTATATAAATAATACCACAATTATTTATGTTACAATTAACAATGCGTTGGTGTTGCTGCCCCACTAGGTACAATGCACCTGTATTGCATGTTTTGTTTTATAAATGGTAACTAATTTCATAAACGTGTTGCATATTATTATTCCTATTTGCTTATGACAAATTCTACTATTGAATCTTAAATAATGTTAAATTTTGAATTTTAAATTTTGAGAGATTTGATATGATGTTATTAATTTAATTTTTCATGACTCATTGTATTGTTTTATTTTTTAATCCTGCGATTATTGCTTTGCGAGCATTATTCTATTAATATTGTTAACATAATTTACTCTATTATATTGTAATAATTGTTGTTTGTTGATTTTGTCTATTGCTTAGATATTTATTGCTTATTGGTGCTGCTGTGTATGTTTTGTAGAGCACATAAGGGTAATTTAGGGATCTTCACTGGTTTGCTTATTGCTAAATATGTTGTAGTGTAGACCATTATATTTTTTATATCAACTGTAGGTATGTATCCTGTAAAATTGAAATAAATAAATAAATAAAAAGTGGAAGTGGAATAGGTCGAAAGCGTGACAAACAGAAATAAGTGTAGATTTTATTCAATTTTATTTTATTTTTTATATTGAGACCCTCTATACCTACAACAGAAATTATGAAACACCAATGAAACTACTCTCTAACCATCCAGCACATGCTATTATTATTTTTATTAAAAAAAATATCTATAGATCTTCCTGGCGTTTTAATATTTAAGAGTACTGAGAAGGCTATGTGCATGTGTAAAGACCAATTCTTTGCCGGATGCTCTATGGAATTAATAAATACATTAATGGTTGCACCCTCCCTCACCCATGGATGTTGCAGGAATGTCAAATCCCATGTCATCCATACTCTTCATGCAAATTCTTCTCAAGGAAGGGCTCAAGGGCTATCCCCGACAAAATCCTCCCCAAAATTAAATACAACCGTTAATGTCCACCGACTCCATTGTTTACAAAAGAACTTAAAATTAACTTACAGTTACGTATTTACTACGTACTAGTTGTTAGCCTAAATTATACAAAATATCTTAAGACTAGATTGAAGTTCTTAAAACTAGTTGCATTTCATAGCCACAATCAATTACACAAGCAGTTTCTTCTAAGCGTAGTGTATAATATGTTTAGTATATCTGTAATCATAAAAGAAATTGATCATTACATGAACAACACACACAACAAATGAAAATGGTAGGAAAATCACAAGTTAGGATCCAGTCATTCTCTGAAAAAAAAAGGAATATTAATAAATAATATAAAAATATAGGCACTGGTTCAGACCACCGGATACAATATCCCAATACAATATAGGTAATGTAGAGACGGAAGGAGTAACTAGCTAATGATGATTGATTGATGTGTTGGATAGAGATGGGGGAATGTGATCGTGAAAAATAACAGCTGACTGTGATGTTAAATGGGCTGGGACATGTTTTGAGAATACCTAATGATAGTTGGCCAAAAAGAGCACTGTTCTTCCGTCCGCAGGGTTTCTGTCGGCCCGGGCGTTCCTCGTTCACAATACACCATTCCTATGACAACGATATCAGAGCGCAGGGAATTTCGTGGAGAGAGGTGACGCAATTGGCGCAGAGATGCTCTGAATGGAGAAGGCTGGTTTCTGCCCTGTGCTCCCGAGAGGAGCGTTGAGGGCGATGATGATGATGATGATGTGATGTTAAATGTGACAATTTTATCACAGTCATCGTCCAATGATAATATTTGGTTACAGTGCGACTTCAAAGGTGATGAAATAGTTTATGGAATGCGAACTGATTATCTGAATTTAAGTATTGATGTTGAATAATAAATTAATAAGTCAAATCCATTAAAAAAGTGAAATTAATAACTAAAGAAGCATTAGTTTTTAATCTATATTATTTATGATGTCTGGTTCATCATCTCCATCACTCCTTTAATTCCGAGGATCGCGACCATCATGCCTTCTTCTATAGACCATGCTTCTCTACCTCGAGCGATCTTCCACCATGTAGAGGGTTCTGTACAGTGAGGTCTGTGTGGTCTCTCAATATTGCTGGTACTTGGCCCCTACACGACTCTTTTCCGTTGATCCAGTTATTAATGATCTTTTCAGGCTATCTATGTATCTAGTTTCTTGCAATGAGTCCAAAAAATTGCAAGACGTGATGTCTACAGTTGAGAACTCACATGCAAATTAACTTTTCCCACTGCTATCCTTTTCTTCTTAATCTTGAAATTTAATTTTTGCTATTTTATTCGATTTTTTAACTAACATTTTGTATTTTATAACATAAGTTGTAATAGGTTTTAGTTTTGTTCAACTAGTGTATCGTTTATTATCGTCGTTGCATATTCAAAAAGAGGTATGTGCGATCATTTTAATTTAGCCATACTCTTTGAAAACTGTTCATTATGGTATTAAAATTGTTGTTTGAACTCTTTATTGGCATGTGGTATTATTCTTTAAGTATTGAATTTAAATATTTGATACCTAATAAGAATCGCTGTATAAAATGGTTATGATGTCATTTTATCAAGCATTTATTCTAGAAATGTCAAAACATTTATTAATTCACATACCTACCATTTTTTGAATATGCAACAATGATATGTAATATTAGCTGAAACTTTAAATTTGATAGAAATAAACAAATGAAAATAAATTATAATGAGCTTGCAAAACCTCATTTTTCTTAATCTGTCAGCTCTATAAGATCAATGTTGTAGATGACTACATTGTTAATAGCACGTGAAACTTGTGACTGTTTCTTTTATCCATCTCTATTCGGGATTTAAAATAAAAAGGAATTTAGTCGCATCCATCACCGATGAGCATAACATGGCACAACCCCTAGCAGGAGCGAAGATATAAATTAATAATAAAAAAATACTTGTAGATGTATGGTGACCTACTAGCAGTACCTAGATACGGAGGCTGTGTTAAATGATGGAAAGCCTGAAATGGAATTCTAGCTACGTATGTCATTAATAGAATGCTTCATGAAAAATAGAAACACGATAGATATTTGTGACGAGCTTTCTGCAAAAATATATATTGTAGCTTGTGGGTATAAGCTATATTTTTCTATATATAATATCATCAAGCATCTCCTACTAATAGAGTATGAAACAAACACCTGGTAGTGGACCCCACAATCCAAGTACCTGGTTTTGATCTGCCGAGAAAGGTTTGGGTACAGCAAAATAGAGTGAGGACAGAACATGGATGCTGTAACTACTTGCTCTGGAGGTGGAGAAAAAGAGATTCCCCTGATTGTGAATGTGGAGATGTGCAGAGTGTGAGACACATAGTGCAGGACTGCCATCTCAAAAAATTTAGCGGGGATCTGCGGGACATCCACGAAGCAGGACCGGAGGCGGTGAACTGGCTCTCAACACTAGAGCCAAGACTGTAGAGGACATGACGCAGCCCACATGGGTTAAGATCCATCAACACCGGGCCATACGAAAAGTAAGTAAGAGTTACATACTAGTGGAGTGATTTCATTTCATACATTTTTATATTTTCCAATGCATATCACTTTCTCACGGAAAACAATTCCATCTAACATTGTCTTTTTTTGACATTCTATTTTAAAGATTGACATCATAAAACCCCTTATTGGAATTAGGTTTATAAATAATTTTGCTTAAAAAATTTAAATGATTAATATTGAACACTGATGCTTGAACGAATGAACGAGGTAAGAATGACAAAGAGGATATACTTATCTGAAAGAAAGGGTGTGAGGAAACGCGGGCGTCCGAGAACCACGTGGCTTGATCACGTGGATCAAATTCTCAAGGACGGCCGCGTGTTGAGTAAGAGGAACCGACGTGCGTGTATGAGAAACTGTATGAATGTGGAGGAAGCGAAGGAAGTGTGTAGAGATAGATCTGTTTGGCGTTCCGTTCTCTCTGCCTACCCCGCTTGGGACACGGCGTGAGGGTATAGTATAGTATAGTATACACTGATAGTTTTTACATAATAATGATTGTGTACTTAATACATTATCAATAATCAAATACTTACAGTAATTGCCGAGCGCTTCCGCCTTGCAGTATTCTCAGGACAAGAGTAACTTAAAACCAATTCTGTTTGACCTGACTTGTTTTTTTAGAAGAACTGTTTTTTTGTGCAACAAGTTCAATATTATCATCAAAAAAGGAAAATATAAAGGTAAAGATTGACAGGAAAAAAATGACTATCATATTTGTCACAGAAATACGTGCAAACTAATATGACTTGCAAAGAAATTTCTATTACATTTTTGAGCTTGTCACAGAACTGTTGTTTTCGGAAATCGTTTATTTTTTCATATATCGTGTAGGTTTTCAAAAACAAATGATAATTATTTTTTGTGACTAGTCACATCTGTCAAATTAAAGTTAAACTATTTCCTTAATTTCTTTTTTCAGAGTAAATAAACAAAATGAGAATAAAAGCGGTACATGTATGACATTTTGCTGCTTAAAAGGAAATTCTGAGAATGAAAAACTACACGTGTTCAACATTTGAATGGGTATTTATTTTCCTTACACTGCATCCTTTGTGGGATAGGTACATTGATACAGCTAGGTAGAATATCAATCTTTCATATTTTCCACTTTCACAGTATTTTTCATTGGACGATATGAAAAAATTCCTCTTCTAGAATCAGAATAGTTGAACAAATTACCTGAGACAGAGTCAATCTTCTGCCACATTCAGAAGCAAGTTGAAAACGCTGCTGTCCAAGAGGAGTCACGGTGCCTCTGAGATGATCATAGATCATTAAATGGTATATAAATAATATATATTATTTATTGTTAATTGACCTTTGGATGTCTTTCTCACTCTTTTGATCAGGTTCTATTTTTTTTTTTTAATTGGTGGGTTTATCTGGGTTATTGTTATACACCCAAACACAACCTTATACATTTTTTACAGTAAGCTAAAAGCTTGTATCGTGAAAGGAAAATTCTGCACAATGTCATATCATAGTTCTGTTCTAGTATCTAGAAAATACCTGAATAAACAGAATTTTCCGTAGGTAGGTACCTATAATTGGTTAATCTCAAAATTTGATTAAAAAAGTAGAGTTCGTATTTTGTTAATTTCTAGGTTCTTATAAAACAAGATGAAAATAATACTTATTATTCTCGAGAAATGTGATCTTACCTACAAATGGAATATAAACATAAGAATTATTCTTTCCTCTATAATATTCTAGACAAACTGACGTACATATTTTGTGAAAAATATATTTTTTTTTACAAAAAGTCTCAAGTTGTCCTCGTCTACTCACTTTCTTCAGTCTGAGAAATGTAGCCATGTTTGATGTTAAGGTTCGGCGTATCAGACATCTATCAAAACGAGGATGCCTGCTCAAAAAGGACATAATATAATCCAAATGCGACGCTTTTAGGACACCACTCAACTACTCAGGCATATTATGCCTTCTGATAGGGTACGACTGTTGTCCTGAATATCTGAATAATAGAAACGAATATGACAAAATGTGCCAGTCATCCCCTCTATACAAACAGAAGTAGATACATTCAGGATTGGCGGCATTTCTCATCGCTGGGCTAAAGACGTTAAATACTTCTCTTTTACAGGACATAGGAAAGATAGAGAGCAATATTTATTTCTTCATATTAAAATCACTTTTATAAACCTATAATGCGGAGGTGCTTGGAAATGAGTGTACCAAATTCAAGTCTTTAATTGTGTCCTGGAAGGTACACTACCAAATAATTTGATGTTGTCTTTTCTAAGCCTTGTAATTGTTTGTAATCAATGTACAGAAAAAAATGAATAAATAAATTATAGTTTCGAGTGTTAAATTTAGGTTAACATTTAATAAAATATTTCTGATATTTCTATTCGTTTCCTTGTTTAACAATATAATTTTCATTCATTCTTGGTGAATGTAATAAAAAATGGAATTATCTGATGAGTTTTTTGAGATTTTAAATGAGTTAAGAGTACATATTTATGAATGAAGCATTTTTTATAGATACGCTTTTATCAAATACCTACCTAAACAAATGCAAAGTTTCTGGAAAAGATATTAAGTAAGTTGAGGTAAATTACTACAAAAAAAGGTTTCCATGAAGCCTTAAAAGAAATGTCTGACACAAATTACATTCTGCAATTCAGAACACGAAAGGGGAATGACTGGTGGTGGAGGACGGGAGAGAAAAAGTTGTTATATTAAAAAAATAATATTATGAAAGAAAATAATTGTAAAAGGAAAAAATACACCAGAAGGAAAGCTCATCTTGTCGTTCGTTGCAAGGAAATTTCCTCAAATTTTAATTTTATTGTAAAATATACTTTCTTCCATAGTTTCACCAAACTGTTTTGAGTATTTGTGAATTTAAAAAAATGTAAACTGTACTTTTAATAATTCAGACAAAAAGATGAAATAATTATACAAAAAAATATTATTCATAAGAAAAACTCCGTAATCGAATCAAAATCCTCAAGCGTGGAATTATCGAACGTTTACAATGGATAGAATCATTTAAACGAGTGACAGAAAATTCGACACCAACCTTTATTTCGCAAACTTGTTCTTTCGTTTTCTTTTTCGAACACTTACACTTTCGTCTTCTTAACATTAATTTTTGAAAATGTGTAGTCACTACACAGCACCGGAGCGCATGTAAGTCTTTTATCACAGTAAGGCAAAGTTATTGTACATTTTGGCCCAATTCCTATTTATTTGTCTCGCTTCTGATGCCTCACTGCTTTTTATTCTTTCATGTATCCTGTATAATGAACCCAAGTATCCCATAATGGACCTATGGGGAATGATTTACAATAAACCTTTCGAACTGCAACTATTATATACACACGAACTGCAGTTATCATGTCTATACTGCGTCTTCAATAAAATAAATAAATGTTTTATCATCTGAATATTATAATTTAATAATCAATAACCGAGCTTAGTTAAGCTTTCTTTGATTCTCTACTAAGTGAGCTTTTCTCATACACAATGTTTGAAAATGAAGTTTGTCTTTTTGATTATGATAGTGCTTTCGTGTCTGAGTAGGTACCTATGTACTTTTACTGCACTGCTGCAATACCTTCATACAACCAATATTCAATCTTTCTCTATTGCATTCAACGACTCACCACTACATTTTAATATAGGTACAGTATTTCAACATTACCTTCATTCGATTTTTAAATATAATTTCTTGCGATGTTCCGTTGGATCATGATTTTCTATTCAACTTTTTTTAAGATTATTTTACTTTTAATTATTTACAATATCCCATCAAATTTTTCAATATTTTATTAGAACACGTCATTTTTCTACTACTACTGTACTATCACGGCATATCCCATAAATAGGGTAGCCAGCAGATAAACAACCATAGATAAAATGTCAAAGTTTGCAGTTTGGGTAGAGCGAAAGGTAGGAACCAAACTGCAAAGGAAGAGGAGGGGTTTTAGCCGGTAGAAGTCCGGCTCTACCCGGTCTGAAAGGCCGGGTGTCCATGATGGATTTCCCCTCCACTAAAAAAAAAAAAAGATAAACTACCAGTAATAATTTTGCAGATTATCCTTTCAATGTTCACAAACAATAAGGCCGCTGGTTACCCCACTTGTAAGATATGCTGTGATGGTACAATATTAGTATTAGTTGCCATAAATAAATTGTCAATTTTATAATTAAATACATGTGCTGCAATTTATCCTGAATGTCTACTTAACTTGATCACGGAGAAGACGACATGTGTGTTCATTACCCACAATGTGTCCAACATCTACTCTATCTGCTGAATAAATTCGGATCGTATGACGAGCGACTAAAAAGAAAGGGCTGTTTCACCGATCATCATGTCGTGACACTCGTTACTTTACAAAACAGATTGGTTGACAATAATAATACATATGTTCTCTGCCTGGAAATGCAAAATATCAAAGTTACATATAATTGCTTGATTTCGTTTTATAATGTATTTATGTGCATCCACCCAAAACCGTCGTTCGCTAAGCTGTATCTGAAATTTATGATCGTTATGTTCAAATCCTTGTATTTCTGTTCCATTGTCGATGCATATTGCTGTCAATGTAAGCCTTGTCATTTACCTACATTAGAATTTATTCCACAAATCCAATATGACAATATTGGTTTTGTCAATAATACCTAAAACATTTCTGTTTTATATGACACAATGTGCATCCTATGCTGCGCAATATTGTCGATTGGGCCGGAATACAACGGGTTGAGAAGTAGTTTAAGACTGTATAGAACAGAGAGGCCTTCTCCATAGTGATAGCCAACTTTGGCGGGACCTGGTTCGGCACTCTTAGAAGAAAATGTATTTTATTATACCTACCTAAACTAACTTCACACTCCAGTGCTCGTGTGGGTGACATGTGTCACCCACTATGTAAAATTGATAAATAATTTCTGAACGCACTGCGATACAGTGCTGTTCTTTTAGATATTCCTCAAATATTTAGCCGGTCGGTCCTTCAGACCTGCCCAATGGCCCGCCCGTGAGGACAATTTTGGTTTGAATGTGCGGATAAATAGGAGTCTATGACTCCTGAAATATCCGGGTGTGAGGTGGGTCTCTCTTCAATTCCTCAAATATGAGACATACTTCCCATCAGCAGAACAACAGTCGTCACAGCGCATTTACAGCTGCGCAATATAGCAACAAAGTTCCTGGGTGACGCATGTGCCCCGCGCGAGCTCTCGAGAAACGAAATATCACGAGTGAAATACATACATACTTATTTTGTACGTAAGTTGTTATTTTCCCGATAGCGATGATATTATGATTGAATAGTAAGGATATAATATAAAACATTATAATGAGACAAGTTTTTTGATAATTTAGAATGTTCCTATAGTTCAAAACGGTGCTGATCTCAACAAGTCCAAAATATGTTATTTTTATAGAAGTTTATTGTTTTGTTCATAATTATAAAATCAAAGACAATTTATGTTGACCTTTAACTGTACCTATATGGTAAAGATAAAGCTGATGTATAATATAATAACTTGTTTTTCTGAATACCGTTAAATTTAATATGTACACAAAATTTCTTATGGTAATGGGTGACACATGTGCCCCGCGCGAGCACTCAATGAGGAGGGTTATCTAAGACGGGACTATTTTTTTTAAAACGTTGTAATTTAGTCGTGAATTGATTTTTTTTTTAATATTTTTATTGAATATTAAAGTTTTAGGATTGGTCAATCGACTGAGATAAAATAATCCTGTTTTGCTTCGTGTAGTTTTACACAATATCTTTTTTATTTTAATCTGTCTTTTTCCCGTTTTAGGTAACCGGTTACCCAAAACGGGACAAGGTGTTACCAAAAAAGGAACATGAGTACAAAAAGGTTCCATAATTACTTTTGCTATAATTTATCAATAAAAACGTTTACATACATAAATATTAGAAAAAATAATATTTCGTGAATAAACATATAAAGTCTTAGAACATAGTTTAGAGACGATCATTATCAGCTTTCGGTGTTCCACTCATTGCGATTAGTTTATCGTGCATATGAATATTTTGAAAAAGTCGCAACTATCTGAAACAAAAGAGAAATAAAGATGTAACTTTAGTTGAAAAAACTGCTCAACTAATTTGGTTTGTTCCTAATTATTTTATTTTGCATAGGAAAATAATTTCAGTATATGAGTTACTGTCCCGTCTTAAGTAACTTGTGTTTGTCTCGTTTTAGGTAACCGTAACAAAAATAATAATTTGTTATCGTGTTCCTACATTTTCATATTTTTTAAATAAAAGTTTATATAATATATTAAAAAAATGTAATACTTATACGTCAATGCATAAAAACATTGCTTACCTTGTAGTTTTGAGGCGAAAGTAGACAATATGGCGAAGATAAATATTGATTCAATAATGCAGAAATCACAAATTACACACTCATGCACTCAAACCTCAGTCAAATTGCGATCTGATTTAGGATTACTTTGCGTCTAATATCTACATTTCTGTGTTGACAATAATCTGCCATCTATAACAGGATCGGAGAATTTAGCTTGTCCCGTCTTAGGTAAAATCCCGTCTTAGGTAACCTTCCCCTACTTGAAGGTGCGAGAACTGTAATGTTAATGTTAAAACATTATAGAAAACAAGCGTGTTTCATGGAGCTCTCGAAAAAGAATTGGTCTTTAAAAGGCAAGAGTTCAATAAAATGATGACATGAAATAAAATGTTTACATCTTAAATTCGGCGATGACGTTTGCCACCCATCCTGAATGTCTTGATTTTTAGTTGGTATAGAGAGGACGGACTGCATGTTGTTTATTACATGCAGCTGATCTGCTGGTTATCCCATATGTGGCATGTATGTAAATCAGAGATTGTATTAGATTGACTGCAAAACATTGCTGCCTTTTGAACAAATGTATTTTCATAATAAAGTATTTTAACTTTGTATTATTTTTATTAAAAATGCATAGAATAGTAATAGGTTTTATGTATTTGATAATGCAGATATAAGAAGAGACAAACTGCATTGTTCAATTTGGAAAAACACAAAGGAAATTGAATGTCGACATCACAAGACGAAATTGAGAAAGTTTAAAATAATGAATTTGTATCTAAAAGTTTGCCATTGCTCGAGTTACTATATTATCATACTTTACTAGGTATGCATAGAAAGAGTACGGAACTTATTTGAATGGAAAAGTGCAATAACCTAACATAATTGACAATACAGAATTGAAATTTGTAATCGGGCACCCTCTTTGCATTACTATTTCTGTCCTAATTTTGATGTTTTTAAAAGCTTTTGTTTTATTTATTTTATTTATTTATTTATTTATTTCAAACTTAAAGTTACAGCTGATATTAGATACATAATAAACACAACAATAATTGTACAAAAAATTAAAGCCAATTACAACTTAAGTTATATAATACGGAATGATAGTTAAAAAAGCAAGTTATATAAAGCAATAATTGATATTCAAGGTAAAAGATAATTAAATGTACCTATATGTATTTTTAAACTAAATGTACCTATATGACAACGATATCAGAGCGCAAGGAATGTCGTGGGAAGAGGTGACGCAATTGGCACAGAGACGCTCTGAATGGAGGAGGCTGGTTTCTGCCCTGTGCTCCCGAGAGGAGCGTTGAGGGCGATGATGATGATGATGATATGTATTTTTAAATAGATATATGTATAAGAATATAAAAGAAAGAAAAATAGCAATGATATTACTTCAATTGCTGGTGAGCATTTTTAGGACTAGGGGGAGGGAAAAAGAAGGGAATGGATTATGTTCAAAGATTTTAGTAATATTTATGATGATGTGTCATACTTATAATACTTTATGTTATTTAAGTTATATAGTGTAATATGTATTTTATTCTATTCTATAGTTGCATTGAGATGTGTGTAAACCGATTTTATGAAGGTGTTTTTACTTAGGTACCTAAAAAATGTCTATCGCAAAAAGCTCCGAGAAATTTTGAATTCTATATCGTTTTGTTATTTCTGTTCTATAATGATGATGTGCCAAACTAACACAAAAAAAAATAAAAAAAAAATAATTAAATAACAAATAAATACACTAAGTTTATTCTATTAAGCTATATTATCCCAACACCGTTCGTTCGTTATACGATTGTTTTAGGTTGATAATTATTTTCATTTACAGGAAACATCCTCTTAACAATCACAAGATGGCACCTCCAAGGCTAGGACAGATAAAAAGCTTACAAAAGATCACAACTTACTTTACGAATTTGGCATAAAAGCACAAGGAGGAATTTAAGAGGTAGGAACTCGGTGACAGTTCATAGGTGGTGTTATCCGAAAGCACAAATACCGTGCATTGTCTGAGTTACCCCTCGTAGAAGGTCCTGAATAGACTAAGGGTGGGGGTGACTAGGTGCAAACGTAACCAAGAAAGGTGGGGCTTTTTGGATAGATAGGACACTAGCTACGACTGCTGGGAGGTGCAGAGTGATTGTCACTTATTGCAATGCCCGCTGATGCGGAATGCATGTAATGAGAATGACCTAATGATGGTTAACAACAAAGTATTATACCTACATCACTGCATACTGGAGTGGCAAGGTCTAAAGTCTGGAACCCAAAAGTATAGGAAATACATATTAACAGCCTTTTTGTAAATTATTTAAGCTATGAATATATTAGCTTTATGAATATATGCCGTAATGGAGGGTATGACCGAGGGGACAAACTCTAGGGGACGCCCACGCCGAGAGTACCAGGAGGACCTCTTGGTGGACATGTGCTGCTCATCATATGCAGAATTCAAAAGAACCGCACAAGACAGGGAGGAGTGGAGGAGAATAATTAAAGAGATAATTGCTGCAAACCAATTCCAGGATTGAAACCAGAGAGAGAGAGATATTAGCTTTTGAAGGAATGTATTATTCGAACAGGGACCATTAAGAATGAACTATGAACTGAGATAATTATAATTTAATGAGTTATGTCATGTGATTATGTGTGAATTGTCAATATAGTTTGATAGTTTCACTTTTAAATAATTTTGAAAAAAAAAACGGATAGAAAGAGTCGGATAACAGATTCAGAGATGAAGGCAGGTACCAAGACACGAAAAATAATAAGTAGTGAGGGAAAGGGGTTGAGGGTGGAATTATTTAGCGTAGATGGGGAGGGAAGAGTGGCGAGTCGGACGATTTTTGCAAAAACTTGAGTTTAATTCCGAAAGATGAAATTCATTTGATAAAAAAAGGAATTACAAATTTCGTCTCTTTATTCGCTTGTGAGTTTTTTTTTATCTCGTCGTTAAGAGTTTAGTAAATTTATAAAATGACAATACTTAATAGTTTTAAAGTACTTTTAAAGCAGGAAATTATTTATTTATTCAACAATTTTATCCTTATCGTCGCAAATCAGAACTTTTATCCTACGTACATCTTGTTTATTGGATTAAATAAATATTTAGATATTCTTTTGTTAAAATAAAATTATGTTTAAAAACTAAATTAACTCATAAAGCAAATAGGACTGAATGAACTTCCACCAAGTGCTGTTGACAAAATTAATTAAATAAAATTTATATTTTTTTTACTTTTTTGAGTCATAAATAGGGGGTTGATGAGGGTAACAGAAGTAGGGAACGCGCTCCGATAAGATGGAGTGACCAGGTGAAGAAAACAGCGTGAGGGACATAAGATGCTGTGAATTGCTGAGAATTAGCTAAGTAAATAAATTAAATAATTTTTACTGTTCATTTTCATGGTACAAATGGCGTGTTTATTGCCTGCAGGCAATTTCTGACAACCAATCAGTTGTATAGTTGAGACTTATGGTCACTGAGAGTTGTAAAGTTGGGAATTGTGTACACTGGCAACATTTCGTTTAGGTCCACTTATACAAATGATGGTCACGATCCTCAGCACTGACGGAATGACATAGAAGAAGATGGTGTATTCATTAAAATCTGTAGATTTCATTTTATTTTTTACTGTCACCAATACACGAATATATCTAATTCTCTATTATACTTTATAATCACGCCGTGTCCCAGGTGGGGTAGGCAGAGACAACGGAACGCTATGTTGATTTATCCTTACATATGTACTTCTTTTATTTCCTCCTCATTCATCTCTCGTCTCTCATACTTCACGCTGATTTCTCTTACTCAACTTGCAACCATCCTTGAGAATATGATCCACGTGGTCAAGCCATGTATTTCTTGGTCATCCTCGTTTTTCTCACACCGCCTTTTTTAACTTAAAACATCCTCTTCGTCATTTTGTGCAGAGCCTGAAAGACAACTGCCTGTAGAAGATCTCCATGAGAACCTCTAATCAAATGTTATTTTATTTGTCATTTAGGTTAAAAGGTACTTATTAAAACAAATGATCGTCGATATCGACAGGCAACTGCCCTCTCAATGCAAAGAGCATTCTCACGTTAGCATGACTCATCGCATATTCAGCTTTGCAATACCTATCTAAAAAGGTAGGAATATCATACATTTAGATAAATAGGTAGTGTTAATATCATTTCACTTCTCCCTTTAACGATCCTGCCAGGAGCACAGAGCAGATACCAGACTCTTCCATTTAGAGCGCTCTGCACCATTGAGCCACCTCTTTCCGCGACGTTCTTAAACCTCCGTGGTTTGTGTCGGTCATATACCTACATAATATGTATTTGTTAAAAAAATAAACAAGCAAGCTTTTATCTCCGTGGCAATGAAAAAAATTACATCATGGAAAACAGATTTCTGAACAAATTGACATCAAAGAAAATTTAAGATGTTAATTGTCTTTTTTTCGGACACCCGTCTTTTACTGGACATTAAAAAAATTAAGAAAAAGAGTGGGAGACCAATATTTTTTGCCGGGTCCTCCACGGAATAAATAATTAGCTTAGTGAATCAAATTAATAATAATAAAAAAAAACATTATTGCACAATTATGAGCAAACATAATTACAAAGTTATAAAACAATCTGATACAAATAAATGATATTGTGCAATGGGCGAGTTTATCGCAGAAGCTATTTATATCTTCCAACTAACCCAAAAGGATAGATATATTTGAAAGCAAAAATGTATCAGCCAGACTTGAGTCTATGTTACTAAATTCCACTTGTTACAATTATTTTAAGAACGTTTTTATATAGATTAAAGATAATGTGAGGTCAAGTAATAGATGAAATTATCCCGTGGAGCACCCGGTAAAGAATTGGTCTCCCACTCTTCTTCGTAAGTTTTCGAGTGTCCTACTGTAAAAGGCAGGTGTTCGAAAAAATTAAGACATTTTACATCTAAATTCAGCGATGAGGTTTGCCACCCATCCTGAAAGTCTCGATTTTATATTGGCACGGATATGACAGCTTGCATGTTTCTTACATGCAGTTGGTCTGCTGGCTACCCCACTTGTGGGATATGCCGTGATAGTAGTAATATATTTGTAGAAGATAATAAACTTGACTATAATGGAAATAAAATAAATAGAAATAAAATAAATCGTACAAAACTAATGGGTTGAGTTTTTAAAATAAGTATATTGATACTAAAGGAATGAATAAAAAAAAATGTGCTTTGGTATATATTGCGTCACTACATACGTAGTAGATATATGTATGTATGAGCGTATGTGAAATATTGTCAGATACTTAAATAAAAAAAAAACTATACCCATTGGTATGCCGGATAAAAAGTGAACTAACGTATGAATTATTAAGTATTCATGATTGTTAGAAAGTAGCTGTTACATGAAATGACTAGGCACTGAGAATGTTATATCATAATAATATAATATGAAACATTTGCAGTGATTAACTATTACACGCACGATATACGCCGAACTGTTTGCGTGTGAGTGAATCAGTGAATAATAATTCGATTAATACATCTTGATAAGTGTATATTGAGTATCCAGTTTCATAGATCAACTACTAGAAATTTTTGAAAATCAACATATTTGGCTTATTACACGTCGGACGTGATAAATTCCCCAATAAAAAAAATCTAAAATTATTATAAAAATTTCTATAAGAAGCACAAATTTGTTTTGACCTTTCGATAGACCACCATACTGCTTCAAGACTTTAAATATATTTATTATGAAATATCTTGGAATATTAGAATTTCGAGTTGTTGGTTTATGAAACTGAAGAGTCGATATCTCTGTGCGAAAGGAAGAAACTGACTCATCCCCCTCTATCGAATTTTATAATGCTTCAATCACTAAACACAGCTTGTTCGATTGTTTGACAAATTGCTCAGAATAATTTAAAATGAAGGTTTACAAAGTTAATGCCCATACAATCGATGAAAAGTTTTTAATTTTACTTAATTTTTTTATTGAAGGTAGTGATCTGATTTCGACTTATAAAGTTAGTTTGACAATGACTTTATAAGTCGAAACCAGATCATTACTCAAATATTTTTTTAAGTAAAACTAAAACCAATTGTGTTTTTTTTTGTCTAGGTAGGTATATAAGGTGTTAGTTTTTCAGCTGTAAGGGTAAAATATTCGTTAAATAATTATCAATTCAGCAATGTTTCAGAATTTAGCCAATGTTTTAGTATTGATTAAAACGTAGACTGAAAACTTGAGGGATGTTTTACAGTTCCATAAAAAAATTATATTAACTCCTTGGTTTTATCTAACATAAAGATTAAATATGAAATTTTGTTGAAAAACATTAACTTGTTTGGACGCATTTCTTTCGGCGCAAAGTGTATCACTTACGAATTAAACCCTTTTTAAATCATTCAACATCACTTACATCTAACATCATCTTGGATTGATGGTACATAAACACTTTTTATGCCTTAGTATCATTGGGTAATGGGTTCGTTTTACTCAATGTACTTACCTACATAAAATATATAGCTTCATAACTACTTACAGAGCAATAGCTTCCAGGATTTTATAATGGATGTTGCAGAACGATAAAAGAGATGAGGAAGGGGCATAAAAAGGATGAGATTCCAGAACTTTTATAGCAATGAAAACGTGCGAATTAATGGCGCTTGATTTGATGGATCCAATATAACATAAAAATATTATATAAATGGTTTTATTTTTTATGAATGGATATAACACAACGTGCGTATGAATAATGTGTATTTTTTTGTAGGTACTATTACCATTATGTGAATAACTCATCGATAAAGTGAACATTGTTATGGTGTGTGGTGTTATTTTTTATTTAAAATAAATAAATAAACAAATAACATATTTAATTTAAATCAATACACTGTTTTATTCCACTATGAGATTGTTTAATTATTAACATAACATAACATAACATGTATGGACAATTCACACAGACCGAGCTAGTCCCAAACTAAGATATGAATCTTGTATTATGGGTACTAACACGACGATACACATATATACAATGCACTGAATACATATATATGTAACACCCAGACCCAGGACAATTTGAAAAAGGTCATTCTTCATTTTGCCCTGGCCGGGAATCGAACCCGAGACCCCGTGACTTAAAGGCAAGTGCGTTAGCCTCCGTGCCACACCGGTCGTCATTATAACGTTTTCAACTACAATGTAGTCATCATCAGTAATAACACAATACTAAATCTAAAATTGAAGGACATACAACAATATTAAAAATCTAAGGAGTGGTTACAATTGTTAGGGGGTGTGTGGAGGGTGGGGGTGAAAAGTTCAGGGGCGGGTTCTTAGATTTTTAATATTGTTGTATGTCGTTCAATTTTAGATTTAGTATTGTGTTATTACTGATGATGGCTACATTGTAGTTGAAAACGTTATAATAATTAAACAATCTCATAGTGGAATAAAACAGTGTTTTGATTTAAATTAAATATTTTCTTTAATGCATTTCCACAAAGTTACACTCGAAAGTATAGAATTTTTACAAATAACATGACATGCACAGACAATTTCCACAAATATAAATGTCCTAAACTAAGATATGAATCTTGTATTATGGGTACTCACGACGATTCACATACATAATACATAATATAACGCACTAAACACATTTTTTTGCACTTTATCAGTTAGGTACATAACAAATTCAACAAACCAACTGGTCGGTGTGTCTGATAAATCGATGCTTGGTGTGGTACGGAGGAAACGCTCGTGCCTTTGAGTCACGAGGTCCCGTGTTCGATTCCCGGCCAGGACAAAATAAAAAACATTTTTCAAATTGTACTAGGTCTAAGTGTTACACTAATTTGGATAATAACTGCTGGTAAAGATTATATTATCATATTGACTGGTAATTACATACTCACTCACGCTGAAGAACTAATAGTTTTGATTTTTATACCTGAAACAAAAGAAAAACACATTATTAATAAGCGCTGGATAAAACATTAAAAAAATACATAGGATATGTTTATTTTTTATATGTACCTATTTGAATTTCGGAATTAAGGAATTTCGACTTCTTAGGTCATTATCAATCAATTGAGAATAAGTGTATTATATTATTATTTAATATGCAACAGCCGTTTATTGTTTAGTGAATAGATAAGATGAGAAAAATAAATATTTAAAATGAATGAATAAAACACTACATGTTAATAAATTAGCTTCTCTCAACTTTATTATATAAGATTTTAATCTATTATAGACTAATTCTTACGACATTTCAACTATTGACTACATTTCTTATGCCATTTAAGATATTTGTACCATTTCTCATAGATTTTTTTTTCTTTCTTCTATCTACATATTGTGATGATCCTACCTATTTTAAACCATTCTAAGCTCCGAATTTGCAACATCCTAGCTTCTAAACTATACCTACTGTAATAATTGATTCCCAAACTAGAAGTGACAACCCTATTCAGCTAGCTAAGAATTGTATGAATTTTCGCATTGTTGCAAATATACGCACGAAATATCGCATTCCTAATTGAATTAATTAACGAATTTTGGCCTTCCGTGATCGTCTAGATTTATCTATTAACTATTTTCATAGATTTGGACCCAGTACGTTGTGTTTTGACGATAATTTTACCTACGTTGTGTATTTTTAGAACGCAAAATAAGTCACCTGAAATATACATTTCAATAATCAAAAAGAACAACAAAATCACAAAATCAATAAAACAATTTAAACATGAATTTTGATACATATTAACTCTGAGATCAACTTTGACGTCAGATCACTTACCTTGAGATACTGTAAAATAACATAATAAAAATAGAGCATAATAAAAACATAACAAAATATAACATAACAATCATCATAACATAAAATTCAAATAATATTATTCTATATCATTACGAGAATGTTGTATGGTAACTGGTTGCCGATCTATGTCCCTACATAAGATAACCATTTCATAGTTTCTATAGCCGATGTATGTACATATGTTCTACAACATACCTACTAATTCGTTGCGTCGTAAAGGACAGTGGCGCACCCAAAAACATAACTTTATTACTTTTGAATATTAATTAAATTTCAACACGATTGCTATGACATCATTTTCAGAGACTAACTACCATGTTAGTGCATGAAAAGCATGCTGTGTCCATGCTGAAGGAGCGCCGCCTCCGCTCCCTCACGTCTCAAACTGTCCCATGCCGCATTTTGAGCCCGAGTGCACTAATCTACACCCCGAATATATAAAATAATATAAAATATGTATACTCATTTGAACATGCAGCTATATATAATAAGAATAATTATAAATATTTGTTAAGAAGCTTTGTCATGGACCCTGGCGGGAAACGGGGCAAGACCCGCATTGACCCTTGTCTCGAAAGCTGAATCGAAGAGATAGGAGCAGGGCTTGCTAACGGTACACCTACATTTCGAAGCAGGATTAGGACTGAAATTGTTAGTATATAGTATATGTTTCTACAAAGTACATAATACGTCTCGTGCATAATTGTATAATAATAATGATAAATATGTGGTTACGAATAGATCAAACCCACACTATAGACACAAGGTAGCTAGTCTAGTGTCGATAGGCAGAAGGGATCCATATCCATAAGGTAATCTCGACAAGATTTAGCTATAAAAGACTACATATTTATGGTGAGGTGAATTCAGGTATCATGTAAGTCAAATAAAATATATTAAGACCAATAAATACATAAATATTACTTATGATTAGTGTCATGCAAAATATCAAATTTGTTCCTTCCATGATATCGCAGCAATTACAGCATGTTGAATAAGTAGAAAAATCCAGTAAGTTCGTAGAATACAAATGACTTTCGACGATAAAATATGTAATTAAATTAATAATCAAATAATATCCTGATCAACGTACAACTTCTCTCCAAACTGCATAATCTTTCGTTATGGTAAAATAAATTAAATAAAAGTATAATATTGGGTAGAGCGGTGCGCCACTGTTATTAGTCTAGTTCTAGATGTGTCGGACCGCGCTATATAAAATCAGCCACAGGTACATACATACATACAATAATACTGAAAATAAATGTACATATAACACATAATTCCTTCGTTTTCAAAATCCGTAAAATAATAAATCCTTGAGTACAAATATTGCCTTGTAGACAACAGACATCCTGAGAGTATCCTAACACCTAGATATAAACAATAAATTAATAATATTAAAAGAAAATCTTATCTTAGACAGCTGGCAGCATCACGGATTTTAAATGCTAATTAAAAGTAATTTAGGATGATCTTTATATATTCCCAATTGTGGAAATATCACTAAAATATAATGTACTAACTACTACGAAGGTGGGTAAATAAATATTAAAATATATCGAATTCAAACACTGAGATTAATATGATTGAGTCCCACCTCTCCCAGGCTCAAAACTAAACTGCCGCGAGTAATAAGTACTCTTTCTTCAGACCCTGAAAATGTCGACCCAAAGCAACAAAAAAAAACTACATCCATCTCTTCCTGACACACACACCGAAATATACCTGTATCTGTCCCCTACATAGATAGTTGTGTTCAACAACCACTTGAGATTGCACTCTCTCATTCCCAAATTAATTACCTACTACAAATATTCCATCTAGGTATATGAAAATAATATTTACAATCTTGTATATATTCATATCATCACATCCCCCCCTTGTGATCATGCTGAAGACAAAATGGATGAGGCATTATCTCACAAACAATTTTTTATTTTCTAATTATTTTTCATAATTATTTAATTCCAACTTTCGAGTCCGCCCCTGTTTATTCCGATAGGTCATAGGTACCTCGCCAACTGTGTTCCTCTATTCATGTCATCAATAATAATAGTACAACCCCAATGCATCCACTTGAGAAATACTCGCTCAATATTATTGCCCTAACATAACATACTATTTATTTTATTATTTTGTGTTTCGTTATTATTTTATGTCGTCACATCTACAGAACATAAATATAATAATAACAAGATTGTTCTTATACTTTAATATCCAAGTTGCATTTTGTTAAAATTCCCTTTCATGTAATCATGTTCACACATCATTATAATTATCCATAGTACTTGTGGTTTCCTATAGTCCATATATGCATTCCTCAGGGTGATCCAATTCGCTGGTAACACCAATCTTGTACTACTCGCCAGATGTCTCATATCCATGATTCCTTTGCCGATGCAGCCAGTAGTCCTGCAGCACACAAATAGATACGCAAATCGTCCTCTCCGTACCGACACAAATTCAAGACATTCAAAAACGGCGGCAAACCTCATCGCTGAATCCAAGATGCTAAATGTCTTAATTTCCTAGAACACCCGTCCTCCCACAGGGCACCCGAAAACTCACGGAAAAAGTGGGAGACCAACTCTCCACCGGCAGCTCATACTAAATAACCATTCATCTCTCAGCACCATCACGCTGCGTCTCAGATGGGGTAGGCAGAGAGAAACGATTGACAAATCCCTCCATCCTGGCCTACATCCTTCGTTTCCACCACTGTCATACAATTTCTCACAGAATGCAACCCGTTTTCTCCTAGTCAACACGCAGCCGTCCATAAGAATTTGATCCACGTGATCAAGCCACATAATTCTACAAGTTGTGCAACATCCTCCAGCTAACCAGCAAAATGCGTGATAATATGTCGACAATGTGCCTAAATAATATCAACGCGAACTCAAAATACCTATAATTACGTAAAATTAACACCTATAATAATACCACAAATAATTAAAAGGAAGATAACGTACTATGTTCTTGAACATCCAGGGGTAAGTGGTGGGAACCCCTCCCTCAATATGTTTACGCACATTCACGCATATAAGATACAGAACGCAATATTTAAACGAGTTGCATTGACAATATCTACATAATACATCCCAATATGTTATTCTATAATAGGTATATAGAATTACCCTCGTCTCCAATATAACAGTCACCTAATGTATATACCTACATATTAGGTATATATATATGAATCGTCCTCATTCATTTCAAAAGTCCTGAAAAAAAAAAAACACTTATCTATTCCAAACTATATCACACACACAACTAAATATAATACACACAATTGTAACTCCATATGCACATATCATAATATTCGTTCCACTTGTAAAATAATAATAACTAAACACTTTATAGTTCACATCTTCACTCTAACACTATTGAATAATATTATTATAACATTTGACACCACAATTTTAAAATTATAACACATTAAATAGTTTATTCCATTAGTGACATCGATAGATTCACAATCGATTCTCAAACTGTTACATCATAGCGTTGTCCTTTCTTCTTACATTAGTCCTCTCCAGCAATTTATGTTATTGTACACCACTCTCTTTTGGGTTAACAGAGAGGATACAATGCTACACAATCCTATCTAGTCGTCTTTTGGTTTCCATAAAACTTCTATCATCGCTGTCCAAACTTCTTTCTAAGTTTCCTTGCAAGTAAATCATGTCGTTATCCTACCAACAAATATTCAATTGAAATAATTATCTCATTTTAGCGCACGCATAATTCCTAATACCCTTTGTCTCAGGTTTCTTTGTTCCATTTAGCAACATCACAATATCAGGCATACAGTTTAACAACCACTGATCGTATACATCCCGTTAGGTACTATAATATCCCGTATACCTATCTGCTTGCATCTTTATTTAAAACTATAGTTTTTTGTCATTCCAGTAATAATATTATTTCCACTCTCGTTCTTGGTTTTAAATATTATAACGTATTAATTAATATCTTAGTATCTATAGGTTGTACATCTTATTTCTCTATTTGGAAGACATGATGTGTTATATCAGCGAACACCAGTCTCTTTCTTCTTAGAATATTTTCATAAATTCGTTTCTTCTTCCAGTCCTTCATTTTAAAATGATAGATACCACCTTTCAGGGTACACAAAGAGTTCCAACGTTATCCAATGTGAAGCCCTTGGTTTTGCCCCCCCCCGGGCTTAAAAGAGTGTAGGTTGTCCCCTCCAACCTGAGCCTGTAAGAATGAATATCCACTATTTCTTCCTGCTAACCGTTTAACATATAACCGTAATCATAATCAATAATCATTCGGCTATCGCCTTCTCATCCGCTCCATGCATATATCGTATTATGTATGTTATCAGATACTCATAAAATCTGGTCTAATATTATTTCAAACTCAATAATATATTCACCATTCTTACCTCGATCATAAATTTATTTCACACCCCAAATAATTAACTTGACAGAATTCTAAAAGTTTAAAAACAAACACTTAACTTACAAATACTGTAAAATGTTAAGACCATATCCCCCAAAAAAATAATAATACCTATTATAATTAGGTACAATTCTTGTCCCTAACAAACATCCACTTGGTACATATAACTAACATCAAACTATATACCTATTATTTATCCATTTTACTCAAATACTACAATATCTAAAAATCCTAAAAAAACTCTAGTCATATACCCATATACATAAAATACACTTCGCATACATAATACCCATGTTTACAAGTCTATTTGGGAATATAATATTCCATTTTTCTAACACCCAATCTTCTTATGAAAGTACATATTTTTGGTACCTACCTATATACATTATTGAATAAAATAAAGAACTATTCAGGATTTCAACATATATATACCTATCCAATTTTATACCTGAATCACAAGCGCTCTTTATTAGACTATTCATAAGGACATAATTCCAAATGAACTCTTAAGGGTTCACCATTCTTATGTATAATGTAAGATATATACCTATAGATAGCCAAACATAAATATAATATGTTGCCTAATTCGACTAACACTATAATCCATGGATAACCAACCCGCGGTTCTCGAAGTAAAAATCATCAACCAATTTTCTCACTACATCTACCAAGTATAGATTTTATCCCCCCCTCAAAAACCAAACACATTCCTCTGTCCATAACCCAGTTCTACTCCTCAAAACCCATTTATGCTCTCCCCCCCTCCAATATTCATGATTTTAGTTATTAATCATCGCAAACCCAAAACCCACTTCTACTCCGTAAAAACCCAGTTTATGTCTGCAATGACAGACATAATATTCTGGTCCAAGGCACCATTTGTGAAGATCCTACCTATTTCAAACCATTCTAAGCTCCGAATTTGCAACATCCTAGCTTCTAAACTATACCTACTGTAATAATTGATTCCCAAACTAGAAGTGACAACCCTATTCAGCTAGCTAAGAATTGTATGAATTTTCGCATTGTTGCAAATATACGCACGAAATATCGCATTCCTAATTGAATTAATTAACGAATTTTGGCCTTCCGTGATCGTCTAGATTTATCTATTAACTATTTTCATAGATTTGGACCCAGTACGTTGTGTTTTGACGATAATTTTACCTACGTTGTGTATTTTTAGAACGCAAAATAAGTCACCTGAAATATACATTTCAATAATCAAAAAGAACAACAAAATCACAAAATCAATAAAACAATTTAAACATGAATTTTGATACATATTAACTCTGAGATCAACTTTGACGTCAGATCACTTACCTTGAGATACTGTAAAATAACATAATAAAAATAGAGCATAATAAAAACATAACAAAATATAACATAACAATCATCATAACATAAAATTCAAATAATATTATTCTATATCATTACGAGAATGTTGTATGGTAACTGGTTGCCGATCTATGTCCCTACATAAGATAACCATTTCATAGTTTCTATAGCCGATGTATGTACATATGTTCTACAACATACCTACTAATTCGTTGCGTCGTAAAGGACAGTGGCGCACCCAAAAACATAACTTTATTACTTTTGAATATTAATTAAATTTCAACACGATTGCTATGACATCATTTTCAGAGACTAACTACCATGTTAGTGCATGAAAAGCATGCTGTGTCCATGCTGAAGGAGCGCCGCCTCCGCTCCCTCACGTCTCAAACTGTCCCATGCCGCATTTTGAGCCCGAGTGCACTAATCTACACCCCGAATATATAAAATAATATAAAATATGTATACTCATTTGAACATGCAGCTATATATAATAAGAATAATTATAAATATTTGTTAAGAAGCTTTGTCATGGACCCTGGCGGGAAACGGGGCAAGACCCGCATTGACCCTTGTCTCGAAAGCTGAATCGAAGAGATAGGAGCAGGGCTTGCTAACGGTACACCTACATTTCGAAGCAGGATTAGGACTGAAATTGTTAGTATATAGTATATGTTTCTACAAAGTACATAATACGTCTCGTGCATAATTGTATAATAATAATGATAAATATGTGGTTACGAATAGATCAAACCCACACTATAGACACAAGGTAGCTAGTCTAGTGTCGATAGGCAGAAGGGATCCATATCCATAAGGTAATCTCGACAAGATTTAGCTATAAAAGACTACATATTTATGGTGAGGTGAATTCAGGTATCATGTAAGTCAAATAAAATATATTAAGACCAATAAATACATAAATATTACTTATGATTAGTGTCATGCAAAATATCAAATTTGTTCCTTCCATGATATCGCAGCAATTACAGCATGTTGAATAAGTAGAAAAATCCAGTAAGTTCGTAGAATACAAATGACTTTCGACGATAAAATATGTAATTAAATTAATAATCAAATAATATCCTGATCAACGTACAACTTCTCTCCAAACTGCATAATCTTTCGTTATGGTAAAATAAATTAAATAAAAGTATAATATTGGGTAGAGCGGTGCGCCACTGTTATTAGTCTAGTTCTAGATGTGTCGGACCGCGCTATATAAAATCAGCCACAGGTACATACATACATACAATAATACTGAAAATAAATGTACATATAACACATAATTCCTTCGTTTTCAAAATCCGTAAAATAATAAATCCTTGAGTACAAATATTGCCTTGTAGACAACAGACATCCTGAGAGTATCCTAACACCTAGATATAAACAATAAATTAATAATATTAAAAGAAAATCTTATCTTAGACAGCTGGCAGCATCACGGATTTTAAATGCTAATTAAAAGTAATTTAGGATGATCTTTATATATTCCCAATTGTGGAAATATCACTAAAATATAATGTACTAACTACTACGAAGGTGGGTAAATAAATATTAAAATATATCGAATTCAAACACTGAGATTAATATGATTGAGTCCCACCTCTCCCAGGCTCAAAACTAAACTGCCGCGAGTAATAAGTACTCTTTCTTCAGACCCTGAAAATGTCGACCCAAAGCAACAAAAAAAAACTACATCCATCTCTTCCTGACACACACACCGAAATATACCTGTATCTGTCCCCTACATAGATAGTTGTGTTCAACAACCACTTGAGATTGCACTCTCTCATTCCCAAATTAATTACCTACTACAAATATTCCATCTAGGTATATGAAAATAATATTTACAATCTTGTATATATTCATATCATCACATTATGTACCTACTTGACATCTCCAAACTTAATTTTAATTTTAATTCTTGACATATTGCTAAACATTTCATTGACATCCTATACTATTTTGTGATTTGACTAAAATTATTGATATTTTGTATTGATTCCCATTTGTGTTTTTGTTTTTCGACAGTTTTTTTGTTCTTATCTTGCTCCAGCAGTGTTTGTTGATGAGAAATTTGATTTGTATGTTTTTTTTTAGTATATTTTTAAACATGTAAAGGGCTCACGCCGTGGATTTGTAAATAAATGAAAAGATTTGAAACATATTTGTAAGTTAGTTTTGAAAGCGTCCGTTTTCTTTTGATGAAACGAGTGTATGTGAACTTTACATTTCCTGTCGATTAGACGCAGAATTGGTACATAAAAATTGTTTTCATTTTACCTCAAAGAATCGTTTGTCAATTAATTGAACTTTTTCAACACGGCACGGCACGGCACGTTTCAACATTCACGGCACAAGCTTTTAGCTTAGTGTGAAAGGTGTATAAGGTTGTATTTGGGTTTATAACAAAACCCAGATATATCTTTTTAAAAAAAAAAAAAAAAAAATGATTTTTTTTTAATAAAATATGTATCTATAATTATACATCTTAATACTTCCCAAATACACATAATATACAAACAACTGTCGCAGAAAAAATACGTAAATATACAGAACTAGCAGGAGAAATAAAAAAAATATTTGGCATTCTAGATCCGTTTATATAATACCTTTAGTCATGTCAGCTACAGGGGTAACTCCGAAATCTTTAATAAATAATTTACAAAAATTAGATTTACCGGTTAATTTGTACATTAAAATTCAAAAATCTATTATAATAAACACTTGTAATATTGTAAAAAAGTTTTTGAATACCTACAGATATTTCAGGCACAATACTGGTATTTTGATCCCGCGTTTTGAGCCTAATCCTTTGATATCCTGTATATCTGGATAGGTGATTTTTTCCCGGCATTAGACTGTTAAGTTTTTATGTGACCATGACTGATCATATGGAGACTTATCTGGTTGCATAATGCTGAGAAGTGTGGATGGCAATTCTGCCGCCGCGTAAAAAAAAAGTTGTCCATAGGTAACTTAAGAAGATAATTGACCTAAAAATACAAAACAGTATTAAGCAAACGAAACTTCAAACAAATAAACAGATTGGTGCTAAGTAAGATACCTGCTGGGAAAAGTAAATACCTAATAATAAGTTATACAAAAGTTACTATGTACAGTACAATATAGTACAGTGGGTGGTCAAATTAACGTAATCACTAAAAAACCTAATTTGCATAATAAGTTATTACAATTTTTAAATGAAAAATCATACTGTTTCTTTCTTTAACTTATTACTTAGAATATTTTACATAATATTTTACTAGTAGCAACACCATAATTCGAACGTAGTGACGTTTGTTACAGACGCGTGTTCAGTTATTGTTCTCTATTTATCTCATTTCATAAAATATATTTAACCGCTTACGTGGTGAAGATCATGAATGACACAATAATTTTAAATTCAACTAACCGAACACAAAGAAATTAAAAAAAATCAAATAGAGCGTGGCATCCGAAGACAGCAAGATCTAAGTTTACAACTGTAGCAAACTTCACTACGTACGAATTTTGGTGTTGCCACTTATAAAAAAATATGAACAAAACTACAAGTTATCAATTACAGAAATAAATAAGTTGATTTTGCATCAAATATCAAATCTTCTTCTTCTTCTGTTAGTGCCGTATCAGGTCGCCCCGACGTTCATGATCGTTCTGGAGAATACTTCCCTATCCCACGCTGTGCGGACCAGAGGCCTGAGTCAACAACACACTTTCGTCTCACGTTCCCGCTCCGTTAGCGTTCGGGTGCAGACGATGGTGCGCCAAAGTGTTAAATTTCGTAACTATTGTGTATCTTAGCAACGAAATTGACACTTGCTTGCAACTTCGTCTATACTTGAACGTTAACGGAGCGGGAACGTGACGTGAAAGTGTGTTATTGACTCAGGCCTCAGCTCTCCCACCTGGGTTACTTCGGTCCATTGCCGTATATTACGCAGCCACGATATCTGCCTCCTTCCCACTCCACGACGTCTCTCAATCTTGGCCTCTATTATCAACTGCAGAAGCCGATATTGATCACCTCGCAGAATGTGGCCCAAATATGAGAATTTAAGAACTTTAATATCAAAACTACTGCATAAAAAAAGTATGTTAAGCAGGTTTTTAAGCAAGTGAGGTTTCTCTCAATAAATCTAACTGAAATACTAACTGTGTTTTTATAAAAATAAATACTATGATATGTAAAGCAATTATATTTTTTATGTGAGTACATTAATTTGTCCATCCTCTGTAGGTACAAACTGTTAAGTATTAGAAACAATAATAATATTGTAGGTAGGTAGGGACAGTTGGTAACGCAGTAGAGATCAATCCTCGAATTTTACGTTTCAGTTCACTCAATTTAATTATAATTATTATACAATCTATTCGACACAGTAGAAATATCTTCTGGAGATAACTTGGAATGGAAGAAAAGCACAACTATATTGTAGGTATTATTATGTAGTGATGGAATGGATGGTTGTTTGGCGAATATCTCAATAACGGATATCTACATATGTCTACTACTATTATTACTATATCTAAGTTAGTTAGCCAGCGGACAAATTGCATGTAGAGAACATAAAATAATACCTATTTTTTTTTACGCGGCGGCAGAATTGCCATCCACGCTTCTCAGCATTATACAACCAGATAAATCTCCATATGATCAGTCATGGTCACTGTCATATGAGTTTCATAAAAAAATTTATACTTGTGTCGCCATCTTCTGAAATCCGGTGAAACACTGGCCGGATAGTCAAAAAACAAGGGTAGTTCCCGTTTCTCTCACCGCTTGCCTCTAGTTTCCGTCGTTGCCGTCAGTCTTACCGCAGTTGTCCTTTCAATAGGCAACCCGGTAGCTCAATTCCCGTTTCTCTTCATTTTCAATTAACTGTGAGTGTCACATAGCAAAATAATAATTCTGTGTAAAAATGTGAAACGTTTTGTCTTTATATATATAAAAAGAGTTATGTGTTCTTCAATAAACTATTTGTGCCTCTAACCTGGTGTTTTCACTTACAACTTACAAACATTCTCATATAATATTACCCAACGAAACCCCTGAGTAAGTTTCTGGAATCTGCCGACATGAGCTGGAGGATATAGAGGTTACAGAATGGCGCTCCACGTTGGGCTCCAATCTGTAACGGGTTCTCCCTCATATCGGCAGATTCCAGAAACTTACTCAGGGGTTTCGTTGGGTAATTTTATATGAGAATGTTTGTAGGTTGTAAGTGCAAACACCAGGTTAGAGGCACAAAAAGTTTATTGAAGAACACATAATTCCTTTTATATATTTAAACACAAAACGTTTCACATTTTTACACAGAATTATTAGCTATGTGACACTCACAGTTAATTAAAAAATGAAGAGAGAAAAGAATTGAGCTACCGGGTTCCCTATTAGGAAGGAGAACCGCGGTAGACTGACGGCAACGACGGAAACTATAGGCAAGCGGTGAGAAAAACGGGAACTACTTTTGTTTTGGACATTCCGGCCAGTGCTTCACCGGATTTCAAAAGATGGCGACACAAGTATCAATTTTTTTATGAAACTCATATGACATCACACAAAAACTTAACAGTCTAATGCCGCGAAAAATTCACCTATCCAGATATACAGGATATCAAAGGAAAAGGCTCAGAACGCGAGTTCAAAATACCAGCATTGTGCCTGAAATATCTGTGTTCATAAACTTTTTTACAATATTACAAGTGTTTATTATAATAGATTTTTGAATTTTAATGTACAAATTAACCGGTAAATCTAATTTTTGTAAATTATTTATTAAAGATTTCGGAGTTACCCCTGTAGCTGACATGACTAAAGGTATTATATAAACGGACCTAGAATGCCAAATATTTTCTATTTCTCCTGCTAGTTCTGTATATTTACGTATTTTTTCTGCGACGGTTGTTTGTATATTATGTGTATTTGGGACAGCGATGTCTATTAGGTATGTACGTTATTTTATTACGTTTATCATGTAATACTAAATCGGGTCTATTATGATGTATTTGTCTATCTGTTATTATTGGTTTATCATAATAGAACCTGTAATTTTGATTTTCTAAAACCGGTTCCGGGTTGTATTTATTATAAGGAATTACATTTTGTGAGTTTTGTCATTTAGGATGAGTGGCATGCCCCATTGCTGTAATTTTGCTGCTAGTAATTGTCTTATGAGTAAAATTTTACAAATCTGCCTTTTATAACATCAGGCTCAAAGAAAATGGAGAGAAAAGAGCGGGAAACCATTTCTGTACCACAGACTCTAAGGAATAATGCAAAGAATGAATTTTTTGTCACACAAAGGATAATAATTAATTAATATAGGCATTACATCTTTTTTTCACTGGTAACCCTATTTGCGATGATACCATAACGGTAGGTACATATCAATATGTGTGCACACAAAATATGTGGGTAAAAAATCCTTTTTAGATTTAAAGAATATTTGCCTAGTTATTTTTTTATTGTTTAACTCTGTACCTTAAAGGATAAACCATGGGAGTCACATTACAATAAATGTGCACGAGAGGCAATTATATGAATTTTCAAGTTTCAAAACATCATAACTGTCATAATATTTGGAATAATTTCAGTCTTTAAAAAAATATCTTCATTTGTTGGGCTATATTTTAATATTTAATAATAAAAATAAATATTTTATTGATAATTATAGATCAAATGGACTTCCGTGTTTTATCCTCTAAAGATATCTGCACATACATTTGTGGCACCGATTTGAAGTAATTGTTTTAAATAGTTAGTATAAACAACGCATGTTGGACTCCCGTGATTTTGGCACTAACAACATTTTCTATGATTTTTCTCCCTGATGGAATATTAGAACGTATGTGGGACTTCCGTTGATTTTCCATTAACATTAAATGGACTTCATATATTTATAAAAAAATGAAAAATCATAAATAATCCAACAACTTTGGACTACAGTATTTTACCCACTAACATAACGTTTTGTCACCAATATATTTGCATTGTTAACTCAAAAGTGGTAAAAAGTGGACTCCCTTGGTTTATCCTCTAAGATACAGAACTAGTTCTGGACACAACGCGCAGATGACACAAACAATAACTCGTCTCGATTCGAGAAAAATGCTTATACATTGTATAAAATCTAATCAGAACAAGTGAGAAAGGCGTCCCAACGCTTACGAATTGGCTCTAGGCTGGCTTAAGTAATTACTTTCGGTGTCTATGGAAAACGTGCACCAATTCCACCATTCCCATTGTCACGACATAAAGTCTTCCAATCGAGAAACATTAAATGCAAAACCATTTTTTGGGATGTGCAGGCATGGTTCTCCAATCGAGGTGTCTGAAGGTTTCGACATTTTGTATTACCGGATATTCTTCTCTTTCCTATTTGGTACATAGATAATATATAAATAGACATTCTATGTTATGCTTCTGATTACTTTAACACTTCTGTTTTGTCCAGAATTCCAGTTTCCAGCTTTTTGCACGTATAATCTACCTAACTACCTACAAAAGTACTAACTTAAGGTGTTTATTGAAGACAAAATACTTCTTAAGACACTTAAAAAGACAGTATTGGTACCTATTTATGACCTATTTTGTTCAAATAATAATATTCTTCCATTTTCACTTCTTCAAAAGTTTCCTTTAATGAATATAAGTGAGAAACAAACCTATTCATTTCTGAATCTTATTGTGTCAATTTATTGATATATTTTCATAAATATACTTGTTGAGTTGTGTAGCTGATAAGTAGATGGATTGCAAAACAAAAAACAGTTTTTACTATAATATTGAATTTATGTAATATGAACTTGTAACAAATGATTAAAATAATAGAACAGTATAGATGCTGATGTTATTATTTGAACTGATTATTGAGAAAGAGACCAAATGAAATATGTGCGCGTATTATAATACAGGTAACCAAAGACAAACTATGATTTTAATAATTATTAATCATAGAAATGTCATGTCTGCCTCTGGCCAGCATAAGAGTACCTCATAATTCACCACACAGATGGCAGTATGGTGACTGAACTTACTAATTTCAACAATACTAATGTTTTACTACCGTTTTTGTTGAAACGGTGCACTGTGAAAAAGGATCTTCAAGATAATTAATTTTTCTCATTTATTCATTATTTTACTCTACATTTATCAAAATTCATATAATTTTATAGAGAAACACATTCAAATTAAATGCAATCAACACACAGCTGAGGACGAGTTTATCGCACTTACGCGATCTTTTCCTACAAACCCAACTCTAGTACGAACGTAGACTAATACATATAATAAATAAAAACCTTACCAGAATAATAAATTTACACATCTTATAATAAAAAAAATTGGTGGTCGGTAACTGAATGGCAAATAGATGTGCCTACTTGTAAGAGATCCTAGGTTCCGATCTCAATGCCAACGTACCCTTACCAAGTAGGACAATTTATATAAAACCTTTATTCGTTTAGAATATAAAGTTTAAAAATATTGCTTAGTTGGATTCGGGCACAGCGTGCACACGACAAAACCAATTATATATCTCGATTGGAGAACCATAACAGCCAATAAAGTATTGAGCTTAATTATTTCAATTCCATTTAGTCGAGACAACTTAAGTAATCTATTCGAGATCTGAAATACAACATCCCGAAAGATGGTTGCTTGGTATGGTGTGCATTAAATGTATCTCGATTGGTGGACATTAGGTAGGTATATCGTGGCAGTAGGAGTGGGAAAATTGGTGAACGTTGACCATGGACACCGAAAGCAGTCATTTAGGCTAGACTATAGTTAATTTGTAAGATTGTAAGGAAGCCTTTTTTTCACTTTTGCCGATTAGATTTTGCACAATGTTACATTATGTGTATTTGTTTCTTCAATGTAGATGTCTTATTAATCTTGAGATATCGCAACATAGCGATGAACTCCTCCTCTTTACGTTAAATTGGTAGGTATTTATGTCAATAGAGCCGAAAAACTTATTTATTTAACTGCTTTTAATACAAACCTTAAACATAACCGGTACTTTGAAATTTTTTTTTTAAAGGATTTGACTTGAGCTTGGAATCATTTAGGAAAATGAAATTTTATAAAATTAAAATTAGATGGTTTGATCATGTGAAACGAATGGAAGGGGAAAGGATGAAAAAGAGTATACACTTGTCTAAAAGGAAGTGAGGGTGTGAGGAAGAGCGGGTGTCCGAGAATTACGTCGCTTGATCACGTAGATCAAAATCTCAAGGACGGCCGTGTGTTGAGTAAGGGGAATCGATGTGTGTGCATGAGCGATCGCATGAATATAGAAGAGTAGAAAAAAATATGTAGGGAGATAATATGGTGTTCCCTTTTCTTTGCCTACACCACGGATGCGGCGTGAGAGAAAAGAATAGAATAGAATAAAATTAAACACATTTTTTTTATATCAAACCACACAAATATGTATTCAAATTACTTCCTTCCACACTTCTAAATGAATCAGCAGGTACGCAGTGACCCCCCCCCTTTTTTTTTCCTTTCCCCTTGATTTTTTTTTTTTTTTTTAATTTTAATTATTATTATTGATTTGTTTTTGTGCTAGTGTGATGATTGAGTGAGCGAGCGAGACTGTGTATAATGTAGGCATGTTGAGATGACCGGAATGTTAGGTACCTATCTTTTTAAAATTAATTGTGGCGCATGGTATTGGATGATAGCTGATCTCTGAATGATTAACCTGTTTTCTTACTTTATTTATGTAGTTATTGTCTGTTTTGTGCTTATATAGGTATTTATAAAATAAAATAAAATATATATTGTAATCAATTTACAGTGAATTATTAAAAATCGAATAAATAAATAAAAATTCGGTCATAAAAGAAGAATAAAACAAACAAACAAATTTTATAATCAAAATTAGCTTTCATACGCTCGTACGGATATTGTATTCTTAGTAAAGACCAATTTATTATGAAAAAAGGTAATTTAAAGACGAAAATGTAATTTTGAATAATTTCTCTTAAGGCTGTCGTGACAGCTGTAGGTAGCTTTAGATAAGGTAGGTACCTATCTAATTTCATTAATGCCTGAATAAAATGAGATAAGAATAATATTGTTTGATCTTTCAGCATCTAATGAAAAAGTAAACGGTGGATTTATCGATGTTTCCCTTCCTGCTTATAATCAGAAGTCATATTTCAGATTAGCCTTTTAATATTTTCAGGAAGTTTCAATAATATTATTTTTACTCGTATTATTCGATACCTGAAAAACTTTCAATTTTAATTACTGGGTCCACACAGCTGGATGCGAACGTCAATCTTCAATCATCAAGCAAATTTTTTTAATTTTTGGGCGACAATTCGAAGCATTCTTCGAAGAAATATTCTAATGAATGCCTTCATTACCCGTCCATGAGACGTAATGAAGGATACTATACCAGTGACTCTAAGAAAGCCCTAATAAAGACCTTTCAAGTATTATTTGAGTTTATTTAAGTTTTTCAGCATGATTATTATTTGAGCATCAAGGCAACATTTCAATTGTTGAGTGAGTTTTGCAGAGGGAATCCCATAAGGACAACCTCGAGCCCACTTTTTGATAAAAAAGTTTTTGCTCTAGATTGACTGGATGACATGAGAACTGATGTTCTTGAAACATCCAGTGGTATATGGTAGGAACCTCTCCCTTAATGAATTATTTGAGTTATGAATATCTTAAGACGATTTTGTAAAAACACTAGCTGACCCGGCGAACGTTGTTTTGCCATAAATATACATTATGCCATATACATTTGCCATATACTAATATCGCCATTAAAAAATAGAGGTTGATGGTAGATGGGTGAAAATTTAGGGCTGTATGTTTTTTTTAATGCCTTACCATAAAAAAATAAAAATGAAAAAAATTGACCAAAAACAAAAATCAGGGTGGACCACCCTTAACTTTTAGGGGAATGAAAAAATAGATGTTGGCCGATTCTTAGACCTTCCCGATAAGCACACAACATTTCATCAAAATCGGTCCAGCCGTTTCGGAGGAGTATGATAAAAAACACCGTGACACGAGAATTTTATATACGAGATTTTATTTAAAAAAATCATGCCCAGTCTCCAAGAAAAAGAAAAATTAATACGCTAAATAAAATAAAATAATGTTTATTGAAGTAGAAACGAGAAAAAAGTTTTTTAACATGATAAAAATCAAATAAAATACATTTATGCTTATTCTAGTAGAAAAAAGGTAGTTTTTTATTATTTTTATTAATATTATTATGCTAAATATATATATATATATATATATATATACCTACACCTATACCTAATATAAAACAAACGGAATAAAATAAACCCATGTTATTCAGTTCACTGAACTTTATGTAAGTATGTTTGAATATACAGGGTGTATAAATTGTCACAGGTGTTTCCTTTTCCGGGTTGAAAAAAATGAGAAATATAAAAATAAAAAAACAATGACATATTGTATCTCATTCTGAATGGTTAAAAACGAGTGTTGACATTAAGTGAATATCGTGGTGTAGGTATCTGAGGATGGGTGAACTTTTTAGTCACGCAAGTGACTGAGAGGCATTTGCCCAAGTGATTGCCAACGTCGGGAGAACCGCACTTGAAAAAGATTTTTGCAAATTTTGGAATATCCTGTAAAAGCAGTCCAGGTGTTTGTAAACATCTGTTATAGAAAGGCATTTATCATCTATTTATACATTTGGGTTAGTTGGATGAAAACGCACCCCTGCGATAAACTCGCCCTCTGTATATTGATTTTATGATTGTATTTGATTTGTTGTATTTTTCTAAGTTTGTTTGTTATCGATGTACTGTAAAGACTAAATAAAAAATAAATACAATTCAGTACCTAATGATTTTTGCCACCAATTTAATTTATATTGACACGAAGACGACAGTTTGCATGTTTATCATACATATCTATATATATACACCTTATTGATATTATTGGTTTAAAGACATTAATAAGAGAAATAAATAAAATAAATAGTCTGCCGGCTATTTCACTCCACTAAAACAAATAAAAAACAAATCATATTAAAAATAGGTACAAGAAAAAAATTACAGATTTTTGTCACATTATTTTAAAGAGACTCATTTGTTTTACAAAAAGAACACTAAGTCAAATGATGTGACTTTTTTGTAGGGTGGTCAGGGATAATAAAAGGTAAGAAAAAATTTTGAAAATCTTTTTTTTAATATAGGCTCTATGGTTGGGGACACCATGTATATAAAAAATAATATTATTATTAATTTCAGTTAGGTCTGTATCCAATTTTACTTGTCGTTTTCTGTTATGTGTATGTGTTTCTTTCATTGTATCACAGTTCAGATTCACACTCGACTTAATGCATCACATTCGATTTGTTTGGGTCAATTGCAAAAAGCAAAAAGTATTCATTAAAAATATACGTAAAGGATAGTATATAGATAGATAGCGCATACTGAAATTCATCGGTCGGAACACGTCGAAAACGAAGAGGTGTTAACCAGGGTAGGCGAAAAAAGGCAACTACTTAAAAGAATCAGCCAACAACGAGCTAACTGGATTGGCCACAAAATCAGGCACCCAAGACTGATTATCACCATTGCGGAGGGTAGGACCGAAGTCGGTTATGTGGAATCGCCTACCGGTGCTATTGAGAGATAGTCAGACTGTCACCAGCTTCAGAAGCAAATTAAAAACTGAACTCTTCACTGGCGCCCTTGAGACGGTCTAGGGACTGTTAAACGGCGTCAAAATAAAATCATCATCATCATCAGAAATAGTAGAAGTCGACCAAGAGACGCTTATATGGACCAAGTGAAGAAGGACATGAACTGTGGCTCATACGTATGCAGAGCTGAAAAGACTGGCTGAGAATAGGGAGGAATGGAGAAGAAAATCGAAACTCGTTGTAGACCAATCCAATGGATTATAACTCACTATACATAGATAGTATACGTTTAGCTTTTTACAAATTCTTATAGGAAGAATTTGTATAAAGCTAAAATGGCTGTGAGTCTTGGCACCAGCTAAAAAAACAATGAAAGGATCTCTTTTTTCCCACTACCTTGCTCTAGAGGTGGGAAAAAAGAGATTCCTACCCCTAATTGTAAATGTGGAGGTGTGCAGCCGATTAGGCACAAAGCGCAGGACTGCCATCACAAAAAAATCAGCGGAGACTTGCAGAACATCCACCAGGCAAGACTGGAGGCGGAGAACTGGCTGTCAGCGCTGCAGCCAAGACTTTAGAAGATACGACGCAGCCCACACGGATAAAGATTTATCAACACATCAAGTCACTTGAAAAGTACAGTAAAGTATATTGATTGTATTTGATTTGAATGTATACCTTTTATCTAATTGTTTTTTATCAATGTACAGTAAAGAATGAATAAATAAAAATAAAAAATAAAGTAAGTAAAAAGCAAAGCATGCATATCTACATACAAAGAAAAACTATGAATAAGTCGGCCTAATTGTGTACGCGGTTGAAATGGAAGAGTCTGGTAGCTTATGTCCTGTATTTTTGAGAGGACATTTGAAGAACAATTGGATCTGATTAGGTACTTAACTATTTTTTTATTCCATGCGACATTACTTTTTTTTTAAGTTAATACTTTTGGGTTAGTTGGAAGAGATCGCGCCTTTGCGATAAACTCGCCCTCTGTATATTGATTGTATTTAATTTGAATGTATACCTTTTATGTAATTGTTTTTTATCAATGTACAGTAAAGAATGAATAAATAAATAAATAAAATACTTTCACCAACAAAATCCTAAGTTTCTGTTTATAATTGCATGAAAACATAATGAATTGGTTTTAAAATGTATAAAATACCTAACATTTAACAATTTATTCGTAGGTATGTATGTATGTATTGTTATAGCATGCGACCTTAGTAGACATGTTGAAAAGCAATTTTACTCTGTAATTTGTCTCTCAGACAGAGATATATACCTACATACTCCATACAACTACGATTGCAATCACCTATTTTATAATATATTTATTAAAAGTGTGCTTGTGTATTTGTAGTTAAAATATTTTTTGTATTGTAATTATTAAAATAAATAAATGCTCTACTTTGAACATATGGAAATAAATTAAAGAATCTAGAACATGGCTGAAAAAAGGCGTGCACGAAAACGTGGCATTCCTAGGATAAACTAGTTAAAAGTTCATCATATGAGCCGTTTAAATTACTTATATGTTATAAGGTTTTGCAATATTACACACTACATGGATTCTTACACGCACCTTCACCATTTATACTTAAATATTTGATTGAGCATTAAAATATGCTAAAGCCTATGTGAATGATTTGTTTTTTCATGTCATACAGACGATAACATTAAAATTAATAACATATTTTATTGACTGTGTCGGTGTATAGGTAGTAGAATTTCACAATAAAATTAATAAACAAATGTTTTTTCTACTTAATTGATTTTATTGCGAGAGACGTATTTCGTCTTACAAGATCATTGACAATGTCTTTGTAACGAAAGTCACTGTCTTTGTAAGACGAAAGACGTCTCTATCAATCAAAAAACAAAGTATTAGAAAATGAATTTGGATTAGTTTATTCACTCCCGTTGGTGAAAATACCATGTTTGTACAGATCAATACGTATGTAAATAAAAAATGTACTTTTATTACCTACCTAAATTTAAAAAATGCATGTACCTACCTACAATAAAAAAACATTTTATATTTCAAAGTAAAAATATTTATTTCATGCAGATATTTCACTGTTAAATGGAATCTGAGCATCGCCAAGAATTTGAGGTTACAAAGTATGTAAGAACAATTTATTACATTGCTTTAGTACATACCTATAAATACTTCTTGTACAATAAGATTGTCACTGTACTCTCACTACAGTCGCATCAGGATTTTATCGTTTCACACAATAGACAACTTAACGATAATGGAAGCATAAAATATTAAATAATTAAATTATGGTCTTTCTTGTATTCATGGCAAACCACCTGCATTTGTGGGCATTTATGATTAGAAAATAAATTTAAAAAAATATTCAACTGACGAATCGATTATTGAGTATTTTGTGTTATTTATTTTGTATAACTTTTTTTTTTTTTAAAAAAAAAAGATATATCTGGGTTTTGTTATAAACCGAAATACAACCTTATACACCTTTCACAGTAAGCTAAAAGCTTGTGTCGTGAAATGGGAGTTTGCCGGTACCTGGGATCGAACCACGGACCCCCTGTTCACGAGGCCGAGGCTCTACCTCCAGGCTATAACTACATCAGATATTTATAACAAAATACAAGTATGTGTTTCAAGGTTTTACTACTTACAGCTTGTAAGACTTTGAATTCGATGATTAAATCCTGAGAAAAGTTAAGTTTCATAAAAAAATAAAATTACTATCCGAAATGTCAGAATTTATATTATTATGGTTCAGAAAAGTTCTAAATTTCCATAAATTAATATAGAGTTTTACAAAATAAACGTTTACTCAATCAATAAATTATAATAACCGTTCATTGTATAAATAAATTAATTGTGTAAATATGAATTCAATGATGAGGTCTGCCAACCATTCTGAATGTTTATTTTTTTGCCACGAAGAAAATTTGCGTGTTTATTGCATACAGTTGGTCTGCTGGTTTCACCATTTGTGGGATATGCTGGTATTGGTATGGTATTTTAATACTAGTAGAATAAATTATTTTTTTTATGAAACCGGGAGTTATTTTTTCAAAAATATATTTCTTGATATCTTCTAAAAATAACAAAGAAAAACAATTTCGTATGTATCATTTTTGAATTGACATTATTATAAATAATTACAGTCATTTCTCACATATCACATCTTCATACAAAATAAAAATAAAATAATCTACATCATTTATAAGAATCAAGTTATCTTCTCACAATATGATAGAGTTGTTATTATTATTAGTTCGGTATAATAAGCATAAAATATAAACACGTACTGTGTGTGGGTGTGTGAAGGTGTGGGTGTGGGTGGGATGTTACTGAAAAATAATAAAAGGCTGCAAATGTAAAATAATAATCCTTATATTATTAAAGATTCATGGAAGAGTTTTCTCTAGTAAAATTATGGATTTCGAAATTTGATTTAACGAACACTCGAATTAATAAAGAATTCACTGAACACTCGAAAATTTACAGAAAAGAGCATTATGTAGATTTATTTTTCATATAATCTAAAATAATAATTCGTAGAGATTTTAAATTTGAAAATTTTATGTCGTTATAATTACGTGGAAAATTGTAAAACGAAACGGCGTAAAGCAAGGTTGGACTGTATATCTTCAATAAAAAGGGGACAACGAAAAACAGTTAACAAGAAAACAGTCGCTATGCAACATAACAACAACAACAAAAAAGTTAAAACGGATTGACGCGTAACAATGTTGAATTGTTTTTTTTTTGCTTTTTCGTACTACTTGCAAATAGTTTTTTAGTTACAGAAACGGAAATTTAACAAGAATGTTTAACTAAAAGACGTTGGATTTTTAGAAAAAAAAAACATTTAACATTTCAGGACGCGTAATTTGTTTTTTTTTAATGGTGACACTTATTACTTAAATAAAATTTTTATCAGTAGACACAGTAAGTTTTTAGGAGAGCTCATTGCTGTAGAAAAATGTTGAAGGAGTTAAGGTCAGAAAGATCTCATAAAGTCACATTCTATACATTAATAGATTCCAATACATTTACAGATATCGAACGTAGTATCTAGTTTGAAACAGAAATTGGTGTGATTGGTGAACGTACCATGACCATGCATGAAAAACTGCATTCTGTACATGCAAATATGCAATCTGTACATTCAAAATTAACCGTTAATTTATCCTTGACGCCTTATAGGCACATTGCGTAATTAAAAACTCAATCTCGACACTTTATTGTAAGTATATTTTATTCTTCTTTTTAGTACTCCTCCAGTTACATACTTATATTCAGATTTCATATAAAACATCGTAAAAAATAATGAGAGTCATAAGTAATTAAATATCAATTACAAAAGTCAGTCACATTCCCCATGGCGCCACATCGGCACATGGTTACAATTAATATTTACTTGATACTTGTGTAGTTCACACGTGTGTTTTATCAATTTAATCATGTCAAATAAAATCTTAAACGATAATGAAATTTGTGAGCTTGTTGAAATGGAGTGTTCTGATACAGAATTTAATATTTCTGATGGAGAAACCGATGAAGATTCTGACCACGTGAGTGTTACTTCTTATCATAGTGACAATGTCAGCGAAGATGAAACCAACGATGATGAATGTGCTAATACTTCTAATAATAGTGAATCTCATCCTGTTACTAAAGACGGAAGTACTTGGTATCTTTTTCCTCAACTCTCTGGAAGGACACCGGCTCACAACATAATTCGAGGGTCAGTAAATAAAATATTATTACCTCCAGGTTTGACAATTGAAATTCCAGTGCAATCATTTCAACTAATATTTTCAGAAGAAGTGATATCTATTATAACTAAGTTTACTAATATGGAAGCTGAAAGAGTATACACAGAGAAGAAATTTAACGCACCTTGGAAGTCTGTAGACAATATTGAAATGAATGCCTTTATTGGAATAATATATTGCTTACTGCTGGGCATTTGAAATCTCAAGATGTCAGTGTTCATCGTTTGTGGAGTTTGAGGTACGGACCTCCAATCTTTCGTGCCACTATGTCAAAAAAAAAGATTCCTGATGATCCTACGTTTTATGAGATTCGATGACAAAAGCTCTCGATCATAGAGACGAGCAACCGATAAATTGGCATGCATTAGAGATATATGGGAGATGATAAACAAAAATCTTAAAAAATCTTATATGCCAGGTTTTAACATAACTGTAGACGAACAGTTGGTTGGTTATGATGGAAAATGTCCATTCAAACAGTATATGCCATCAAAACCAGAAAAATATGAGATGAAGATATTTTGGCTTAATGATTCCAAAAATGGTTACCCTCTTGGTGGAATTCCATATTTGGGTAATGAGGGCAATGAACGAGCAACGAATCTCGGAGAAAAAATTGTTGAAAAATTGTGTGAACCATATTATCATACAAATAGGAATATAACATGTGATAATTTTTTCACAACAAAACAATTGGCATTGAACTTGAAAAGTTCTGGACTCACTTTGATTGGAACATTACGAAAAAACAAACTTCTTAGCTAATCGGTCCCGAGAAGAGTTATCATCGGTATTTGGATTCACAAAAAAACTCACCTTGGTGTCTTACGTACCAAAAAAAGGAAAAGCAGTTGTATTACTTTCGTCTATGCACCATGATGGTACTTTGTCAGAAAAAAAAAGAAAGCCAGAAATAATCATTGATTTTTGTCCTCATTTTGAAATTCCAAGGTGCACATCTGTGCCCGAGTGCCTATGAATTTATACAAATTGAAATAAAACATTGCATGGATCTTTAAACCAATTTTTTTATCCAAAAAACTATGTAGCATTAAGATATATTTTAAAACTTTATATGAAAACTGCGCAATATACGAGATTGGACTGGAATGAGAGATGGAGAGTAGTTGTTCCAGACAGTGTGGGACCGAGAAGCCTATGCCAGAGTGATCGCCAACGTCGGGGGACCTGACAGGGCACCTACAGAAGAAGATATAAAAAAACTGACCAAAATCATAAATATTGTCCATAATATAATTAGAATCCAGAGTATATTCAAGGTGTTCATAATTTATTTTGAATCTAGAATGTATTTATGCTGTTATTACGAACAAAAAGTCAATTAAAACATAACACTAAATTCGATAATTTGAATATTTATACAACATGCAATCAATATAATATTAAATTATAAGCGAAAACTTATTAAAAGTATTATATTTTGTAAGTTTTACCAATATATGCCCCTTAGGCGCCTAGGATAAGATAACCGACTATGTTCCAAGGAGAAGTTAGGGGTTAAACAGGCTAAGATGGGCATGAAATATTATGCAGAGAATGCCGTCTTCACGGGTGCCAAAAAAGATTCTTGAAGGACATCCGGGTGGGAAAAGAAGAGTTGGCAGACCTAGGCTGAGATGGGAGGATGAGGTGAGGAAGGACGCAAACCACCTACTGGACAGACAGACTGGAAAACAGGAGGAGTATTGGAGGCGAGGGCTGATGGAGGCCAAGGCTCGATATGAGCTGTAGAGCCATCAAAGAAGAAGAAAAATAAGGTGAACGTACCATGGATAAAGTGCACTTAAACCAGGTGAAGCCGATTCGTAAACATTGGAACACCTTTCTTGTTTCCTACTAAAAGGATGAGGTGTCTGTTAAGTTTTATTCTTATGTTCAATATTATGTTGTTCTACTTTTTATGCATGTTTTGTCAACTTTCTGCTTGTACCTATCTCTGATAAATGAATGAATTCCTGCCTAACGGTCAATATTAAACCGTTCCTATGACAACGAATGCAACTCTAAAGTGTGTTGCTCAAAAATATTTAATTAAGGGGGTCCGTGGTTCGATCCCAAGTGCCGGCAAACTCCCTTTTTGCGACACAAGCTTAAAGCTTATTGTGAAAGGTGTATAAGGTAATATAGCAAAACCCAGGTAGGTATATATTAAAAAAAATAATAACAGATGGAAAAGCCTTAATTTAACCTTCTCAAAAGGAACATCGAAAGTTAAAGAACGTAGGAAGCTTTTAGTATATATGCAAACAATTTTTATTAAAATAAATCTGCACAAGACAAAACAGACGAGTAAAGAAACAATATTTAGTCTTTTTAATTTTGTTTACACTTTTCCATATAAAATGTGATATTATTTTTTATTCAAACATCCAATCTTAAAAACAAAACAAGAGAGTGCTCACTCTGAAGTAAAACATCTGAATCAACATTTAAATGCTATTTTAAGTTTATTTTTAGTCGGACGTGTTTATAGATTTTTTTTTATTTCATGTGAAAATTTTATGTCAGCTATCAATCTAATGGTTGGTTGGTACAAATCAAAATATGCCCGATCACTGTACCTACATTATAATTTGTTGGTGATTTTATTTTAAACACATGTACCTACCTACATACCTACCTTAATTTATGCACAGAGAAGAACAAAATAAATATACAAATATTATTTTGTTTTACATAAAAAGAAAAATGTTTTATATCTTGTATAATATTTCTATGTATCTATCTATACCCTCACACTGTGTCCCAAACTGTGAAGGCAGAGAGGATGGAACGCCATATAGACCTAACCTTACATACCTACTTATTTCGCTTTTTTTACATTCATACAATTACTCATACACGCACGTTGATCTCTTTTACTTAACACACGTCGAAATTGAGAATTTGATTTACGTAATCAAACCGTATGGTTTTAAGACGCCCACACTTCCTCACACCCCCTCTTTGAGATATGTATAATATACATATATATATTATCCTCTTTGTCATCTTTTCTTCATCAAAAATTGGTGTTTTATTAATTCAAGATGTTATTATATAGATACCTAATTCAACATTACTTGTGCTAGAGCCATTATTTTATCTTCACTATAGTGAACGTGTCGAATTCCTTTAGTCACCTTTAACTGTGACGGGATCAATTTATTGTATTCATCATAAAGAAACAATGCATACAACACATAAATACACCTACAAAATCCAGAAATATGTAAATGTTCGGGTCTGTAAACTTATATTATTTATGTATGGTTGTTTAGATATTATTTTATTTTATATAAGTATCTATTTATTTTCGCATGGAACGACATTAAACACAACAAATATTACACTGAGAAAAGGTACATCTCCAAATTCAATTGATCTTTAACAATAAATTATTTTGCTCGCCTTACTATTGATATAATAAGACGCAAACAATCATTTAATTATACGTAACAGTAAATTTCTCGGCGCTTACCATCATCTTTTGTGTATACTTACAGATTTTGAAATTATTCGGCTCCTTTACCAACGTTTTAGTTAACTAAACATCCGTATGGCGCTAGTGGATTCAAAGAGTAGTACTCTGTTTATTTAAAAAGTGATCTTATCATATAAGACAATAAAGTAAAAAACGCGTTGGCACGTCCGTTTACTTACGCTGTTACTTCGTTTCCGTTTTTTCTGTCATTTTTCGGTATGTAGTTATGTACCTATACAAACAACAAATACAAAAGGTGTTCGACCGAAAATATTGCGTTGCAACGATTTCTAATCTTTTGTTATTGAGAAATTGTGAATTTATTATTCTGCTGACCGTGAAGTTAGTGTGTTTTGTCAATGAAACAAAGCTATGTATCTTTTTGAGTTGTTAAAGTCCTGGGGATTTGAGGATAAAATAGAATTATTCAGTAGTAAGTACCTACCATCACTTATTTGTTGTTTGTCATATTGTTTTAATTTAATGTGCAATATTTATTTATTTCTACTTATATTCTCGTAATTATATACATAGTTTTCACTCAAGAAATGTTATGTTAATGAAATGATTGCCAATAAATGTGCTTTTGCACAAAAAACACCAGACTACATAACTAACCTAACCTACAAATCAGTGTATAAATAATTTTGTGCTTAATAAAACCACAATATTACACCGCATTGTTATTCCCAGATATAATGCTACATTAAAATAATTCTAAATTATTGAAGTTTTGATGCATTGACCTAAACTTAATATATTCCTTATGTTTTCCCACAGAAAATAAAATGGACATTGATATTTAATGAACAAGAAGTAACAGAGCTGAGACAAAGATACCACTATCATCTAAACGATATGGAGTGAGACATCACAATATTATTATTGTTATTAATGCGTATTATGTTGGAAGTGTTGGAACAGGAAAATTCCAAAAAAATGTACTGCACTACAAGTATAGTATGTCTATGGCTGTTTTATTTGGTTTCCTATAATATGGTGTATATTTTTATGTATGTTTTAATGTGTGTCTTTATTAACTGTCTTTATTTTTATTTTTTTCCTTTGTAATTTTTAATAAACTATTATTTTACGCAAGTAACTACTTAAAAGATTTTTTTTTTTTTATTTCCTACCTACTTTTTCTGCTTATATTAATCACAATGTTTATTTGTAAAGTGTGAATAATTATTCTAATAATATTATTTTTGTTGGTATGTTTCAAATAATTATACCGTTATTAGAAAAATAGATCACATTTTACAACTAAACGCGATTAATATTATTGGACTTTTGACAGCTACATTTTGAGGTTATGTATAGGTACCTACGTAAGTATGACAAGTAAATCAATTGATTCGTACCAACGATTCGTTCTGCAGCCAACTTCAAGTTGATGACGTCACTGTGAAGAAGTTGTTGGTAAATGTACCAATGAATTGGTTGCGAAGTCAATAGATCTGTACTAATGAATCGTTATTACGATCTCTGGTCCTAATTTGATAGTACGTACCAATGATTTGTTGTGAAATTTCGTTAGTATTTTTCTCAGTGTATGATTTGTTTCCCATTTGTGTTTTGTTTTACACCAATTATTGTTGTTCTTGTTTGCTTCAACTGTGTTATGAATGAGAATTTTGATTTGTTTTTTCTGTATTGTAAAACATTTAAAAGTCTGGGTATGATGAAAACAAATAAATTACAAATATCAATATAAAATACAATATACATAGAAAACAAAAGTCCCCTTTATTTTATCGCAGTATAAAAATTCGAAGCAACTTAAACAAAATAAAGAAAAACAAAACCAGGAATAAAAACAATGAAATACATTACATCTTTTATATATTAAAAATATTACTTAAAAGAAACCTCATCTGCACAACTAACATATTGAGCAAACTCCCTTTAGTGAGAAATAAGAAAAATGTTCCGATGCGAGTTTTACAGATGGTGAATAACTGAAAATGTAAACTCATAACATAAGCATGCAAATATTTGGTAGTGAGCTGTAGCCATTTTAAAAATAATTTCAGTTCGTCATTTCTACTGTTTTTTTGTCAATATTTAAGTTTATTATTTTTTAACTGAACGGGGTTGAAATCTAGTGCAAAAATATAACATTTTAAAATAATAATACTTTCTTCGTATTTTTACAGTCCATTTCACATTTTTGCATAGAGAATACATTCTGCATAAATTTTTGAAAATATGCACACACTCAAAATGCCGGCCCGTACACGGCGAATGAAAAACTGGTATTTACATATATACCTACCTACCTATTGAGTAAACATATCTTGCTATTTTTATAATGGTATTGTTTTTTGGTATATCATAGCGCGTATCATACCAATTTTTTTTTTATCAACGACCAGTGTCAATCATCGTCATCTTATCACGCCGTTTCCTTTTCGGGGTAGGCAGAAAGGATAGAGTGTTACTTATTCCTATTGTTACATAGACTTTTTGCTTCTGCCACTGTGTCCTGCCAGTTTGCTTGCACTGGTATTAAATAAGTGTAAACACTTGTATTTTCACATTATTGTTCATGTATTACTTTTGTGTCTAAGCTACTTCAAATACTTTTTGAATTTTCTAACCCCTTTGTCACCAAATTTTCAAAATAGTTTAGTAGTTTAATATTATGTATTTCACTATTTCATCGTTTTTGTACAACAATTTCAGATATGTCCAGCTTTTTTGCAAAGCACACGGAGTTTTTTCGCATACATATGTGAAAAACATGCCACAGTTACATATTAACGTTTTCCCTTTCTTTTGTATTATTGTAATATTAATGAACCCGAATGTCCTGTAAAAGACCTATTGGAGTTATTCTTTAATAAGCAATAAAGGATATGAAATACCTATTATGTCAAATTCAACGAAGATTTACAATAAGTGCCACCCCTCACCGCGATGCCATGGCGACGTCGCCGGCTACGTAGCCAAATAATTCATATCGAAATGTATCGGGACTAACTCACGTAACTACAGATTGACCACGTCGCCAATCGTAGAATTATTTAGCTTTGTAGTCGGCTACGTCGCTACGGCGTCCCGGTGAGGATGCCACTAAGTAGTATCCGACTGGTTTTCGTTCAGAAGTTTTATACAGTGTATGTAAAGTTGGTTTATTACTACATACAATGTAATGTTGTGTCGTTGTAAGACATAAATCAGTGGTTATTACATGTACATGTAGTAATATCATTACTGTGTATATATACCTATAATAATATGATGTTAATATTACATGGTTTATTCATATTACAAACAAAATATAATATACAGTTGTGGCCGTAAGAATGGAAACGCTTAGAATTTTGTTTAAATTCCAAGAAAAGTTAAGTTTTCAATGCACTTATTCATAAAAATATTTTATTTTTGTGATTTAAATTTGTCACTTGCGTTATTATTTTTATAATTCTAATATTTTTTGGATGAGTCATCGGTTTTTTTACCATTTAATGGTGGTTTTATTTCAACCACCAACATTAATGAGTTTTAACAGCCCATTATGAGATGCCCCTTAACGATTGAAATTCTCTTTTTTTGTTTTGTTTTGTAAATATTGAAGTACCTAATTATTTTAACATTTTAATATTTATTGATTCCTTTTTTGCCCTCACAAAAAGAAAAAAAAAACTGAATTTGATCATTTTCATACGTTTTGTTAAGCGTTTCCATACTTATGGCCACTACTGTATATCAGATAAAATATGACAGAAGCTAAACTTCATTCATACATATATTATAATAGATACTAGGTAGGTATCTAGAATGTTATGTTTATAATATTTGCCGCCCTTCGCTTTACGGTTCGTGTTGCGGTTGTTTATAGAATGACAATGTATGTACCTATTTAATACACTTTGCCCTGTATTATGTAACTAATAAAAATGTTTTAAATTAAAACTGCAGTTTAAGATATTACATATATAAAGAATGATCTAGACAGGAAGAAGTGAGCAAGACTAAAAGAGAAAAATGAAGAAAGAAGAGACTCATAAACACATAAAAAACCTACATCTTCAATTGTTTATGGTCAAAGGGCTCATAGAATAAAGAATAGGATTTAGTTAACCCGAATAGTTGAATGTTCACCATATAAATGAAAGGACAACCTGCTAGATATGTCGGTGTATTAATGTTATTGATCTTATGGACCAGTAACACAGCATTTGTTTTTTGTTGTTGTTTAAGTGTCAAACATCCTATTTACCTGCTCAAGTATTAAAATACCCATAGTACAAAAAAAAAACAATGAATGTCCTTCAACTCTCCAACACAAAATATATTATGTAGGTTCATTGATCCTTTACGAATATGATGTAAACAAACAATGATAATTGTTGGAAAAAAAACTCACTTCTAATATATATATAGACAATTTACATATTTTTTATCAACAGTAACATACATACTTTCATAAATGCATCTACGAGGGACTCGAAGGATATAAATAATATGAAATTATATAAGTCGCAATAATTATTGATTCGTCGCATCACCAATTTTTCTATTGACTTTCTAGTCTTTGGTGCACAAAGGTTTCTGCTAAAATAGCTCATCGTGTGTCTTGGTACAAAGAGAGTATAAAAACATTTTACAAAAAGACCTTCAAACTATGTATCTGTATTCGCATTAAAGGAAGGCGTTCAATAATAATAATTCTTCCACTACTTAAAAGTGCTGAAGAATTGTAGACAGAAGTACCTTCTTCTAAAACTGCAGTTTTTCGTTAATGTTAGTGTGACATTCTCATAGAGCCGTGTCGTAGCTCAACTACAGTACTGATATTGTACAAAGACTGTAGATCGTAGCTAGTGATGTGTGGAAGCGTAGCAGTAGCATTGTAGTAACGTATAGCTGTCGGTTATTATTATTATTTCTATTGTATATTCCGTGAGCATGTTTGTCGATAATATATATTTATGACTTGATGTTGCTACTTACTGTTATTCTACGGATCTCGTAACTGCTGCTGTATGTATGTTGTTAGTTGGATGTTGTTCTTCAGGGGATTTGCACAATATTGCTGTCAGATACCGTAGCTTAACTCGCTACATTGCTTTAAATACATAATACACACAGACTACAAAATATAAAATCTGATTTATTATTTTATAAAAGGTTCCTACTCGTGTGTCATGTACATATGAGTAGGGTATTACTCATATTATTTTCATTTTTATAATATTAATTACAGGATTAAATAGTCGATTTCAGAATATGTATGTTAAAAAAACGTACTTCAATATGTGGACCAGCAAAGATCCTTAATATTCTACTAGAGATGTCTTAGTCTTAAAATAAAAACCATCAATGTTAAATGATTTATTATCAAAACAATATTAATATCCAAGAATATTGATGAATTGCACATTTTCTTTAGGTGCTTTGGCACGTCAATGACACTTTAATGTTGTCCAATGATGATAATAATATAAAACTTAGTTTTCATTAGTTATAACTTTCAAAATGAATAAAATACTGATACAAATCAAAAACAAAATAAATAATCAGTAAGCAATATTTTTTTTTCATTTGACGGCTATTCACCCATTGTCATGTAATTTTAAAGTTAAAGCAAAATGTTATTTAAAACAAATCAAATTTTCTAATGAAATGGATAAAATAAACAAGAAAATGCTTAGAATAATAATGAAAATCATCTTAGCCGTGGAGCTGTCGGTAAAAAATTGATCGCCCACTCTTTTCCATAAGTTTTCGAGTGTCCTGTAAAAGGCAGGTGTTTGAAAAAATAAAGACATTTTACATCTTAACTTCAGCATTGAGTTTTGCCACCCATCCTGAATGTCTTACTTTTTTGTTGGCACAGAGAAGACGGTTGCATTTTTATTACATGCAGCTGATTTGCTAGCTACCCTACATGCGGGATATGCCGTGATGGTATAGAGATAGATATAAAGATAATTATCTATAAACAGTTAGTGATGAATAATTATCCATCATTTCTGAATACTATCTATCTTAAATTTTGTCGGCACGGAGAAGATAATTTGTGCATCTTTTTATGCAGTTGGTTTGCTTACTTTTTCACCTGTTGGAAATGCCGTGATGGTGTTTCATTTGGAAGATTACACTGATTGGAAAACGTAAGTGATAATGTCAAATTCTTTGTCGAGAGCTCCACGGATTACATTCACTGAAAAAAAAAACTAAAGAAAATACATGAAAAAGTCTGGAATTAATAAATGATGTCTTGTAAACTCTAAAAATGTAATGAATATATTATTTTCTCTTCAATATAAATTTACGTAAGCTCATTAATAAAGTTTTAATCAGAAAGCTTAAGCAATCACAATACACGTGTTATGCAGCGGGAAAGTTTCGGAAAAGTTTCATGTTTATCGTAGACCGAAAAAAGTCTAAGTAATAATTAATTCTTAGAAAGGGATAAAATAAAAGGGTACATCGGGTATGTAAAAGTTTCTGAAACTTTTCATCATTCGATATTACAATTAGAAACATAAGCTTTTTCTACTATATCCCAAAAAAAGGGTAGACAGAAAATTAACTGCATGTAATTTATGTGTAGAGTGGCCTTTTTGTGCTAAAAAAATGAAAAACTGAGAAAGGGTGGCAACCATCTTCGCTGAATTAAAGATTTAATTTTTTTTTCAAACATCGGACTTTAACACACTTCTTTCACTTCTTCTATGTTCAATCATACAATTTCTCTTACTTAACACACGACCATTCTTGGGAATTAAACCCTAGTGATCAAATCACGTAGTTTTCGGACGCCCGCGCATCCTCACACCCCCTCTTTCAGATAAGCGTTTCTTCTTTGACATCCTTTTCTAATTATTCATTTGTTCAACATGTCCAAACCATCGTAACTTATTTACACGCATTCTTTCCACAATACTTTCTTCTAATTCTTCTAATATCCTCATTCCTCTTTATATCACTCAACCTTTTACCAACCATTCTTCTCAGCGATTTATTATTTTCACTACATTTATTCATCTTTCTTACTTCTTCAACCACGTCCATATCTCGCTTGTAGGTATACGTAAGTGACGGTACCAGAAAAGTAACATACACCAGCATTTTTGCCATGTTCGCTGATAATGGGTTGAAGAGCACCGTTGCACCGGCCACTTTCCTTCTTTCAATGTCTCCATCGCATCTTCCATCCCTCGCAAACAAACTTCCGAAAAACATGCTCGCTTACTCGCCTTGAGCCAAATCCTTTAGCATTGGGTCGCCTTTCTTACTTCTTTCGATTGTATTTTGCTCAATGTTATATTGTGTAAACATCATTCTCCAATCGGGTTGTTTAATTGGTTTTAAACAAAGCATAACAAATAATTATTTAATCAAAACATTGAAACATAATACACTGCAAACATATTGTTTTTCAGATCAAGTAGCCGTCCATTTTTTATGTACCTACCTACTACCCAAATAGATGTAAAATATATAAGACAGAAAATAATAAAACTTTATTCCAAATTTAATCAAATTGTTTTGTTGACTCTGTAAATAATAATAATATCAATTATCAGTTTTTAATAAATCAAAGACACAAGAAGGCTTTGGACAGATCTATCTAGTGAAACGAGGGTGGTTCACTTACGTCACGTGTTACATCCCTCACACTATCATCTCTCAAAATATGTTCACATCCGTACTCAGAAATACAGAATAACTTTTGTGATCTTTGTGGAAGTTGAATTTATAAAAAGGGAAGTACATAATATAATGATCAGAAAATAAAACGTGAAGAAAAAATTGTTTTTTTTATCTGGTACAATGTTCGTCATTAATTTAGGTATATAGAAGTATAAACTTTTATAATATTAAGTCAGATATAATTACTATTATAAAGTCAGTTAAAATATTAATAAAGTTTTCGCTAGGTGTGCTTTGTCCAATTAAAAGCTTTCGGGTGGCATGTCGATGATTCCCGATTCTCTCTATTAAAAACTACAATGGCAGGTTTATGTGAAGGTATTATCATTGGATATCTACACCTGAAGCTGTCATTGGGGTTTATAAGAGAGAATATCTAAGCCTTTGGCATGTCACCCGGTAGCTTAATTGGACAAAGCACACCACGCGAAAAGGAAAGGTTGCAGGTTCAAGTCCCGTCCGGGGCACAACCAAATAAGGAGACGTTGTCTTTTCTAAGCCTTGTACATGATACTACTATACCATCACGGAATATCCCACAAGTGGGGTAGTCAGCAGACCAGCCGCATATAACCAACATGCAAGCTGTCCTCTCCGTGCCAATATAAAACCAAGGCAAAAAAAAGGCATTCCAGGATGGGTGGCAAACCTCATCGCTGAATTTAAGATGTAAAATATAATGAATATTATATTTTACATCTATTATTATTAAATATATATTTGGGTTTATATCAAACTAAACCCAGATATATCTTTTAAAAAAAAAAAAAATGTCTTATTTTTGTGATGTGATAAAATGTCTTAATTTAAGATGTTAAATGTCTTAATTTGTAAAATTTACATAATTATAATTATAACCTCATACATTGGTTAATTGTAAATTGGTACATCTACACAGCAGGATGAGAATAGTGAAGAAAAAATGATGTAATGTCCTAGAAATTAATGAATTGTTTAGTGTCCTTGAAGTGCTGTGGCACGTAAACGACACTTTAGTGTTGTCCAATAATGATAAATGATCAAGGATGAAATCTCTTTCACTCATTCGGCGATACACACAAATTCTTATGCGAATTGAAATGGAATGTTCGGGAAGGTTCTTCGTAACGAAACTAATCAATAGAACATTGATAAATAAAAAACTTTTCGTTTAAAATCACGAATAACATTCTACTCTCGCACTAGACATGACTTAATATGTTTTATACATAAATAATGTATTTTTATAAGTAGAGGCTTCAATGGATAATATTATTCTACAATATACCTAAGTATAGGATATCTACTAGTATGAAGGTATGAGCTATCATTTATCACTGTTGTTTTTCAATAATAAACTAAAATCGACGGCTCTCAGTTACGTACTAACTAAACAATATCGATAAAGTATAATGTTGATTCATTTCAATATAAAATACAACCTTTTCATTTTTTCCCTTTACATTTTTATTAAGTGTAGGTATCATTTATGCTTCATTAATAATTCACCCTTCAATATCATCTCAAAAATAGAGGGTAGAAACAAGAATTTTTCTACTTTCTACTACTATACCACAATTGGGGTAACCAGCAGACCTTACCTAACCTAGCATGCATATTAAACATGCAAACTGTGTCAACAAAAATTAAAGACATTCAGAATTGGTGGCAGTCTTCATCACTGCTGTATTTAAAATGTTAAATGTCTCTATTTTTTGGAACACCTGATGACTTTTAGTATTTAGTGTAAAAAGTTGAATAATATTACTAAGCTACCGGGTGACCCGAAGGCTCCGATATTCTCTCTTATAAACTCTGATGACAGCTTCACGTGTAGGCATTGTTCTGAGCTACCTATTATGGGTAGGTACCTACCCCATGTTGGACAAAGCACTACTCGCGATAAGGCTAGGGATGCAGGTTCAAGTCCCGTCCGGGGCACTACCGAATAAGGTGACGTTGTCTTTTCTAAGCCTTACATGAAAGTTTCATGTCCTAAATTTACATATATGACATCATACAATGATTAATTGTAAAAATAACATCGATAAACATTAACGAGTACCTTCTACAAATCTATAGTACACAGTTCCTTATGTAACGTATTCACTGTTCACATTTTACCCGACAGCTGTCCAATGTATCATCCGATAAGACAGTATTTATTTTCAAAGCTACATTTCTTACACTTATAAGCCTTAGTTTTAATGCTTGGAATAACAAAGACGTTAAAAAGCACATTTTTCCGTATACTAAGCCCAAAAGCTCTCTAAATTCAACTGCATGATCTTTGAAAGCTTTGGGAGACGGTTTAAGGTCGATGTGATAATTCAAATGAAATTGTTAAGAGATGCAGGTGTCGAGCACGCGTATTGAATGAGTTTTTTTGTAAATAATTTGCAAATACAAATAAACATTGTTTTGTTTTGTCACGAATACGTCAAGCGCTTTTACCAACGAATTGGCATCATCAGGGCTTGATATATAGCTATTTTAATAATCAGCATTGCCCATGGATTGGCACTTGAAATCGTCAGACAATTATTATAAACAATAGGTACAATAACCATAAATTACTACGCGAATGTATATTTGGTATATGAATGTATATTTTATATGTATATTTGGGAAGTATGTTTACGAGGGATGGAAGATGCGATGGGGACATTGAAAGAAGGAAAGTGGACGGTGCTAGAGTAAACGGTGCACTTCGACCCATTGTCAGCAATGACAATGTGTCGAACATGGCTAAAATGCTGGTGCGCAATACCATTCTGGTACCGTCACTTACGTATGCAAGCGAGACATGGACGTGGTTGAAGAAGGACGAAAGTGGAATAAATGCAGTAGAGATGCGATCGTTGAGAAGAATGGTTGGTAAAACGCTGCGTGATAGAGTGAAGAATGAGGATATTAGAAGAATGAGCGGATGCAAGAAGAGTGTTGTGGACAGAATGCGCGTGAATAAACTACGGTGGTTTGGGCATGTTGAACGAATGAACGAGGTAAGAATGACAAAGAGGATATACTTATCTAAAAGAAAGGGTGTGAGGAAACGCGGGCGTCCGAGAACCACGTGGCTTGATCACGTGGATCAAATTCTCAAGGACGGCCGCGTGTTGAGTAAGAGGAACCGACGTGCGTGTATGAGGAACTGTATGAATGTGGAGGAAGCGAAGGAAGTGTGTAAAGATAGATCTGTTTGGCGTTCCGTTCTCTCTGCCTACCCCACTTGGGACATGGCGTGAGGGTATAGTATAGTATAGTAGTACTACGCGAAGAAATATAGAAGTTTCATTGTATCGAAGTGTAAAAGGTCCAAAAAATATCTTCATCCTCAGAGTTTGTAAAAAAATATACGTTGTTTACACGTTTGTGAGATAAAAAAACAGTGTTAATTTTATATTTTTAAATTATTTAAAATGTTGTTTTATTTAAATTCTATATTGAATTCAATTTTTCCTATTTCAATTGACAAAGAAAAATCTAAAAGAAGCAAGAGACATGAGTTTCAGGATGAAAGACACGTTATCTTCTGTAAGTAAACCAACTGTAATAACAGGAATAATAATAATATGTACCTATGTAATTATTATGAATTTACCTCGAGGGTTTATGTTCAACTAACTCGTAATTCATTTTCCCCACTAGGGCTTTTGATCTTACATTTATTAGAATTAAAATAGGTAGCTATTCCGAGCCTATTCGTATGTTCATAGTGAAATATAATGAAGCGACATGATATAATAAACATTATTTATACTTAGTATTAAGGTACAAATAACATGCCCCACGTACATAATTTGTACCTATTTCCCAGAAATTTTATTGTTTAACAACATGTCATACAACCAAGAGTAAGGTATTTAATAATTAATAATTCCATCACTTTATTGATTGACTTGACATTTATTTTGAAAAATAATATAATAATTTATGAAAATAAACTAGCAGTTTTGAGATTTACTTACTGTATATTTTGTGAAACTCCATACTAATTATTAGAAATAGACAAGTAATTTTGAGTTTTACTGTATATTTATTAATAAGTATAGTATCCTGGTTTCGACTTACACAGTCGTGAGTTTGACAATGACTTTGTAAGTCGAAACCAGGATACAACACTTATTATTAAGTGCAGTAAAACTCAAAACAGTTTTTTATTTCCAATAATCCATCATTTTTGTGTATTCAATTTTTTTTTAAAGCTGATTTTGATATTTAATGAAAATATTCACATGAACACTGTTAGTAAATTATTATAAGGCATTATTACAAAACAATTATGTCACAATTCCACGTGGTATTCAAGCATAGTGATTCGAAAACGAAAAATTGAGTAAAATAATAAAATAAAAAATAAACACATTGAATAGACAAAGAATTTATTTATTATATATCTATATAATTGAGTAGGTATGTTTATTAATTAAGGATGATTAAAAATTAATAAATCATTATCATAAGAAAGCTTTTGGCCGTTTCTGCATCTTAATTTTTCGTTTTTCAATTTATTACATAAGTATTGTGTTTTTTAATATCATATTTTAAATATTCTATTATTTCTTTTTTACCCATGCACCATGCTTCGCTTCACGATAACCTAATGAGGATCCTGCGACATAAATATATTGGCAATGTGCTGTCTTTAGTTTTATACGTGTATTTTATTTCAATAGAAATCTTAAATCTACAAAAATAGTATACCTACCTAGTACATGATATTTTTTTTTATTTATTGATAAAAAACACAAAACAGACAACAACTATAAATAATATTGGTTTACAAAAATGACATCCTTTTTCCATCGCTGATTTTATTTTCAGTTTTGAGCGAGCAAAATAATTTTATCAGTTAAACAACATCAACTTATTTATTTATAGAAAAGATTTAGTTAGTATTATTGTATATAGGAACCTAATATGTATGTATGTTTGTGTGTGTGTTGGTATTTGTGGGTGAGTTAGTTTGGTGAGTATAACAAGTAATTAATTTCGCTCGGAGCTATTACCAAGAATAATATTATAATTATCACTTTCAACACAAAATGTACACAAGTACCAAATTAGTGGGTGGGTACACAGATAACTGTAGGTGTGTGTGAGTGTGTTTTTGATATGTGTACCTAAAAGTTCGTCCACACGGAACAAATATCGCTAGGAAATTACAATATCATCAGTCGTTTCAACCGTGTGCATAGATTTTCAATAAATTTGAAATGATAAAAACTAGTAAAGACGACATCGTCTCAAGTTGACCACCTTTCAACTTTTGTTTGCTTAGCTATATATAGAAGACAGCTTGTATTTTAGATAATAAATATTTAAAAAAAAAACACAATGTCTACTTTCATTTAAAATTGTTATAATATTAAAAGCTTTTCGGACATACGTACAGCTTGTATGTTTTATATGCAGCTGGTCTGCTGGCTACCCCACTTGTGGGATATACCGTGATGGTATTGTAGTAGTAGTAGCTAGATATATTTGTGTCTCTATTATTTGTACATGCGAAGATAGATATTGCACCCATATCTATGGTCGCAATTGTTTACCTTTGATTTTTGTTGGGAACTCATGCATATTTTTTCGGGTCGCTTTTACAAAATTGCCATTTTTTACCTAATAAAAAAATAGTATACCTACATCCTGCACTGAATCCTTTTCTCTAGAAGCACACCTGATTACTTGAATCATTTTTGGTGAATTGTCGGTGAATGTATTGTGTATGTTTATGTACGGATATTATTTTCCGTGCAATTGAAATCGTCCGAACTTTATGTCGTTTAGTGTGAACTCCATATAACCAACATAATTATTATTATTGAAAGACTTTATAAAAAAATCGTACAAATCTACATATTTGTAGTAAAATATTATCAGTTGACTAGAATATAATAATAGATCTTTTTCAATTTGACACCAAAATTTAAGATAACCAAGTGCCATATCCTGATGGAAAAAATGAAATCTGGAATATCTCAAGAAAAGGATGACAGAGAGAATATTATTATCTGAAAGAGAAGTTGTGAGAAAGTACAGGCGTCCGAGAACCACTTAGCATGATCACGTTGATCAACTTCTCAATGACGACCATACATTGAGTGAGAGAAATAAACATGTAGAAGAAATGAAAGAAGTATGTAATAGATCCAAATGACGTTTCACTCACTCTGCCTACCCCATATGGGATACAGTAGATATAGTATAGTAAAATAATCTGAGTCCAAGATTTACCATCAGCCTAAGGATCATCAAACAATTAATTGACTATGTTCGAAAAAAAAATGTTTTTTCATCACAAAATGAAAAATGTTTCTGCATTCGAACATTTTTGGATTTAATACTTTTTGATACCAAACTACTCAATAGAAACATAATAATATTCTATTCTTCTCAAGGCCATCCACTCGTTTGCGAGTGATTTAGAAAACATAATAATATATAATAGTACCTATGTTGTATGTATGTTGATTGTGTGTTAATAATAGTGACATAGAGAGGGCTCTTTGTAGCAACTAATAGTTTCTATTCACATTTCAAACAAAACTAACAACACATGTCAAATGTGAATAATAGTTTCATATCAAAATTATATCTGTACCTACCAGTGGGGTGCTTGTCATACATGCAAAAAAGCACCGCATTCCTGAAGGTTTAATCTATAGTTTACGAAAGAAAAGAAGCATAAATCAAGATTGCAGATTAAAATTGATTCAAACCTGACACCAAACGCATCTCAATTAAAAGCATAGAGGAAATAATTTAGCCTTCTAGTTAATTAAAGTATATTAACCCGTAACAAACTTCAGTTTAATACTGGCATAGAGAAATTCTGATAAGCCCAAACTATTTTTATATCTCTTCTCCTTTGTTGCGTCTTACGCAGCACTTGTGTTCTCTGCCAAGCTTATTGAAAGGAAAGTTAGTAATATTAACACGCATACCAGTGTACCTACAATTTTTATACTCTACGAAATGCGCAGCATTCTCCAACGATTTTTATTAATTATAAGTGTGCGCTTTGGGTGTATGTTCTTATAGAAAACAATGTTATATATTACATTTTTTTTTCAAAAGATATATCTGGGTTTTGTTATAAACCCAAATACAACCTTATACACATTTCACAATAATAACAATAATAATAAGACCTGTCAAATAAACTTGAGAGACTTCAGAATTATGGTATCCGATTTATTTTCAATCTCAAGAGGTCTGATCATATCTCCCAGTATCGAGTCAATCTTAAGTGGCTAACTGTGCATCAAAGACGTGAACTTCATATTCTATCACTTGTTTACAAAATACTCTATTCCACGTCTTCTCCCTATTATTTAAAAGAAAATTTCGAGTATTTAGCGAGCCATGGCCTACCATTGCGATCCAATAACGAGCGTCTTCTGGCAATTCCTACACACAGTACCAATTATTTCTCGAAATCATTCTCAGTTTATGGTGCTCGTTGTTGGAATAATCTTCCTTCTTCGCATAGAGTTTCACAATCGTTCAATGTCTTTAAATCTTATGTTAAGGAAAAAATGCTATCTTCTAACTCAGTATCCGTTCCCTAGTCCCCCCCTCCTCTGATCCATAATCCCTACCACATGTTGGGTGTGTGTCAAATATATTATTTTAAATTTTGTTTTTTTTTTCTTTCGTTGTGTTTTGATGTTTTGTATGTTTTTTTTGTAAGTAAATTTGTTTTTACTAGTTTGATGTCAATGTGTCGTGGTTAGATGGAAGAAATCACTTTATAGTGATAATCTCGCCACTGCACATCGTCCGAGTTTCTAAAATTTTATATTATTTTGTTAACACTGTTATGTAATGATGATGTGCAAAAAGAATAAATAAATAAATAAATAAATAAATAAATAAATAAGCTTAAAGCTTGTGTCGTGAAAGGGGAATTTGCCGGCACCTGGGATCGAACCGTGGACCCCGTACATGTACCTATTGGTTTCCGTTCATGCTATTTTTTTTTTGAACAAATTGAAGTTACTATCCAGAATCAATATAATGCAAAATCATGAAAAATGGTGTAAATTTTACAACACAATAATTATTTAGCTCGTAACATTATTCAGTAAATATGTTTGTAAATAATCTTGTTCCGCCTCTGGTACTTACTGATAATTACATAATAGGTAGTTTGTTCATTAGGATAATTAGTAGCTACTTACATAGTTTTAGATACACATAGATAGTTATTTTAGTAAAGTAAATAACTTGTTTTTATCTCTAGGATCACAGAGTATAATTATTTTAAATAGGTAGGTAAAATTCAAAAAGCAAAATTAATTAATTTGGTACTCTTTTTTTAGTTTTCACGTGTCCCGTGAAAGACAGGTAGGTAATAAAGAATATTCAACAGATATTCAGAGTTTGATTTTTATTATAATTGGACAATATCAAAGTGTCGTTTACATGCCAAAGCACCTCAAGGACACTGTACTATTCATCAATTCTAGAACATTGATTTAATTTAATATGTGCAGGATCTTGTTATTGGCTAATAATTAACATCGATTGTGATTTAATTTATTAACCAATAACAACATCCTGGAAAGGCATGACATGAAGTAAATCCACAGAGAGAATAATTGTTCACAACAATCAAGGTCCGTAAAACTTAAAGTAGGTATATTTTGGTCACATAATGAGAGCAGAAAAATATGCCATCCAACAACTGGCCATAGAAAGGAAAATTGAAGGCCATAGATGGGTTGGAAGTAAACGGCTTTCCTGGCTTCAGAACATTTGAAAGTGGACCGGGATGAGAGGTGTGGAGGAGCTGTTTCATACAACCCAGAACAGGACAAGATTTTTCCCAGGTGATATTCAACGTCGTGGTGACCCGACAGGAAAAGTAAAGAAGAAGATGAACAATTATAATAAAAGTAAGTTTTTGTTTGAAAAACTGCCTTTTACAGGACACTCGAAAACTTACAGAATGAGTAGAAGGCATATTCTTTACCGGAAATTTCACCAAGTAAAATAAATAAGGAAATTAAAAAACTAAATTAGGTATGAGATTTTTATAACTTTTATGTACCTACCTACCTACAAAATTTTAAATTCATAGAAAGTAAATAACAAATACATTATAATGAATAAAGTTTACCATACAAGTAAGAGGAGGAAGGAACCGAAACTTTATTAAGTTTCTCTTACAGAATCAATATTATTTAATCCACTTTTAAAAGCTCCACGTAATAGCTTTGAAAAATTATGTTGAACTTTTCAAACAGTTAATTAAATTCATTTTTATGATTATCAAAACGCTATATTTTTTTACACAAGCTTTTTTCAAACTTTTTCTCAAGAACACTTGTGAAGTCTTTAAGTCTTCCGCCACCATATTATTAAAAAATAAAAAAAAAGTTTCATTGTGTAAGGCTATTCCGAAACTAAAGCTTTTAATTTTTTATATTTTGAAAAAAAATGTATAATTTCTTCATGATTTTCGATAAACCTTGTGTTATGAATTTATTTAATTGTTGAAGGGTGTTTGTGTTAAGTGAAAATTCATATTTAATAACTTATAAATAATAATTAAAGCACTGTTATATTTTCACTATATTTATTATATGTATACTATATCTTGAGAATGCCCATTGAAGTGGGCGAAAACGTTAGAGTTTAAATAAATATAGTGAAAATATAAGTTAATTAATAAAACGTAAGTTATTTAATACAAAAAGTAGTTTGTATTTTAAACATTGTTGACTGGTCGAACAACATCCGAGAAAATATTGATCTTAATAGTAACGGTGCCATTTAGACGGGAGAACTTGATACATTTGAAATCTCAAATAAATAATTGCTTTTAATATTTAACTACGTTAAATGTTTCTCTATTAGTGGACTTTATTTTGTGACAATGAGAATGGCGGAATTGGTGAGAGCTGTCTGCGGACGGTGAGGGTAATCACTTGAGCCAGCCTGGAGCCAATTCGTGAGCCTTGGGGCACCTTCCTCGTTGTATCCGATTAGATTTTGCGCAATTTTGTTACATTGTGTAAACATGTTTATCCAATCTAGATAGGTATTGACATATTGTCCTATCCCTAGAATAACGTCGGATCTTCATTTCAACCATTTTCCAGTAAAGCGTTTTAAAATTATCAAATCACATTTTTTAAATAAATTTCTATCTATGAACATATTTTCATTAAATTTGACTATTGTATTTTCTTATTATTAAGACATTACCACGTAACATAAAATCAAATAAAATATTCGAATCTTTTGGAAAAAAGAGATTAAGACAAAGATATACGATTAAGAAGTAGATTAATTCTATGGACTTGATTATGTAAACTACTCCAGTATATGGATATTGGACATCCTTCATTTTTCTATGGAGTTGAGTTCTTTGACCAATCTAACATCCATAGATTTTTATATACATATTTATAAAAATGCGAGAAATAGTCCATACAATGTAGGAAACACCACACGCTTTCGCCAACCGTTTTGTCAAAACTTCATAGATTTTTTGCCTCACTTTTGTCGAGTCAGAGCTCTAAGTTTTGTATGGAATTCTGTGGTTACATCTAATAATCCGACATTTTTTTCTGGACTACTCTGATCTCGTATGTGCTTCTCGAAATATTATGTTGTGATAATGCTTTCCTGAATAGTAATGCTTGTTATTCTTAAAGTTACTTTATACATTTATTTTGTTGATATGATGATATGCAGGCAAAAATTATATTATAATATGTAGGGGTTGTGCCTTAATCCAATTCACCAATAAAGAAATAATTAAATGCTGAATATTAATTATTATTTATTTAATATCTCTCCAATTATTTTGTTTTGAATAAATATTCCATAGTAAGCCAGATATAAAATGTAGATATTCGTTATGTATGTATTTCATAAAATCATATTTTCAGTTTCATATAAATTTGTTGGATAGTTAAACGCCTAAATGAATAAAGCGTATAGCAATTATTTATATTACGTGGGCACCAAAATATAAATAGTTAGCTAACAGATCCAGGAACATGTCACGGAATTAAATCATTCAGTTTGTCATATTCGCTGTGGGAACTATTTATAGAGTAATAAAAAAATATCATAAAAATGTTTAGGAGACCTACTGAACACCTACTCATTCACAAATATTTTCTTTGTAAGTAAATGGAATTTTATTACAAAGATTTTTTTTTCGTTAGTCTTGCTGTAAAATGCTGTCAGCTATTTTTAATACATCGCGTATTAGGATCGCAAGACATCCAATATCTCAGGGTTGGAAAAAAACACATAAGATGATGATGATGATTCTGGATGATTTTGTTTTGTCAGTAAGTCCCTTGACCATCAGTCCCTAGACCATCTCAAGGGCGCCGGTGAAGAGTGCAGTTTTCAATTTGCTTCTGAAGCTGGTGACAGTCTGATTGTCTATCAATGGCGCCGATAGGTGATTCCACGTAACCGGCCCAATAACACCAAAAGCCCTCTCATAGAAGTTAGACTTACCGGCTCAGCCGGCTCTATTGGGCTCAGTAAGTCTATTCACAGCCAGTTCCAAAGAGCGCAGAGGTCTTCTGCGTTATTTTCACTTATTTTTGCAAGAAATTCACTTTGATGTGTAAAATAAATTAAAGTGAAAAATTAACTGTGTTTTATAATAAAAATAAATACTATGGCTGATCTGCTGGCTGCCCCACTTGTGGGATGTGCCGTGATGGTATAGTAGTAGTAGTAGTAGTAATAAATACTATTATCAGTATGAGTTTTCACTATGTGAACGATCAGACTCTAAAATAATTATATTTTATGCATGTATGTCCAAAAAGATGGAAAGACAGCTGGTCTTCAGCATCACATGAGGCATCAACTTTCGTAGTAACAGATCGATGATCTACAACACGAAGAAGAAGAAGAAGATGCATTATGTACATTATGTTGAATGAATGATTGTCCCGTGGAGCACCCGGTAAAGAATTGGTCTCCCACTCTTCTCCATAAGTTTTCGAGTGTCCTGTAAAAGGCAGGTGTTCGAAAATTTTTTACATTTTACATCTCAAATTCGGCGATGAGGTTTGCCACCCATCCTGAATGTCTTAATTTTATATTGGCACGGAGAAGACAGCTTGCATGTTTTATATGCAGCTAGTCTGCTGGCTACCCCACTTGTGGGATATGCCGTGATGGTATAGTAGTATGATTTTCTCGAAGTATTCTTTCATTATTGTTAATTTAGCTCACGTGTCTGAGCACGTAGTCGATATTGTAGCAGCCATCTGTTGGCTGCTTTTCTCATTCGAAATATTATCATCCCAATGAAATACTTGTAATAAATGATCTGATCCATTTGTACCATGATGTGTGTGATGTTCATTCAGGAGGGTAAGGGAGGGTACAACCCTTGATGGTTAATGTACATTCATTTGTATCGACTGTCCAGTTCCCTTAGTTCACAAGTAAAAATTTTCGAAAATTTTGAGTTAATTGGTGAAATATACAATTAACGCTACCCTTTCAATTCCACAAAAAAATAACTATAAAAAATATAAAGTTCCCTTTATAATGTTAAACATTAAGTTATGGAAAAATTAATGCACCTATTTTTAATTCAACAAACAAATATAAACAATTAAGTAGGTATGTATTTCGAATTTTTAAACTATTGAACGGAACAAAGACAAACCATATCTGTTACAATGCGATTATTATTAAGTATATATATTATTTTTATGGGATGTTCACATTTGGCGAATATCGCCAGGCGAATTTCAAAATATATCGCCAGGCGAAAAAACAAAATTCGCCGGACATTCATTGATCCTCGCACCTGTTCACATAGTCCACCGATATAGAAACGATCTGTCAGATGCGCTTTGATTTTGACACTGTTTTCAAAATGGCGGACGTCGAGATGGAGATCGCGAAGTGTTTATTTTTAGTCGAAAATGTCATAGTAGAGGTTATAAGGCGCCTTTTAATTAAGGAAACAAACGCCACAAACCAACAACAAAGATAGCAGTTGTCACGAAGCGGGAAACATTATAAAATTTAAAGGTTATAAAGTTTTCACCATAGATACGAACGCCGCGCACAACTGCGCATGCGCAAATCGTTCAATCGGCCGAAAAGGTGGAAGGTGGTCAACTCGAGGCGATATCGTTTCTACTGGTTTTTATCGTTTCAGACTAGCTGTCATTTTGTTCACACGGTTCAAATGGCTAGCGATATTTTAGTGCCCTGGCGATATTCGCCAAAGTGAGAACACCACATTATGCAGAGATTTGTTCTGTTGGAAGACTATTCTTCATGAAAATCACATGTGAAACCAGCGAATTAATGAATGAACAGTTTACGGTATTTGCTTGTTATGAATGTGATTATGTATATGAATGCTTTTTCTAATTGTGTATATTTCATTAATTGTGTCGGTGCACACGTAGTAGAATTCCATAATTATGTAATTTGAAACAAGTGTTTCTTTCTACTATAGATTAATGATTCCGAGAGAGACAATATCGACTGTGCTCAGGACAAAGGCATCAAACCACAATTTTGGCAAAAGTTGTTTTATGTTTTGAAGTCAATCATTTGTGTCTTGTACACATTCTGGTAAAAGGATTCAATCCACAAAAGTCTAGTTTTTATAGAAAAAGCAAAATATTTATTTTTAGCAAGGACTTAATTGCAAATACCCAATAGGACAAAGGACTTAAACAGCATAAGTTTCATTATTAACACCAAAAAATTTCATCCAGACATAATTTTACGGCAAGGAAAAAGGCATCAAACCACATAACCCCAAACATGCGACATACATATCTCATTAACATGTTGCTAAAGTTTGTCAGGACAAAGGATTTAATCAACATTTTTTTTTATTTTTTGCTTATAACTTGATAATTCCTGAATATTTTTTCTTAAATTTTTATGACATGATAAAAAAACTACATTACAAAAAGATGGTAAAATAATAATGACAAAAATTTGAAATTTTCTTTATCCTACAGTTTTTTGCTTCTCCTATAAAATTTGACCAATGTGGTTTGATGCCTTTGTCCTGAGCACAGTCGATATCATATCAATAATCTATTGAAGAAAGAAACACTTGTTTCAAATTACATAATTTTGTATATTTTTATATATATGATTGATATGTTTATAAGATGTTTGCCCTAGTACAGAACCTACCTAGTTGGGCAGCATCAATAAGTATGAATGTAAAATTGTTATTTATTGAGAAATAAATAAATAAATAAATAAATTATAATTTGCCAAATCATATGTGGCGCAGTTTAATGATCCATGACCATCTCAAGGGCGCCGTGACTTGTTCTGAACAGTAATGTTTTCAACATGGTCCTCTATGTGGTGGTAGACTGATTCTCTATCATGTGTAGTGACAATCTGTTCCAGGTATTTAGCGCGGTGACTCTGAAGCTCCTTACTGCAAAATCTGGAGGTATTTGCTCTATCGGATTCTTCGAGTTAATTGACAGCAATAGAAGCTGAGCACAGTGACCTCGGAGTTTCGTCAACAGAATCGTGCTTCTTAAGACTTACAGTACATACGTTTTTTGTCAACTTGGTAACCTTTCTATGGAAGTTCAGAAAGCAAGTATGTAGGTACCTATACAAAATGAAAAACCATTTTTTTTCAGTATTTTTCTGGATTTGAAATCTCAGTATGTGCCGCCATCACGTCGTGGTGGCCAGAGAAAGATTGTGTTAATAATACAGACGATGCCCTTCTTTGATTCAATAATGTATCCAACGTTCACTATGCTTTCATGCAGTGAATGTCAAACTTTATTTTACCAAGTACCCCTTTGTCATTAAGTATTCCTAATTAAATAACATTCGATTTACTTTCAAATTCTGCCGTTAAATTGCTTATTGTGTACAAAGTGATTGAGATAATTATCTATTTGGAAATATTTAACTGAATTACTACTATACCATTACGGCATATCCCACTTGTGGGGTAGCCAGCAGATCAGCTGCATATAATAAACATGCAAACTGTCGGAACTCATTGAGATGGTGGGCCCCAATGTCAGATATCTGTCAAATATAGTTTTCTATGGAGGAAAATTGTTGCTACAATAATATTATATGGATTTTTTTGCGAAATATTCTCTTTCTTTTTTTATTTGCAAAAATAAAATAAAGCCAGCAAAAATATATTCTAACTCGATTAAACACTTTAGAAAATTTGTATTCGAGTTACATCTTATTTTTGCTGGTGGGGCATTTCATTTGACCTAGACCAAAAAAATTTGGCATGGTTTCATAACTTGGTCATAGCAACTTGTAAATTAAAAATCATAAAAATCGGAAGTGATGGGTTACTTTTTGCATTTTTTCTTGGTGATTTGAAATGAAATGCCCTACTACTAATAGTAGTAGTAGTAGTAGAGTTTTATTTTATTTTTGCGGGCAAACCACAAAAAACAAGAAAAAAAAATAACGGGAGAAAGTATTGCCGGTTTTGAAAAACTTGGTGCCCAAAAATAATTAAATGTGGTTACCAAAAAATAATTCTACATATGGCAACAATTTCAAGAATATTAAGTACTTATCTTACTTTTTCTATGGAATATCACATTTGACAACAGTGGGGCCTACCATGTCATATAGTACCAAATATCTTAATTTTTTCGAAGACCTGCCTTTTACAGGACGCTCGAAAAGTTATGAGAATGAGTAGTAGAAATATACGAAAATCCCTAATTTACCTATTTCTAGAACATATTGATACGCAACTAGCAGAATTATTCCATTATTGAATGAATTAAAACAAAATTTTCGTTTTACTATAGACTAAACAACGCGAGAGAGACGTCTTTCCACTTATTAGGGACCACTATTAATTTTGCCTAATATTTTCGTTTCTCGTATCGCGGCGCATGTATTGAGAAGCACACGTCGTCCCTTACTAGAACGTAGGTGGATATTTTATTACTTTCACTTAGACAATACTATTGTACACACCTACATACCTACATAATAATACATACATACATGTGTGGCAACCTTTTTGTTTTATTGTTTTTGTTTTACTTATACTCTTCAGATGGGTATCAGTAGCACAGTCATATTATTATGTGACGGATCTGTACGTCACGAAATTCATTACTTAAAATATTCAACTTTTAAGAAAGTAAGTAGGTACAAACCAAAATGGATGAAAAATAACCTGCAAAATAAAAGTTCACCTTGAAATTAGAAATCTAATCTAATGCCCTTCAACATTCCGCTCGGCAGCATAGGACTGAAATCAGCATTGTCTATTTCTTTGGAGCTTCTTTGTCTTAAATTTCCATGGTTACTAATCGTGGCATCACTTTCCATGACATTCCTTACGGCAGTAATGGGACTAGATATTTTTATTGTTCATGCATTTGTAATAAGCAAAAGAATTTAAAAACACAAATAACACGCCAAATTTTGATTTTAGTATAGGAATTTGTAATATTTCATGATCTTTATATTTTAGTTTACCCATTTAAAAAAAAAAAGATATAGGTATCTGGGTTTTGTTATAAACCCAGATACAACCTTAACCAACTTTCACAGGAAGCTACTAAAAGCTTGTGTCGTGAAAGGGGAGTTTACCGGCACCTGGTATCGAAGCACGGACTACTTGTTCACCAATCACGAGGCCGAGACTCTACCTCCAGGCTACCGTCGAACTCGACAATATCCAGCTATTATTTTGTTCCTGATGCTGATGTTAGAGTGCGTAAACACTGTAAACACACACGTATTATCGTGAATATAAATTATAAAAAAAATCGTGATTGAGTAGGTATACTAATTTAATTTACATATATTTTGTGTTGGTACACAAGTAAAATAATCCAATTTGATTGATTATGACCTGAGAAATCGGAAGATGTCTCTCAGAATATGATTGATAATGACTTGACAAGTTGAAACACATTTCTCTGAATTTGATTGATAATGACTTAAGATGTCGAAACCCAAGTGATCGATTGAACCTAAGAAGTAGAAAGACGTCGCTCTCGTGTTGTTTAATCTATTGTAGAACGAATCGCTTCTGTTTCATTTTATTTAATCCGAATACCTACACCTACATATGTATATATATCAAATTATTATTATGTAAATTGTTTACTTCCATAAATATTAAATTATCAGAGATAAAGTTGTAATGGGTAAGAACTTTAATTTGCATTGTAATATAATAAGCAAATACTTGTATGTAGGTGTGGAATGAGTTTTGATAATATGAACAAATATCTAAATGCCGGATATAGCGTTCATAGTAACTTTTTTTTATACAACTCTTTAGTCTAATATTCTGAAGTCTTTATTTTTTTGGACACGATGAGAACAATTTAAATGTTTATTACATGCATTAGTCAACTAGCCATTACAATTATGCGATGTGCTGTGAATGTATACATAAAAACATAGATACAGAGGTATTTTCTGATAAAGGTGGTAAGAAAGAATGCAAAATCATTAATTTTAATGGATTTATGTACGTATTGGGAAAATTTAACACATGAAACTTCCTATAGGGCTTAGAAAAGACAACGTCACATTATTCGGTAATGCCTCGGAAGTGACAAGAACTTGCAACCCTACTTTTTCACGAGGAGTGCTTTGTCAAATTTAGTTCAGGTGACATGCCGAAGGCTCCGATATTCTCTCTTACACCATCATACAATCGTTAATATTGTAAATATAACATTGATTATTATGATTTATCGATTATCATAAGTATTGAATTTTTTTCTATGAATCTTTCTAGACTTGTTACCAAAATACGTTGGCAAATAGCTAGTCAACGGATATTTATTTCACCTCTAAGATTAATAAGAAAGCTTCGACATTTTGTTTCCATAGGTAGAGAGAAAAGCTATAAAAATATTTTATGTCCTTGTGTGATACCACGTTACCAGGGAGTCATAAACACAGGAGGATACGAATAATTTCTTATCAAAATGTTATACCCATACACCCAGGTACAATATATTATTATGTAATCAGTACCTCATATGAATAACACATTCTTAGTCTTATACCTGAACTTGCATCATTGTAGAGATACGGAGAACTTACAAACTTTGTTGTTATCACGCATTGACCTATGTTGTATAGATTAGTAATACAGTAAATACTTATTTACGCAGAAAACATATTTTTATTATTTTAATATATCGCTCATCAAAGTTTCAAAATTTTGATTCTGAGAACGTCCATATGCATCGGGTACATAGGTATGTATTTAAATTTAGTCATAACAATTTGAACCTGCGAATTTCTGGGGAATTTTGAAAATTTCATTTTGGATTTTCATTCAAAATTATTCGCAGCAGTAATCTATTAAGCAGGTTTACACAATATCATTGAAAAAATTTCAAAGCACAACATGGAGACAGATGGTCTACAGAACGAAGCATAATGGTCACGATCCTCAGGATTGAGGGACCGACGGAGATGATGATGAATCTTTGTTATGGCATTTTTAAGACACTATATTAAGAAATATTTCTAAACAAGTGCTTTCAAACAGTGTAAAAAATATTTTAACTCAAACACTAGATTACTAAGAAATTATAATCTGCCTAAGTGCTCATCACAAAGTTTTTAAAACAATTACTTTCCTACTATAAAAAGGAATATTAATGTACCAATTTTCATAGAACTAATTTAAACAACGAACAATATTAGATATTGTGCGTGTTTGTATGTACGTATGTGTGTGTGTAGGTATAGTTGGTAGTTATAATATAATTATTTCACCTTCTAGTAAAGTAAGTTTCGATGTTAATACAAAGCTTATTAGTACAATGAAAGCTCGGCACAAGGGAACAACTATTATTATTTAGAATGACTAAATAGAGATTGCAAAGTCGTAAAAAAAATACAATCGATTTTTTTAAAGTCACTGATTCAAAACTAATCTCAAAAATTTAAAGACACTTTAATCACGCTTCAAAGGTTCTAACCTAGAAATGCGGTTTAATTTATTTTGGGTTCCCAAGGCAATAAATTGTCAGTAAAAATTTTGCAAAAAGATAAAATGTCTTTAGGCGAAATTCATCAAACCTTCAACTTTCTGCACTAAAAACTAAAAGAACGTAGAGCACCCGTCAATATTGGTCTCACTCTTTTTTTTAAGTTTTCGAGTATCCTGTATAAGGCAGTTGTTCCTGTATAAAACAATTTACATCTCTTACTCAGCGATGAGGTTTGTCACCCATCCCGAATGTCTTTTTTTTGGCTACCACAGGGAAGACAGCTCGCGTGTTACATTGTTACATAGTTGCATGTAGCTGGTCTACTGGCTACTCCAGTAATGGGATATAATATCGTGATGGTTTAGTAGTAGTCATCTCTCTCTCGCCCTCAACGCTCCTCTCGGGAGCACAGGGCAGAAACAATCCTCCTCCATTCAGAGCGTCTCTGCGCCAATTGCGTCACCTCTTTCCACGACATTCCCTGCGCTCTGATATCGTTGTCACAGGAACGGTGTATTCTGAAAGAGGCACGCCCGGGCCGACGGAACCCTTGCGGACGGAAGAATAGTGCTCTTTTTGGCCAACTATCATTGGACATTCTCAAAACATTTCCCAGCCAGGACCATCGTCTCTTCTGTATTACGTAGATTACGGGTCTCTGCTAGGTGCGCCGGCGCACAACATCATTTGTAACATGTTCATACCATTTGACATCCAAAAAAAGTTAAAAATTAGTAAGTATAATTAAAATAATTAAAATAAAACACTTATTTGTAGTATATCCACGGTGACTTTTTATTGGACGCAAGCCGGCTTTCAAGAGCTTCCGCTCTCATCATCAGGCGGCGAAAAGTGCCAGCCTGATGATGAGAGTGGAAGCTCTTGAAAGCCGGCTCGCGTCCAATAAAAAGTCACCGTGGATATACTACAAATAAGTGTTTTATTTAAATTAATTCAATATGAATTTCCACCAAGTACCGTCGGTTGAAAATATCAACTTTTAGTAAGTATAATGCTCTTTATGAAAATTCCTTGCGCCTTGGCTTTCGTATCAACGCTGGTAAAACGGAGTACACATGTAATAGTACATGCACGAGTACTCACACCCCACTAATGGTTGGTAATTCCCAAATATCTCAGGTTAGCGAATTCAGGTACCTGGGAGCAACCATAACGCCAGAGGGTGATCTCCGGTCGGAATTACCAATCCGCATAGGGGCAGCTAGTGGGGCTTTCAATAACATGAACAAAGTTTGGAAGGCGCCTGGACTCAGCATCAAGGACAAAATGTCGCTTGTTCAATGCGTGCATCATCCCAATCCTTCTATATGGCTGTGAGTCTTGGCACTTAACCAAGGCTCGGGAGCGGAAGATACTAAGCTTTGAAAACAGGTGTCTTAGAAGGATTTTGGATGTCAAATGGTATGAACATGTTACAAATGATGCTGTCCGCCGGCGCACCCAGCAGAGACCTGTAATCTCCGTAATACAGGAGAGACGATGGTCCTGGCTGGGACATGTTTTGAGAATGCCTAATGACCGTCGGCCCGGGCGTCCCTCTTTCACAATACACCGTTCCTATGACAACGATATCAGAGCGCAAGGAATGTCGTGGAAAAAAAAGGTGACGCAATTGGCACAGAGACGCTCTGAATGGAGGAGGCTGGTTTCTGCCCTGTGCTCCCGAGAGGAGCGTTGAGAGCGATGATGATGATGATGAAGTATTAGGTAATACTTAAATGTATACTTTCTCAAGATTATTTTGGTGCGACATAAAAAAAAACTCCACAAACCTGAAGAAAACGTATGTAGTGGCCAAAGACAAATTTGATTTCATGTCCCATTTCCCTGCCTACTTCACAAAGGATGCGTTGAGAATAGATATTTATGTAGATTCTAGTTTCATCGAATTGATTCTAATTTTTCAGTTGTCTTGTTTTAAAAATTCGATGATTTCTTGGTAATATCTATCGTGATGGAAAAGTATCTGCACTCTCTAAAATACACCCAACTCTATGTAGGAAGCTCCCAATATCAAAGTTAATGAATAAGGACTTAAATGCTGCGTAATTTGTGCAAAAAGGTGTGGAACAAAAAGGTATTTAGGTCTCCCCTACATTCAAACTCAACTCAAGTCAAATAATAATAGTAATAATAATATTAATTAACCTTGTCATTGCTAAACTAAACTACAAAAAAAGGAAATGAAAGCTATTCAATTTGTTTTTGTGATGCTTTTCCTGCAATAAGGAGAGCAACTTATTATTTTTAAATCTTTCTTTTCACAAAAACTGAAAATACAGTGAAACTGTGTTATATCAAATTTTGACTTCGGTCAAGTCGAAGAAAACTTCTCTATCTCTAGTAAATATAATTATATAATTTATTGTAGTATCACGATTCCTCTAAAAACTGCATGACTGTGTTATGTGTTTTGTGCCATGTGGGATTTTTTATTTAAGCAATGAAGCAATTTAGCAATGTGATATTTTACTAATCAAAAACTCGCAGAAAAATGATACGGAGACATAAGTTACAATCTAAAAATAAGAAAAAAAAATTGAAAAATGTATGCTGCTTGAGAGAACCGTTCCAATAATGCTTAGCTTAAAAAATTACCGTATTTTATTATCTGCTTTATATTTTTAGATCTTTCAGAATAGTGGTAATTTCTATGATTCTAAGTTAAGACGGCTACAACTTCGGCTTTATTATAACTAACATGAAATCATATCATTATTTCCTCAACCTGTAATCTCCCTAATACAGGAGAGACGATGGTCCTGGCTGGGACATGTTTTGAGAATGCCTAATGATAGTTGGCCAAAAAGAGCACTGTTTTTCCGTCCGCAGGGGTTCCGTCGGCCCGGGCGTCCCTCTTTCACAATACACCGTTCCTATGACAACGATATCAGAGCGCAAGGAATGTCGTGGAAAGAGGTGACGCAATTGGCACGGAGACGCTCTGAATGGAGGAGGCTGGTTTCTGCCCTGTGCTCCCGAGAGGAGCGTTGAGGGCGATGATGATGATGATGATGATTTCCTCAATATGTAAATATATGTAGGCTGATTCGTGTAACTCAAATATTCGCTGTTTTCAACTTGCAAAAGATTTCAGAAGTCAATTTCTTTATCGATACAATGGGAAATCAAATTCTTCATAACTCGAATTGGGAAAAAAACTGGTTTTTACTTCTAATTGCTTATTAATAAACTCCTACACAAGTTTTCGAATTCGGAATTTCGACTAGTTGAAAACACGTTTGTCAATAGTTTTGTCGAAATTTTGAAAACATCTTTATCAACAGTTCCTTGAACATCAGCTTATAATGGTTCTACTGTACACAAAAAAACGTGTCAATTTTCTAAAGAATCTTGGAAAATATATTGAAAATAATTACTTGAGAGAAGCTTCTGAAGAATTTCGAATAAAGTGATGAATTCAAGTCCTAGAAATGTTTTTTACCCATTCTTTTATGAAAAATATTACCTATGTTATCGAATTTACATAATATATCTATCTTTTTCTTTAATTTTTATAAGTATTTTTTCACAAAGGTAACTATTTCGATCCTAGAAGACCCCAGCAGAGAGCAAAGAAGATGACGTCTCTTTTTAATACTAGAAAACTTTTCAAGGAAGTATATATTCGTTAAATATCACATATAGAACGAGGTGGGCCACCTATTATGAATGTCTTTTTTCATACGAAGAAATCAACTTGCGTATTTAAAACTTCAAGTTGTCGTTTATTAGGCTGCATATTTATTGCATGCGGTTAGATATTTTTTAATAGCGTTTAAAACATTTTTTGCATAAAAAACCTCGTATAAAGTAAATGTACTGACACTTGGAATGTTCTCTTATTTTTACAGGAATAAATTATTCGGTCTGTGAGACCTCCTATCAGTACTAAAGGATTAAATATTGATTCGATTTACCGAGAAATTTCAAGAGAAAATTTGTATAAGAGAGATGTACCTATGAAAAAAAAAATCTATACCATCAAAAAAAAAAAAAATATTGAATGAAATAATGTTTTAAACACGTACAATACCGTATACAAAAACTTTGTATCAGAAGTAATTTGTTCTGTCTGTATTCAATTGCGATATTCTCAAAATAAACACTATTTAGTAAGCTAAATTATTAAATTATACTAAGAATCACCACGCTTTAGTGGTTCTGTCTTTGTATCACAATTCTTGCAAATATATTATAACTTTATATATCAATATGTTCGTTAACACATAACTATTTGAAATATGTTTGATTGTCTAACAAAACCGCTTTTTATAGATAAACAAAATAAGACTTATATTTTCTATTTATATTCTTATTCACGAGTGTTTTTAGATATCAAATAGAAAAAATCATAGTTTTTGTAATAGCAGGCCCTTTATTAAGTATGTAGAATCAATTCCTTACTTTGAATATTTTACCAAAATATGGAAACAAACACAAACTGTTTGAGTTTTGCTTTATTTATAATAGGAACAGTTCCCAGGTTTCGACTTACAAGTCATTGTCAAACCAGTTTACCGTACCTACGTCATCTAAATCATATTATTTATATTAGTGGTATTTGCGGGTGATAGTTTCGCGAGATGATTAATAGAAATGAGTTTTTGACGGGTTTCGACACGTTTGTGTCATTGACGAGCACTTTAAAAATAATAAATAAATACATAAATGT